>MU182099.1:341401-397813 GCA_016904865.1 Pissodes strobi
CACAGATCCCTGTGGTACCCACTAATCACGTCCCGAAAGGAAGAGCATTCTCCATTTACTCTCACCGTAAAGGTCCTGCCTCGTATAAAGTTGCCTATCCATTTGTGCAGACAACCCCTTATTCCAAAGTGCTCCAATTTGTACAGGAGCCTTTTAAAAGGTACCTTGTCAAAGGCTTCCTCGTAGTTTAGGTAAACTACATCCGTTGGTATATTTTTATCATAGTTTGCATTCCAATCATTCAAACATCGAAGCATATTAGTTGTTGTTGATTTTTTTTTCTGGAAGCCATCCTGGTTGTCCGGCAAGATTTCATTTATAATTGAAAACTCTGCCAGTTCCTTCACTATAATTTTTTCCATCAGTTTACTGACTGAACTTGTTAAGCTTACTGGCCTGTAGTTTTCAGGTTTAAATCTGTCCCCCTTTTTATAGATCGGTGTAATAATGGCTTTCTTCCAACTGGTTGGTATAGTTCCAAGGGTAATTGATTCATTCATTGCAAGACTTAGAGGTGTTTTTAGACTCTCTGCACACTTGTTTAAAAATATGGATGGAATTTCATCAGGTCCAGGACGTGAGTCGGCTTTCAGGTCTGATATTGCTTCTTTGACTTTCTCTGGAGTGAAGTTTATAGTATGCAGTGAGCTTATGTTCCTGTAGCTGTTGGGAAGAATAGGAATCTGATTGTTTTCTTTGGTGTACATGTTCTTAAATTGGTCTGCAAACATTTCTGCAGATAGAAGTGGCAACAATGTTTCTATTTCGATTGTTTACAAGGGAACCGTAACGCGGTATTTGTGAGAAATAGTTTAAAATTCTTGTGTTTTAGGAAGAAACTTTGTTTCCATTTATGCCTTGCACTTTCAACAAGACGCCGAACCACTTTTCGCGAATTATTTTTCCGAAAATCATATAAATTTCTACTTTGTTTATGCTAGAAAATCGACAACAACAGACGATGTTGCCGGTTCGCGCACACGTTTATAATGACAACATACTTTATGATGTTTTATATTCAATTATTCATGCAGTTGTTCCTCAAAAGAGAGTATACCAGAAATTTCCCAAGGTGGAACTCACCTAATTTGAAACAGTTAATAGTTTTGAAGAAGCAGGCACATAAAACATTTAAAAATTCAGGATCTCAGGAGGATTATATGAATTCCGTTCAAATACGTTTTAATGCAAGGTTTTGTCTGGATTATGTTTTCAGAGATATGTAGAGCACTCAGAAGAACATTAAAAGCTTTTGGAACTTTGTAAATGCTAAACGCAAGTCCAATGATTTACTTTCACAGATATTCTAGGGTGACAGGCAGTGTCAGTTGGGTCCTGATGTTCCAAACCTCTTTGCAGACTATTTCCGAACAGTATACTCAGATAATGCTTATCCCGCCACCCTCACCTTCTTACACCAATATTAATGTCTTTCAATATTCAATTCCTATATCAAGTATTTATGAAGAAACATGTAAAAATATTGTAGTTTTATATTATCTAGAACTCTCCATATCATTTTTAACACATCTCTTGAATTTGGTCAATTCCCTGAGTTCTGGAAGGTCAGTTATTTGACGCCGATGTTCAAGTCTGGCGCTAAGGCTGATGTATGTAATTACAGGCCTGTGTGCAACAACCTCAGTACAATCCCCAAGCTCTTTGAGAATATTATTAGCAGATACTTAACCTAAGTACTTACTTGGTCCTACCATTATTGATGAACTATTCGGATTCGGCAGCGGAAGATCCACTGAACTGAATAACTTGACCTATGTCAATTATCTGATTCATTCAATTTATACAGACTTTTCTAAGGCATTCGACAAGGTGAACCATTGTGCTCTGCTGAGTAAACTGAAAGTCCTGAGTGTGCAGAGGGAATTTCTGAGTTGGACCTAGTAGGTCTCAAATAGTCAGGCTAGATGATTTTAGATCATATGCAATAAAAATTCCATCTGGGGTACCCCAAGGGTCTCACGCCTCTTTTATTCAATACTTTTATTAACGACATCCAGGTCTTGTTTTAAATACTCAAAATTTCTTTGTTTTGCTGATGACTTGAAGTGTTACCTGCCTGTTTCCTCAGTGGGGGACTGTTTTAAGATTCAATCTGACTTGGATAGACTGCAGGCATGGTGTATGACAAATGACATGAACCATAACGCTAAAAAACTCTACAGCATATATTTCACCAGGGGTCGTAACCCAGTTCAATTTAATTATGAAATTAATAATACAACTCTCTCCCCAGTATCCTCTATTAAAGATCTTGGAATTCTGGTTGACTCTGCACTGACATCTGTTCCTCACATAAATGAGACAAAGCCCTGAGGACACTCGGTTTTATCACAAAGTGTACTACTGACTTTGCGAATGTCAGTGCCATCCTGTTACTGTACTGCTCCCTAGTTAGGCCTCTTTTTGAATATTGTTTTTCGGTGTGGAATCCTTCCTATGCATGTCACATACATAAATTGGAACAAGTCCAGAGAAAGTTTCTGAGATATATCGCTTTCACCCCCGAGACAATTTCAATTACAATTATGATGTACTTCATGAAACATTTTCAATTGACCCTTTAAAGTCAAGAAGAGATCAGAGAGACTTGAAGAGATGTTTAAAATAATAAATTCTCATGTTGAGTGTCCATCACTTCTTCAATCAATAAGTTTAGCGGTTCCTGGAAGAAACACCAGGTCTGCAAATACATTTCATTTGCCCTTGTATAGAACCAATTTTGGGCCTAACTCTTTTATCCCTAGAGTGATGAAATTGGCAAACCAGTCAATCGTTTTGTGTGTTGCGATGCTCTCATAAGACAGCTTGAAGTAAGACAATTCGAAGTGTGATATAACAGTCAGTATGTGACGTGTGGGATGTGTAGATTTTTTCTTTTATGGCATTTAATTTTCTATAGCATTTTATTCAATTTGTTGTTGTTATTGATAGTGGCTTTATATTAGTTACTGTTATTCAATTTTATATTTTGTTATTTTACATAAACTTTCATTTTGTGTGTGTATTACTGTATTGTAATGTTGGTTTAACTTGAACTGAGGATTACTCTAAGATTTAGTGTGATTACAATGGGTAAATAAACAAATAAATAATTAAAATGTGTTCAATTAAATGCCAGCCAACCAATAGTTGAAATTTCAACTTCCTGTAAGTGCAAGTACACCATATTAACCACATATTACGTTTCAGTGATGTCTTACTCTGTAAAACTACAAATCTTGAACTTTCAATATTTGAGGACCAGATTTGGATATCCCTATCCATCGACGGCCCGCAATATAAAGCATATATATATATGACATTGCCATTTAAAGTAGCTTAAGGCCCCAGGCCAGTTTTTTAAAGACGTAACTAGTTTGTCAATGTCTGGTCTTATCTTGGACGTAGTAATACGAAGACTATTTTCAAGGTGTATGTTCTATTTTTTGATTTGATATGTTTCATTCGAGAAAATAATTTCTCACACATATTATAGATGCTTCCCAAAGAGTGACATCATTTTCTGAGCATGAAGTCGAATACTTGGAAATTTATTTTTGTCAATATATTTGGAGTAAAAAAAAGGCCCAAGTTGTATTTTTCTTTTAATTAAGCATTGCACTGCATTTGCAAATATCATGGAAAATTTTCAACAGATACACTGAAAGGTATCGCGAATAAGTTTATTAAATATTCATATTCACTGAAGTCAATTACAAGTTCAGGCAGGAGGTGCTTCCAATTTTTTTTTTATGAAGCTGCAGTTTCCGTAGTTTGAGTTAGTTGAGCTTCAAAAGATCTTATATTGTCATACAAGTAGTTTATAAGGTCTTCCTTGCCACATCACAATTATATAAGTGCCTAACGACAACATTCATTCATCTATGTATTCATTAGTCAATGAATAGCCAACTATTTTTTGAATGTCTTTTTTTTTCAGTTTTGGCTAACTTATTACGTTTGTTGTCTTAGTGTTTTACTTGCAAAATATAATATTATTATTATTCCCATTTTACAGTGATAATTTTACAATAGAATCTTAGTTATTAAATAACATAAAAAGGTAATTTTTCCTGAAGAAAGGAACCTGTAGCACTTGCACACAGGTACTTTATAGATTAACATAACATAATATAGATTTAACATTAATAAAAAAAAGCTTAACAAGAAAATTGACAATAAATTATGCAGCAAAAAAACGCATAACAGTCTATGGCTTTTGTACATTCAGAATTCTTCAAACTGAGCGCAAAGGGGACAAAAACATATCCACCTCAACATTATTTGAATTTATCATCATACGACTGATTGCACTGTTATCACCATACAATTTACGATGTTGTTCAAGGCAAAAGAGTCTTGACCGTCTGAGCACAGTAGACGGAGGAATATTCAAGTTAAGCTGACACAACTCGGGAGATTGGATTATGTTGTTAGGAATCTTGTATATTGTCATAACATCAAAGTTCCTACGCCTAACGACCAACTTTTGAACATTCAGCAATTTATACAAAGCACCATAATCAACATCAATGTAGGATATGTTAAGTTTGTAAGCAATATATCGCAAAAATTTTCTTTGAACTTTCTCCAAATCATTTATGTATGTAAGGTGACCAGACACATGTGTTAGATTCAAGCTGACTCCGAACCAATGAAAATTATAAAACCTTTATAGCATCAATATTGTCAAAGTCCCGGGTGTGCCTCTTGATGAATGCCAACCTCTTGTAAGCCCTATTCACAGGTTTTCAATATGATTTGAAAACGTTAGTCCGCAATCAAAAAGCACTCCAAGGTCGCGTGTGACTGCAACCTTCTCAATGGCTGCAACATTTATGTGTTGAAACCTGTCTAATACCTTAGATATCTGTACATGCAATTTATTAACATTGATGAAACTTGTAATATTTGGCTCAATAAAATTTGAAATATTCGAAGCATTAGAATAAACTGATGAAAAACACTGTGAAAATAAATTCGCTATTTCGTGACCCTCCTTACCCACCAAATCATGATACTTCACAGTGGCTGGAATGCTGTTATTTTGCATCTTTTCTCTAATATATTTCCAAAAATATTTCGGATTATTGTTCGTTCAACATAATCTGAATAACACTGATTAGCTTGATATTTGCAAAGTGTTCTCAGACCGCTGAACACTTCATAGTCCGCCAATGTCTTAGACTGCTTATACTTTGCATGTGCCAGTCTTTTTTGCAAAACATTTGATTTAAGTTCTGCAGCGAACGAAATAGGAAACTTAAATTTGTTTTTAACCTTCATGACAGGAACAAAACATGTGAAAGCATGGCTCAACGCATTATAAAAACAGTCCAAATTTAGGTTCACATCAAAGACAAACAAACTATCCCAATTCGTACCAAGAAGGAAGCTGTTAAGACCTCCAAAATCAGCATTCTTGAAATCATACATTTCTTCACAATAATCAAGTGGATGAAAACTACTTAGGTTTAAAGTAATCAACAATGCAGGATGGTGTCTGTCACACTTAACTAAAATATCATTTGAACATGAAAGAATATCATTACTGTTATTACTAAAAACGAGATCCAAATAAACACCATTAGCATTTGGAATGTTATTGATCTGATGCATATTAAGATATGGCATTGTTTCCAACAACGATTCCGCAGGCCCTACACTAAGCACACCAAGAGAATCATTACACCAAGTCAACTTTGGCAGATTAAAATCTCCAGCAATCAAAATATGGCAGTCACTCTCTGATGCCTCGCAAAACCGTTGGTAGTCTGCTGGCACAGAGTTAGGAGGTGTATAGAAGCAGCAGAAAATTCTTTTCACTTTGCCAAAAACAACGGAAAACCAAACTTCCTCAGATTCTTCATGAGCTATTGGTAGGAATTCTGACTTTAGTGAGGAGTGAACAGCAATAAGAACTCCACCATTACGACTCTTACCAGTTTGTTCAAAACATCTATCATGTCTGTAAGTAATAAAATTATGTAGACCCAATTCACTGTCCAAAAAATTGTGAGTCAATGAGGTTTCGCTTAACATTATAATGTTAAAATCCGAAGTTGAAGCATTTTTGCAAACCTCAACCAACTTTGTTCTTAAACCATTGACATTCTGATAGTAGACATTAACTTCATTATAAACTAACTGTTCTGTTGTATGTTCGTCCTTTGAAAAATGTACATTATTATTTTTGGATTTGTATTCAAATTGGCGAAACTCTATCCCCTCTGGCCAGAAATCAGGTTTTAAAAGGAGATAAAAAAAATCTTCACTTACACCAACCTTAAAGGATTTCATATTATTATATGAAGAGTTGAAACACTACTATGTCTTTGATGTTATCAATATTGGCTTGATTTTTTTCACAAAGTCAGCAACTGTATCCTTTGAAACTTCTTGGGAGCCATCTGATGTTACATTTGCCCCCAGGCATTCTCTCAACATACAACCATTTCTTGTAAGTTAGTGGCACCCCCGATAAGGGCAAATTTTTTCCTGTGCCCTTCAAAACCAAAGGTTTAAGGCTTGGTTTGTGAGAAGGAATTGCAGATGATGATCCAGAACTGGTTTGTGTGACTGCAAAACTGACTGCTTTTGCCAAATCACTTTTGGAAACCAGTCATGCTCTTTCATTAGTTCTTGAATTATTTTTTTGAGTTATTATTGGGTGGCAATGGTGTTGATTCATTCTGGCCGGTGGAATTTACTGAAGGAAGCAAGATGAAGGAAGTTTCTACGTTCGTTAGGGCTGTCATTCTTGTACAAAATAATATTGACGAGCTCCTTATTGGTATCATAGATATTTTTTGCAACCGACTCAAGCTTCTTATTGATATTGTCCTCCATAGCGTCAAAAAAGCTTTGCATCATCTCTTTTATTTTGTCTATGCAGTACATACCACATGTTGATAAAATGTGTTGATTCTTGAGCGAGTTGTTATACAATTTTTGCACCAAGCAAGCAAAACAGGCTTCTGTAACAAAACACATCTAACCTCACTGGAAGAACGACCACTACAAGACCTACAAATTGCCTTTTTCCACCTATGGCATCTAAATCCAAATAGGACATTTTTTTCTTCTCTAAAATAGCACTTGGACCTATGTACATGATTCGCAGTCTAGCTGAGACTCTCTGCCATTTCGATCATCAGTTTCCCCCATTATAAGTCAAGCCTGTCTTTCTTTTCCCTCTAAGGAAACACTTCTGTGTGTTGATTTGGCAACGTCGGATCAGTTAGGCGATCAAGCGTGTGTAGTGGGTTGCATGAAAACGGGTGACACGCGGCCCTAAAATTAGCGCCGTTTCTCCACTGGGCAGACGGTTGACAGTGACAGCAAACAGATAAACAAACAAAGATCAAAGTTCAATCAAATTATAATGTAAAGAGAGGACAGTAAGACAGAGCAATCAAATTAGAGAGAGATAGATGAGAACTCCGACTTTAAGGGCGCCTTGTATGTTATCGGATTATATCGGACACAATCGTCAAGCAAGGACGATCAGCCAACACAGTGGGTTAAATATATATCTCGTAAAGGTCAAGTTTAGATTTATTAGGGAGACGTTTGGTTTAGTTTTTTAATTCATATTGTGTAATTGAAATTAGGTGTGTAAGTGTAAACTTTAATTATGATATGTAACACAATTTATTTAATAGAATCTTTTAACAATCACTCGGTAAAATTTTGCTTACCTACAATACATGCATTTTTCATGACTTTTCTCAAAAAATCCTCGGATTTCTGATAAAACATTAATTGTTTTTATTTTATTACTAAATATTCAGAAAATTCTACTCTAATACCTACTTAAGCTTCATACTCACTTTCGCGAATTTCGCCTTTTTTGACATAAACTGTCATTTTCAGCTTTAAAATTGTTCGCGGCGAAAATTTTTATTTTTTCTACGAATTCTACCATAACTGTGAATTAACCTCAGATTTCTTGACTGCTTTGCTATATTTATTTGTTTATTCCTTTCAGCCACTGGGTTCATTAGTTAAATTGTAGAATAGATACTTTGACCATTGGATAATAATATTAATTATAATTTTTTTCGGTGGAAATATTATTATTTAATGTTCCGTTTGCGTCCTTTTGGTAATTATCCTAAAACTACGAAATACCCACCAGCTAAATGACACCAGAAAATAAAATTTGCGGTTAGAAATATATTTTTAAAATGCGATTTTTGCAATTTAGTTGCAGAAATGAGGTTAATTGAGACTTAAAAATATATTACTAACCTGCTTACATCTTCCGATACTTGGACCTAACCTATAAAACCTATTCCACTAAAAGCATAAATTCGCAAAAAAGTTAAAACTATTTGAACTTTTTAGCCGACGAAATTTCGCGTCAATGAGTATGGACCTGTATGGACCACCACTGATCTATACGAATGGATGAGCTTAATGCATGTGTCATCTGAAGAGAAATTGATTCCGCGTGGGCGAAAAAATGTGTTTGTGCGCACGATTCCCAGTCATATTTTTTTACACCTCGGCATTACTGATCAAGCGCAATAACACTCAATCCGTCAGTCAAATGTTAAAATCGCCAGCTGTTCAGCCACGCGGTCGATTACTGTCGATTTTCCAGGCCCGTACCGAGCTCGTAGTTTCGTAAAGTAAAATCAAATTAATATCGATCGACGGCAAACCGGGCAAACGGAATCTACGGCCTACGCCCAAGCTACGCCATTCGGCCATTCGCTATTTTTTTTTGTTTGTTTGGTTGGGATGTGGTTTGGTTAGTTTAGTTTGCTTTGAACGCCTTTCAAGTGACTAATGGCCGGTTGCATCACATATACCTTAAGTAAAGAATAGTAGAGCGGTCCTTAGAATTTAAGGAATCCCTAAATTTGAACGCGTTGCAACAACGTTAGTTTGTCAAACACTTAACTAAGTATAGGGTAGCATTGGCAACATAGCATCTATAACTGAAATTTTAGGGAATTTTCGTTCTCACTAAACTTTTATTAGGAACAATGTTTCATTTCGGTACATTGACAGGAACCCTCTACCAATCTTGGCCTTGCCCCTTGTCAAAGTTTCGGTATATAACATAACCTCACTCTTGTGGAAGTCGGTTTTTTTGGCATATACAAACTAATGAATGTATATGATTTTTTTGGAGCGACAGAGTGACCACAAAGAATCCCCCTCACAAAATGTGAGAGTGACTAGCAACAAAGTTCAATCAAAGTCATAAAGAAAATGTAAACTGTTCAGTTTAGGAAAATAGGAAGTATTATGGAGGATAAAAAGAGACTGAGGTCGCCAAATTATTCCTCAAAGGAAAAGGAGTTTTTATTATCATTAGCATTGAAGTTCAAAAGTATTATCAATGCTTACTTATCGTCGTCGAACTCCAGTGTTTCTTCTATTTGAGGCAGAATCTCTAGCACGGTGGGTTTTGTCAAGCGGAACCTTTTAAAGAAGTTGAAATTATCCATTTCCTCAAAGTAATTCGCTCGGTATATATCCTTCTCGGAATTCCATTTTCAATTATATCGAGAAGATCTAGGCCGTCGTATTTATAAGTACGGATCTGCTCACGTTCTCGAATTACAATAAGCATTGTTACAGTGCGCAAACGCAATCATCCCGAGATTTGCTAGAGTTTGTTTACATTTTGACGAAGGTGAAGGGTTATTGCTCATCCATTCGTATAGATCAGTGGTATGGACCAAAACTTACATTCGCGCGAAAAAATCAACAACTGTCAAAAAAGGCGAAATTTGCGGAAGTGAATATGAAGCTTTAAAGTGAGATTCGAATAGAATTTACTTTTTCGTTGGTCTATCTACATACTAAGAGTTTATCGCCTCTATGTTTTGAATGAAACTCTCTTTTAAAATAATCGAAAAATATTGATTACACCTTTTTAATTTAAACTGAAGGAAATTCTTATTTGATTAATTAAAGCTTTGAGACGTCCTGAATAAATTTTAATAAAAATTCGCCGGAAACATTAAAAAATTGAATTTTATCACATTTTTTAATTAAAATAAGTTGAGCACTGAGATTTTAAGAAAATGCAAAAGTTTAAACAAATTCAGAGAATTTGAATGAAAATCACTCGATATAAAATTTTATCCTAGCAGAAAGTATTAGATATTTAGTAATTTTTGTCCTCATTTTCGTTATTTCGACCCACTGTGATGAAATCGATTATTCGCCATCTTGTTTGACTTGACGTCGACATCACCCGCCTTGATAAAAAGTTACATGAGGCAACGTTGCGATATCTCCGAGTTAGAGGGACGAGGTCATTGAAACGGCTGACGAAAGATTAAGGGAAATTCGCCGGCTGTCTTCTCTTTACATTATATACTCTTTGGTTCAATGCAGAAATACCACGAATTATAAAGTAAAATAATGCTTCAATAAGTGGTAGAAGAAGCACACAAATGGTTACAGAAGAAAACAACACTTTAAATTCAGTGATAGCAAATTACTCTGGTTTTAAAAAATTCACTTTGCATCATAAATCTTATCAAAAATCGGCGGAGCACATGAATAAACAAACAATGACACATGAAAGTTCATGAAAGTATCGGGGCATAAAAAAGAACCCTGTTTTAAATATTGCTTAGGAATGTACGCACTTCTTTAGATGAATAATTTGTCTTTAATATTTCTCTTCTTTTGTTCTAGAGCATCATGGCAGAGTACAAATTAAAGTCTTCAGAGGACCCACAGAACACGATGGGCACCACAATTTCGCACCATGGGGATACTGGGTTAAACAACCTGGAGACGACCATCATTAAACTTTAGTAATCGTATTAGTTAATTGTTATTTTTTACTGTTTTGATAATAAAAATTTATAAGATTTATATATCTATTTTTTTGAACTAGTACGTACATAATATGATTGTGGTAAGTACTAAAACAATAATTAACTTGAAATATATATTTCTAATAACTTTTAAATAAGTACATGTGTGATGCAACTCTATGTATAAACGATTGCATTAGAAATGTACCTTTAACAATATCATAGCTAAACATTTCTAAAAAATCTCTTTCCTACCCTAAAGTTTCAATTAATACTCGTTTACAATTTCTATTAAGGCAAATTTTAGGACGGACAGCGCTCTCGTTTAGAATACTTCTTTTTATGACTATTCTTTGACGATAAACAAGTTTGTTGAATAGTTGTATGTTTCTCTATAAAATATTATATGATTGCAGCATTTAAACATTCCTCTCAAATGAGAATTATTTAAAGACAATATTGGCAGTAGGTATCAGAAATAGTATCGCAAGAAGCGCTGAAATTGATGAATTTATTGTTAGAGAACTATTTGGTCATTCTAAATACCTACGTGTCACTATTTATCACCACAAAGTACAAAAGTACCTACTCACCTTAGGAAAGCAGAAAAGTTCACAAGATTTGTTGAATTATTGCTTCCTTTGAACTATTTAATTATACGTGGAATTCCAATTGATAATGACTTGCAATTATTACAAACTTGTTTAACTCAATTTCTATTAATGTAAAAATAGATGAAAAAAATCGTGGAATGTAAAAATCGATATGAAATGCAATGTACGAAATAGGTAAAAGGTACTTAAAGTAGTAAAATTAAAAATAATAAATATTTACAAGAATAAAAAGTAAAATTAAAATTGTATAAATTTGATTAAGTACTAAACAGCTGTCGCTAAAGATTTTGGTGTTTTATCTAAACGATTGTTCAGTGAATAAACACTTAAAATTGATAAAAAGATATCACGAAAACAATTATTTAAAATTCGACAATAAAAACAGTATGCATCGCTTGAAAATACACCCATATCGAGTGTTTTGTTTTCGGTCTTTTGATGAGCAATGGCGAAATTCAATATAAAACTTTATCTGGCTAAATTAAACAGTAACTAATACAAGAATAAATATCATAAAACTATGGTTTTAGACCTACAATTCTAATCATAGACATAACGGATTAAAAGATAACATTAATATTAGGATAAAACTCTGATATGACAGGGAGACAAAACACTCATTTTCGCAGAATGAAAACGAGCTCGTAATAAAGGCACGTTTAGTTCATTTAGGAATGAATTCTAAATGTGGATATTAAAATATATCTATTTTAATGTAATTCAATATATTTTGACCTAAAAATACCGGGTGGCCCAATATATACACCCAATATATAAATTTTTAAAGTTCTGTTAGCAACTCGAGACATATATGCTAAAATTCAACCATTTCAGAAATATATGTCTAGAATTTTCGATAGAACTCACAGGGCGGTCTAGTTCAAAATCAAAGCAGCCATAATGTCTGCTTCTCTGAGCAGTGTATAATAAATAATACATTTCATAAATATTAAAATGGAAAATTTCCTATAAGTCTCTAGACACAAATTAATATTTCAAGCTGTCATAAAATGTATTTTGCATCATAGCTGTTTTATTGTGCCAGGTAAAAGTAAAATCTCAAGTTTTAAATAGTTTGAATGAATATTGATAATAATGAAAGCCGATTAAATTTTCTGAATTATGCAAGCTATAAAATAAAAAATAGTAACTAAACACAGCAACTGGAATATAAGTCAAAGAGCTATGGAATGTAAATTATATAGTATTTCAGTACAATACTCTTAAGTACGTTCGTTCAGTTCAGTATCTACATGCCTGTAAGGTGACATCCTTCCAATAACGAAAATCGCGAAAAAATCAGCGCTAAATAATCGTCGAGACAACTCAATTAAATAAATTTACGACAGCATCAGAAACATTATTTTTTAGAATGAACAAATTATTGCTTAGCGCTGACTCTTCAGTAAATGCATACATTTTTTTACTTTCAACGGTTAAAAATATCACAAAAAGGAAAACGGAGACTAACCAAACATTTCGGATTGTAGTTCTTATTCCGTTCGATTAAGACTGTAAAATAGGGATGGGGAAAATGCTAAAACGACTTTAAAATTTGCTAAATTTGGTCAGGAGTCAAGGTTGTGTGCTATTTCATATTATATTATCTAAAGAAAACGCGAATGGGTCAGTGCCGTTTGCAATAAAACAAAATACATGGCTATTGCAATGTGGCCAGGTAATGGCCAGTCCACAGGATTTCAAATTGCACCTATTAGTAGAGGCACGACATGCATCTAGATTTGGTGAAGACACAGAAATCTCTGACAAGGAAACACTACTGCCAGAGCATCAAAACCAACCTCTCCCAACAACCCAAAGAAATTCCACTTCATTATAAAGCTGAATGTTATGAGACAGGGTTGGCAAAAAACTGGCTTTTTGGGTCATAATAGCTGTAATTTTTTTGTGTTGGATTTTTGGCTTTTTGATGGACTTTTGCTTTTTTTTGTGAATTTTTGTACTTTTTGATGTCTTTTTCATGTTTTGACAGGATTTTTTTTATGTTATAACCTCAAACTAGAACAAGAAGAACGATAATGATAGAAGAGCTTTTTAAAAAGGAACTATTCGAAGTCATTGCTGTTTATGTGTAAGTATTCAATTTTGTTAATAATTGTACTCATAACATAAGATATTCTTACCCTAATACGTCATGCTAGATGCAGATGGAGAACACATAAATGGTTTACCACAGGGGAGTGTACTGGCCCCTTCTCTTTTTAACATATACACCAACGATCAACCAATACATCCCCAAGCAAAACATTTTATATATTACCGTACAAGGCAAAACTCACGAACAAGTGGAAATAAAACTGGAAGAAGCCCTAAAAATGATGTCAGACTACACTTGCTTACTCGATTTGGAAGGAATGATGGCTGGGGCGGTTTTGGGCTTGGAACACTGGTTTGCCGTAAACAAGTTGAAACTTAATGTGGACAAGACCGAAGAAATGTTTTTCTCTTTAAGGAACACTGAAGGGGCTGGTGTCATGGCAACTGACTCAGTTAAATTCCTAGGGATTCATCTGGATCATGTTTTAACCTTTGAAAAACACTTTGATGCCGTGGCAAGTAAGGTAGCTAAATCAATTTATCTTCTTAAAAGCCTCACGAAGGTCGTTGATAAAGAGGTTTTGCTGATGGTTTTCCATTCTCTAATACAGTCTAGCTGTAACTACGGTCTTCTGACATGGGGTCATGCTCCTCAGGCTGTAAGAATTTTTAAATTGCAGAGACGAGCTTTAAGGATTGTAGAGGGTCTCGAGTATAGGGAAGATGTTAAGGAGTCTTTTAGACACTTGCAAGTGCTTACCTTGCCATCACGTTACATTTTTGAATGCCTCCTCTATGCAAAAAAAATCTGCACCGATATAATCAAGTAGCAGACATGCACAATCACAACACCAGACAGGCTCTCAATGTGCATATACCCTTCTTTAGGCTCAAAAAATCCCAAATATCAACTCTCTACTATGCTCCTTTATTCTTCAATAAATTGCCAATATGAAAAAATGGTTGTGTGATAGGGCATTTTATGATGTCAGTGAATTTTTGCATGCAAATTGCCAAATATTCTCTTTTTTAACATACAAAAGTCTGTGATCTTAGAGAGTAGGTAATTTAAAATCTCCAACTAATTTTATTATATTATACTGACTATAGTAACTGTTGTTTCCTTCTATGTATTTTAAATTGTTATGGTTAAGCTTTTGTGTATGAGAACTGTATTTGTATTGTTTCCTTTTTAACATTGTGATTCTAATATGTATCCAGTAGAATTAGTAACTTTTTTTAGAAAGTTTTTAGGATTTACCAAATTTCAACAATGTATGACGAATGTAAAATTTTATATTATTGGCATGAAATATACTTTACTTTACTTTACTACAGGCAAAACTCACTAAAACCAAACCTTACTACAACTCAGGTGTCGGCCTTCCATCTAAATACCCATCTGGCAAATAAACACCTGAAAATGACCTGGGAAGGGCAAACACTAAAATTTTCAGGAAAGACGGTCTAGCTTGTCCAGGCAACGGTTTAGCGAAGTGACATAAGCTGTTATGAAATAGGAAGTGAGGATTTTTAAATCGAAAATTTAGCGGTTATTATTAAACAAAATTATTGCAGTATACAAAGGCCCAAGGAAGGAGTTGAAAGCCAAAGAAATAGCTGAGCTGGTGAGTGGTTCGCTTCCCACGATCATGGTGGGCGACTTAAACTGCCACTCACCACCATGGAACCAGCAGGAAGCTATGCAAAAACGGAGGAATCTTGGAGCAAACTGCAATTGATTTGGGACTGGTTGTAAGAGGCCCTGAATGCCTACCTTCATTCCAAGAGGACATGGCCTCCCAGATGTACTTGATGTGGCAAGTCTTAATAAGGTGTATTGCGATACAGAGACAGAGGCTCTTAGCAACGGGACCTCGGACCAAAATCCCGTGATGTTAACTATTGGAAGAGGATCTGCTTCCACATTAGTAAAGACTCGATCGGTTACCAATTGGGTGAAATTCAAAAGAATGGACAAAGATGGCCTCCAGTTCCAAAAGATGGATGGGGAAGAAGATATTGAAAAAGGCATTTATTCTTTCACCAAAACACTGAAGGACGCATATCACGACTGTACAATAGTTAAAACTGTTACTCAAGGAGCAATCAGCACACTACCATCATCGCTCAGCAAATTGATCCGGGATAATCGCAAGTTAAGAAGACTCTACACAACACTCAAAACCGAAGAGGTCAAGCTTGAGTTAAACGAACATTCCTGGCGACTTAAAGAAGCATTGAACAAACACAGTTAACACATTAAATATCGCATACTGTTTTGCCTGGAAGTTAGCAAAGGCGCTAAGAAGGGAGGTACACAAAGCTCCTCCATTGTATGGGTTAGCAGGCATGGCTTATACTAATGCTGACAAAGCAGAAGCGTTTGCAATGACATTAGAAAAAACCTTTACGAATAATAAGGACGAAGAAGGTGATGATCAATATGAAAACAGCGCACAAAGAACTGTGAGACACTTGAGAATCCTAAAACCGATGGGGAAAAATGAAAATTACGTTACACTAGGAGAAATTAAGCAAATTGTCAGATATTTAAAAACCAAAAAATCGCCGGGGATAGATGGTGTTAAGAACAAGATGGTTAAGGAAATCCCAAAAAAGGGTTTTGCCTTTTTGGCAAACATAGCCAACGCCATCATTAAATACAGTTACTTTCCAGCTGTGTGGAAAAACTCCTGCATTGTTTTGTTTGCGAAACCTGGAAAGGACCAAACGTTCCCGGACAACTATCGACCGATAAGTCTGATCACTACATTAAGCAAGATGATAGAGAAAACTATTAAAAAAGGCTGCTGAAGATCCTAGACGACTTGAACACGATTCCTCCTTGTCAGCTTGGCTTTCGAGCCAGACACTCAGCAGATCATACGCATCAGTGAATACATTACTGAAGGATTTAACCTATACATGGCGACTGGAGCAGTGATGTTGGATATAGAGAAAGCTTTTGACAAACTATGGTATTGTGGATTAATAAACAAGATGATGCAGGGGGGGGATTCCCACTGTTAATGTGCAAACTCATTAAAAGCTACCTGGAAAATAGAACTTTTCAAGTTAGGGTGAGAAGCGACCTGTCTGCAAAAAGGTGCATAAGCACTGGATTACCTCAGGGGTCTGTCCTTAGTCCCCTGTTGTACTCCATCTTTATCAGTTACTTTAATGGAAATCCTAGGATCTTTTCAGGGATTTACGCCGACGATACGGCTTTCCTTTACAGAGGCACAAATGTCGACGCAATAGTGAAACACCTCCAACGAAACATAAATGAATACACGAAGTGGGCCTCTAAGAATAAAATTAAAAGCAATGCAACAAAGACTCAGGCAATAATTTTCCAAAAAAGACTTCTTCATACAACAAAGGCAATAAAGATTCTAGATGAAGAGTTACCCTGGAGAAAGGACGTAAGATATCTAGGAGTGCAAATGGACTCGAGGGCACATCACAGGAGCTATTGATAAAGCTAGGACTGCTTGGACAAGACTCTACAGCCTGGTGGGAGTGGAAAGCAGGATGAATATTAAAACCAAGTTAATCATAATTAAAGCCATAATAAGATCTCAGCTGACGTACGGATCAACAGCATGGGGGATGGCAACCAAAACTTACTTGAAAAGGATAGCGTCATTTGATAATCTTATACTTAGAAGGGCGCTCGCCGCCCCATGGTTCATTAGGAACAGTGATCTTCAAATGAATGTAAACTGGATACCCATATGTAGTTTTCTTCAAACCAAATCCGAAAGGTTCTTCAAGACCTTAGAGAACCACGAGTGTGAAGACTTTAAATGGTTACTGAACTATGACCCGAGGGAGAACATCCCACAGATGAATTATAGGAGACCAAAAGTCTCCACATGGACTTTTGCTGAACAGACCAGACTGAGTACCAACATGTCGAGTATGAAAGATAGCTGCAAATATTATGTAAAACTAGTATTGTAAATAGCTTAAATTAGGATATATCAAAACCTTAAAAGAGGACGAAGGTATTAATGTAATCATAGCTAATGATGAGCCAGCATTGCCAGGAAAACTGTACATACTATAAATAGCTGTATAGCAGATAACGTTAACAGATATCTGTATTAGTCTGTACATTTAAGTATTGTAAATACATAAAAATAGGTTATATTATTTCCCTCATTTCTTTATCATTGCTCCTTTGTCGTTGATGTACCTATTAATAAAATTTCATTAAAATGTTTTTAGCCTTTTTAATATCACCTATAATACCTAGCTACATAGATAGATAGAAAACTAGATACCTATTACCGAATTATTATACAAATGCAGCCCTTATATCGCATTTGGTCACTATGTGGCCCTTGCCTGCCAAAAGGTTGCCGACCGCTGAGCTATAGGAAAAGCTCTGGACTTTATGCAAAGTGACACCGTAAATTTAGCTCAGACAGTTCAAGTAAGGCTAGATTTATTACAGAATAAACGTTTGGAGCCATATAAACACGCGATTCAATCAAGATTTGAATGAACGATGGCGCCGGCAAGAAAGCGTTCTATTAACGATGCTGAAAAAGTCCCGATTGCGAGATAATCTCGTTTTTAAGAGAAATTATCAGTGGTCTGAAAGAGAGGAATGCTCTTCTGGAAGAGAACAAAAAGCTTCTTGAAGAGAAAGTTGAAGAAATGGAAAGGAAACATAACATGAAGACAGCTGAAAAATTCCAGGAATGTGCAAAACTCCTAAGGTATGTCGATTGCAATGCAACAATGACATTCCAATCACGGATGTTTTCGAAACAGAAATCCAAATAACCGGAATTACGGCGGAAAAGACAGATGCGGTTTTGCACCCTCAAATCGCAAATCCGGTTCATCAACAACAATCCGATGCGGCAACACCGCTCTATATAAACATCACTCATAATAGTGACAACCATAGAAAAGTGTTTTTCTATGATGACAACCAAGAAATCCAAGGAAAGAAAGCCCATACTGCTGGAAAGGAGAAAGCATTTGACAAGGAGCCTACTACAACCTCATATCAAAATCTTAGACAAAACAGATTTATGTGAAAAAGATGCTGCAGCCCTGCCATTGGATGGGTCCCAAACACAGGATTGCGCCTGGACTCTCGCAAAACGTAAATCAAGATCTGGAGCTGGCAAAGAAATCTACCAGAACCAGAAAAAGTCTAAACGGGCTCACCGTTGCTCAAAATAGAAACTCAAATCAAGTTTGGGTTTTTATTTCTGGCTTGGATCCTAAAACACAAGCGGACTAGATCGTGATTTACCTAGGAAGTTTGACTGCACCTGCGAGAAAATGATTACTAAGAAGGATAAACATAGAAGCTCATTCAAATTGGGTGTACCAAGGCAGAGAAAAAAAGCACTGATGGCCAGCGGGAGTACTCATAAATCATTTTCTCAACCTGCAACGCCGGGGCCCACTAAAGCAAACTGTGGACCCCAAGATAAATTGAAGATATTTCATCTGCACTCAGTCCATAAGAAATAAAATCAATGAAGTGGAGGCGTTGGTCCCCCTCGGGCTGTTTTGACACATTTTTAAACAATTTGGAATGCATTTTAAACACCTTTGATTTGAGGGGTAAGGTTGTGTTGGCTGGTGATTTCAATGTCCGGTTTGGCACGGGAGAGAATGAATACACTGTAATCTACTGAACTCATATGACCTTTTTCTATAATATGGGAAACCACCAGAGGCAACAATTGTCCGGACAATGTGCTCCTGAACTTTAGTGCTGATGGCTGGGCATCGGACATGCTAGCGACTGATCTCTCGGATCATCATCCCTCAGGATAATGTGCGCGTTAAACGGGTTCTGAGGCCATTAACTGAGGAGGGTAAGTTGACATTTTTTGATATCGTTGAGAGAACGGACTTTTCCTTTGTAAGTAATTCAGACTCAAATGTTATAGATAAACTGAAGGTTGCTTTTTACGAGGCATTTCCTGTAAAAACATATACTGTAAAAAAAACAATCAAATCTTAAAATAAACTGGTTTAATGACGATCTAAAGAATATGCGTAACCATCTGCACCTTCTCCATGACCTGATTAAGAAATTTCCATCGTCTCATCTGCAGGAGAGAACAAAGTCCTTCAAATATCTTTATAAAAATGCCAAGAAACAGGCAAATAATAACTTAATCAGAAATGCAGCTAATTCTGTCAAATACATGTGGAACGGAATAAATGAATATAGAGGAGTCAAACAAAAAGAGACAAACTGTCAATATTTCCCCTAATGAATTTAACAATCACTTTGTAGACACAGCCCATAATATACAAAAGAATATCAAGTTGACTGATGTTGATCCAATCCAGACTACACAAATGGTAGGTAACATACCAAAGAAGAAATTCAGGTTTGAGGAAGTGAGTTTCGTTGAGACAAGGGATGTGTGTGCTTCTCTGAAGAGCAAAAACAGTAGAGACATGCATGGTTTTAGTGCTTTCTTCTTAAGAGTATCATTGATATAATCCTGATACCACTAGCGAGGCTCATCAACCTATGCTTTAGAGAGTGTATATTTCCAGACATACTAAAAAAGGCAGTTGTAACTCCAATTTTTAAAAAGGAAAATATAGAGGACTTGTCCAATTATAGACCAATTTCCATATCGTCAGTTATTTCTAAAGTCCTTGAAAAGTGCATGGCGCTAAGGATATGTACATTTTTTGAATCACACTGTATTCGCAGACTCTCAGTTTGGCTTTCGCAGGGATCGGAGTACATCTCTGAGAATACTGGACCTCGTATGGCTTTTGAGGATGAAAGTTCCTTGACCACAACTTTCTGTGGCCTTAGTAAGGCCTTCGACTGTGTCCCGCATGACCTGCTTCTTGAAAAACTAAATATTTATCTTTCATCCAGATGACCTGGCAATTGTTAAATCTGCTGAAGGTTTGGGGATCTTAACCTCAAGGTTATCGTCAGGTAAACAACAACAAATACCGGTGAATAAACCACAGCCTGATGCTGTGTAGATTCCTGCACCATCAGCAGCTACCGCTAATGGTCCCATTCAGGACAAAAATGATCCTGAAGACCCCCCTTTTCAGGAAATATTAAGCCGTAAAAAAATATAACCTCAATCGAAAAAATAAACAAAGCATCATTGTGGGGAATGCAACAGAAGGCATTAATAACATTACCAGTGGGGAACAAAAAGAATCTCTTTATTTAGGCAGGGTCAGGGCTGGTATAAATCCAGAAACCATTGAAGAGTATGTGAAAAAACAGTGTGAGGGAATACAAAGTGTTAAAGTCACTCCACTGCCTGTTAACGGGGACAACTTGTCATTTAAGGTAACTTCCCCAATTGAATTTAAAGAGAAGTTAAATACTCCTGAAGTTTGGCCTAGGGGAGTGATTATAAGAAAATTTTGGCATCCTTCTAACCGTCGTAGATCCAATTCAGAGTCTTCAAGGAAACAAGATGGCATTTCGAATAATTTTTTATCAAGCAATCGGTAGCTGGCCCTAATATAAGTGTTTGCTATATTAACATTGGAGGGATGAGGACAAAAATAGAACAATTTAGGAGTGATGTCGCTTGTTGTTCGTATGACATTGTTATGATTGGAGAGACCTAGATGAACCAATATGATTCGGATTCAGAGGTGTGCCCTGACCTCGATGTGACAGAATAACTGGAGTCAACACCTGCAAGACTCGGGGTGGCGGAGTCCTAATTGTGGCAAAAAAGTCACTCAAGTCACAAAAAGTGGTCTTAAGGCAAGTTGACTGCGATATTTATGAAATATTTATAAGCTTTACATTAAATAAAGATAAAATTGTATTAGGTTGTATCTACATTCCAAGTCCGTCTCCACATCTATGTGACTTGGCACATTGTGAATCGGTAGAAATTGTGTATAATATGTATCCTGATTCTTCAGTAATTCTCGTTGGAGATTATAATTTATCAAATGTCATCTGGTATAATGATGAGGAGACGGGCTTAACTGTTCACTGTCCATTGGAGAGTTCAGCGGGTCTAATAGCAATCTATTTAATTTCATTCAAAGGAATCCAGTAAAAAATATTAGAGGAGCTTTGTTAGATTTCGTATTTACAAATATACATGAGCTTTGTGTTCTTGAGGCAATTGACAGAATTTTTGAACATGGTGAAAATCATTCTGCAATTTCCTTTCAATTAGTATCTAGTAGTAATGATGTGCATTTTGCCAAGTATGAAGAGTATTTTTTGGATTTTAAAAATGGAAACTATACTGCCATCAATGACTTTTTGGCTGGTGCTGATTGGAGGACACAGTTGCAGCTTGAAAGTATTGATGAAATGGTACATTTGTTGTGATTTGTTACATAAGGCGGCTATATTTTCTTTTAAAAGTCCGATGCCGCTCCGTATCATTGCTTTTGTATAGCTAAATAATATAATCACTTGTTATGTCTAAACATTAATTGAAATCCCGAGAAAAGGATGTTATCGGTGTGTGAATCTGACTCAGCACACATCGACTAACGGAAATTTTGCATCAGCGTGTTTACCATATCACCATCGCAATAACTGAATATCTGATTTTTCAATTTTGTTCTGAACCTCTAGTTAAGATGTAGGCTTAAGTTTATTGAATCTCTATTTATCAAGTTGCTTTTAAATGTAAATATATTTTTCAGTAATTTCATTAAATAATAATTATAAAACTAGAAAAAGTGTCGTCGTTATTTCAACTAAAAATACAGTCCACAAGAGCTAACATTTAATGGTCCAAACGAACCGGATTTTTACTGTCAGGAAGCGAAGTTCGTGGTTTTCTTTGTAAACGGTGGCGTTTACGGGTGTTTACATATTTACTGGATTGGATTTCAGTGAAGCCATGGATTTTTTTATAAACAGCATCGGCGACGACAAGGAAAGTAGTTATGGAAACTGGAAAACTGGGATGCATTTTTAATGCATAATGGTATTACAAGGAGCAACGGGAACTCGACTAGAGAAATAAGGTCAGATCTTTTATTATTACTTTTTGGAGGCGGCTTGTTACAAGACTGTCGGGACATTAACATTAATAATTTGATTTATTGGTGCGTCATAGTGCGTCGGGAAACTTATTGTTTGGGTGTTATATTTACAGTGATTTCATTTCATTTTACGTTTATGACTTTATGGGTTAGGATTAAGGTCATAGTTTTAAACCTTTATGTTTAAAGGGTAATAATATTTATTATGTTGCATTTGGTAATTTGTTTAGATTTAAATTTTGTTGGACAGGAAACACACTATTTATTTTAGTAGAGACATTTTAACTCTCGGGAATTATTACATAATTAGGTATATATAGCCTAGAATATTTTCATTATTTTTTAAACTTCTATTTTTTTATTATTTAAATTTATTTAAAAAGGGTTTAGTGATAGATATAGTGCAAAATGGCTGATGTTCTTAAGAAACAAAGAGCTGTAATTAAGGGTTCTATTACAAGAATAGAAAGTTTTGTTACTACAAATGAAAATAAACCGGGAATAAATGTTAATGAATTTGTAACTAGGGAAATTTATCTGCAAAAAATGTATGATGAATATTGTACAATTCAAAGTCAAATTGTTGTAATAGATGAAAGCGAAAGTAATGATAATGAACAAATTGAGTCAAAGTATCTTACTACTTGGGCAAAATTAAAGGACATAATTCAAAAGCTTAGTACCGCAAATATTAATAATTCAGCAACAAACTTGCAACAATCTCCTGTTTCACAAAATGTTTCAACCAATAGTGGCCAAAATAATACCAGGTTGCCAAATATAAATACGCCAACCTTCTCGGGCAAAATTGAAGATTGGCAAACCTTTTTCGATCTTTTTAAAGCGGTTATTGATAATAACAATAGTTTAGATGATGTTCAGAAATTTCTTTATTTAAAGGGCGCTTTATCAGGGGAAGCGTTACATTTAATTAATGATTTGCCGTTAACAAATATTACTTATGCAAATGCTTTAAACCTGCTTAGTAAAAGGTATGACAATAAATTAGTGGTGATAAACGCTCATTTAAAGGGTATGTTGGACACACCTCCAATAACAAAAGGATCAGGAAAACAACTTAGAACTTTTTTAACGTATATAAGACAACATTTAAATTCCTTAAAGGCTCATAATTTACCTGTTAAAGAATGGGACGTACTTTTAATTTTTCTTTTTACACAAAAGCTAGATTTTCAGACTCATATGAGTTGGAAAAAAATGTGGGGTCATCTTCAGCGGTGTTGCCAACTGTAGATGAATTTCTTGATTTTTTGGAAAAAAGATGTGTTGCGTTTGAAAATGTAGAAATGGAGTCGTTTAAAGCGACAAACACGGGCACAAGGGAGAAACCTATAAAATCATCCCTGCTTTCTCAAGGTTCAGAAAATAACAATAACATAAATAACGAAGTAAAATTAAAATGTGCGTTTTGTAATCGGGAAAATCATAACATTGCTAAATGTTTTAAATTCAATGGGTTGTCGATAACTGAAAAAAGACAATTTGTACAGGAAAATCGCCTTTGTTACATTTGTTTTAGAAAATCACATAACGCTCAACAATGCAAGGGTAAAGGGTGCACTATTTGCAACAGGAGGCATCATGCTCTTTTGCATGATGAAGGGAATAATAATAAACAACATTTTCAAAGTGATGATGTTAATCAGGGTAAAGGTACACCAAATAATTCAAATAATGAAAGTGTGTTACAAAATACAAGTTCGGGAAATGGGACACAGTTTCAAAATACACTTTTGGGGGTTCCTGAAAATCAGGATTTTAACAATGAAAATGGGCAGTTTAGTACACAGCAAACTACTGTGGCATTTTCAAAAATACCAAGAAAATGTATTCTATTGGCTACGGCTATGGTATATGTAATTTCGGAAAACGGGAATAAGGTACAAGCGCGCGCACTTCTTGATTCTGGGTCGCAAACTTGTTTTATTACAAACAAATTGTTCCAAAAATTCAAAAATGTTAACTGCTACACAGCAAGTTTTAAGATTGAAGGTATTGCAAATAATTTTACTCAAGTAAACAAAATTATTAATTTGGTTGTAGAATCTCAAGTCAATAGCTATCAAATAGAGGCAAAATGTGCTATTTTAAACAACATTACGTGTCAGTTACCTCAAGTTTTAATTGATACTAGTAAAATTAAAATTCCAGGGGAAATAAAATTGGCGGACCCATTTTATTTCGAGCCATCTGAAATTGATATGGTGATTTCAGCGGAATTATATTTCGCATTAATGCTTCCTGACATACTTAGGTTAGGCCCAGGGTTTCCTGTTTTGCAGAACACAAAATTAGGTTGGTTGGTGTGCGGGTCTGCTCCAGTGGCGGGTAACAATAGTCAAAATTTAAGTGCATTAGTAAGCGAAATTTTTATGAACGTAAATTTATTTTGTCAGTCATCTAATATAAATGTAGATGAAATTATTCCAAAATTTTGGCAATTAGAGGAAGTCACTAACCAAAAATTTTTATCGTCGGATGATAAATTATGTGAAAAAATATTTCTTGAGTCGCATAAACGCTTAGAAGATGGTAGTTTTCAAGTAGATCTACCTATGCGTGATAAAGATGATCACTTGAAATTGGGAAATTCTTTTGAGTCAGCACATAAGAGATTTAAATATCTTGAAAATAAATTTAGTAAAAACCCTAGTTTATTTTTGAAATATAAAGACTTTATAAATGAATATGTTAACATGGGTCATGGAAAATATTTAGTTTCGGAGGTTAATGAAAACCAACACAGGGTTTTTCTGGCACATCATTGTGTAATTAGGGATGAAGCTTTAACAACAAAGCTAAGGGTAGTTTTTGATGGGTCAAATAAAACATTATCAGGACTCTCATTGAATGATATTATGCTTAAGGGTTCTCCTGTACAACCGGATTTATTTGACATTTTATGTAGGTTTCGAACCTTTCAATTTGTCCTTATTACAGATATAAAAAAAATGTATCGTATGATAAAAGTTAACCCTAATCATCGACATTTACAAAATATACTTTGGAGGGAAAATTCTAATGATAAGTTAAAAATTATTGAGTTACCAACTGTAACATATGGAACTAACTCAGCTCCTTTTTTGGCTACTCGGTGTTTAAAACAATTGGCAATTGACGAAATGTTAAATTACCCACTGGCTAGCAAAGCAATAACTAATCAGTGCTATGTGGATGACATCCTTTGTGGGGCGAATACAAAAACCGAAATAATAGAATTAAGGGAACAGTTAATACAATTATTAAAATTGGGTGGATTTCTATTACATAAATGGGGGTCCAATGACATCACATTAGTGAACTCGTTAGAAGACAAATAAAATAGATTTCAATAATGTAATAAGGTTTTAGGTGTGGTTTGGTTTCCAAATGAGGATAAATTTAAGGTGTCATACCCAGGTACCGAAATAAATCAAGTAAAGATAACTAAAAGGTTAATTTTATCCAAAATAGCGCAAATATTTGATCCTTTGGGATTCATAGGACCTGTAGTAGTAGTTGCAAAAATACTAATGCAAGAAATATGGGCACATAAAATAGGGTGGGATGAAGAGCTACCATTAAGTATAATAAACAAGTGGAAAACATTTTCTGATAATTTGTATCATTTAGAATCTTTAAATATTCCAAGGTACATATTTAATTCACCTACAACTATGGTGGTACAAATTCATGGATTTTCGGATGCGTCCATTTTGGCGTACGGCGCATGTGTATATGTAAGAGTTATTTATGCTGATGACACTGTTTCGTGCAATCTAGTTTGTTCCAAATCAAGGATTGCACCTTTAAAGACGATAAGTCTACCCAGGCTAGAACTATGTGGGGCATTACTTTTAACTCGTTTAATACATAAAATTTTATCAACTATTGATATAAAAATTAATAATGTTTGTTTATGGACGGATTCGAGTATAGTTTTATCTTGGTTGAGTTCTTCTCCAAACCGTTGGACTACCTTTGTAGCCAACAGAGTCTCAGAAATTCAAGAACTTACCACTAATTGTGAATGGAAACACATTAGGTCAAACGAAAATCCAGCAGATTTTATCTCTCGAGGAATGTCTTCAAAAGACATTTTGTCACGTGAGCTTTGGTGGCACGGGCCACAATTTTTATTAGAAGAAAAAATTTCTTTCTCCAAAGTTGAACATCCAACTGTTGATGCACTACCTGAACAAAGACATGTAGTGCTTACTCAGGTCATAAACCAACCTCTGATGGATTGGACGCGGTTTTCAAATTTTACCAGGTTACAAAGAACAATGGCGTATGTTCTAAGGGTCAGCTCAAAAATAAAATCGAATTTTAAAAGATTAACATTGCAGGAATTAAAATATGCTAAACAAAAAATTATTCAATTAGTTCAACGTGAACATTTTGCTAAAGAAATCGAATATTTACAAAATAATAACAAAAATGAGATGCAACCTGTTTTTAAAAACAGCGCTATTAGATGTTTAAATCCATTTTTAGACAATTCGGGAATACTAAGAGTTAATGGCAGGTTATCAAAGGCAGATATTAATTATAATCAAAAATTTCCAATAATATTACCGGCAAAAAATTACGTTGTTAGGCTTTTAAGGTGCTCAAGCAGTTCTGGCAAATTTTCGTTTAAAATACTGGCCAGTTCATGGTATGATAGAAGTTAAATCTGTTCTATAATCATGTGTAACTTGTTTCAAACTTAAGGCAAAAACATCTGCCCAATTGATGGGTTCTCTTCCTTTGGATAGAGTATCAATTGCTCGTCCATTTTTAAAATTGGGGATAGATTTTGGTGGCCCCTTTACTATAAAACAATCTAGACTTCGTGGGTCAACCACAACAAAAGCATACATTGCTTTATTTATATGTATGGTAACTAAAGCGGTTCATATTGAGGTAGTTAGTAGCTTAAGTACTGATGCTTTTATTAATACTTTAAAACGATTTATAGCTAGACGCGGATGTCCCATTACTATTTATAGTGACAACGGGACAAACTTTCAAGGGGCTAATAATTTATTAAAAGACATTAGGTTATTCTTTCAGTCCCGCCAAAATGTAGAAAATATTGATGAATTTTTATTAACACAAGAAATTACCTGGAAATTCATTCCTCCGGCAAGTCCGCACTGGGGAGGGTTGTGGGAAGCAGGCATTAAGTCTGCAAAATATCATTTACGTAGGATAATGGGAAATATAGTATTTCCATTTGAAGAAATGACTACGGTATTGGCACAAATCGAGGCCATTTTAAATTCTAGGCCTTTATGTCCTATTTCATCGGATCCTTCTGATCTAGGCTGTTTAACTCCTGGTCATTTTTTGATTGAAGAATCCCTAACTGCACTTGCAGAAAAGGACGTGTCTAACACACCCGAAAATAGGTTAAATTTTTGGCAATTGAGTTCCAAAATAAAACAAAATTTCTGGAAGCGTTGGTCTGTCGAATATTTAAGCAGATTACAAAACAGGCCCAAATAGTTTGACTCAAAATCAAATTTGGAAGAAGGTATGGTAGTATTGCTAAAGGAAGATAACCTCCCGCCATTAAAATGGTCTTTAGCCCGTATTATTGAGGTTATGTCGGGTGTAGATAAAAGGGTTCGAGTGGCAAAAATAAAAACAAAGGACGGAATTTACATTCGGCCAATTACAAAATTATGTCCCTTGCCATTTGAACAAGAAAATTAGTTGAAGCAAGTGCTTCAAGAGGGGGAGAATGTTGTGATTTGTTACATAAGGCGGCTATATTTTCTTTTAAAAGTCCGATGCCGCTCCGTATCATTGCTTTTGTATCGCTAAATAATATAATCACTTGTTATGTCTAAACATTAATTGAAATCCCGAGAAAAGGATGTTATCGGTGTGTGAATCTGACTCAGCACACATGGACTAACGGAAATTTTGCATCAGCGTGTTTACCATATCACCATCGCAATAACTGAATATCTGATTTTTCAATTCTGTTCTGAACCTCTAGTTAAGATGTAGGCTTAAGTTTATTGAATCTCTATTTATCAAGTTGCTTTTAAATGTAAATATATTTTTCAGTAATTTCATTAAATAATAATTATAAAACTAGAAAAAGTGTCGTCGTTATTTCAACTAAAAATACAGTCCGAAAGAGCTAACAACATTATTATTTCTATAGCATTGTATATGAAGCAATTAATTTGTTTGTTCCTCTCAAAAGATACAAAACATCAAACTTTCCTAAATGGTTCAGTGCAGAGTTGAAGCAGTTAGTTGTTCAAAAAAAGATTCCACATAAGAATTATAAAGAAAACCCTATTGTTGAAAATTATAATATTCTTTCCAGCTTAAGAGATAGATGTGAGGTGCTGCATAACATTTGTTATAAGAATTACATGAACAAAATTGAGAATAATCTTTGTGAAAACCCAAAATATTTTTGAGGTTACATAAATAGTAGGAAACAAAATTTCTATAGTTTACCATCAAGAATGCATTACAATGGAGTTGAATGTGAAGATAACACCAATATAGCAAATCTTTTTGCTGATTATTTTCTAGGGTCTATTCCTCTGATTTAGTTGGTGATTTACCACACATTGATTATCCGAGAAGGGCTGATATTGTTGGCATGCAGTTCACATTATCTGATGTCTTTCAGTTGATTAATAAGTGCCCTCCCAAGATTGGGACAGGCCCAGATGGCATACCTCTGTTTTTTCTCAAAAAGTGTGTTTACTCATTATCATTTCCTATCCTAAATCTATTTAATACTTCACTGAATGGAGGAAAATTTCCTGATTTTTGGAAGAGATCTTTTTTAAAACCCATTTTCAAATCTGGCATGAGAGAGGATATATCAAATTATCGTGCAGTTTGTACTCAGTCCGAGATTTCCAAGTTGCTGGACTGCCTTATTGGTCAAAAACTCTCCTCCATATTCAAGAACATAATAAATCCAGAACAGTTTGGGTTTGTGAAAGGGAGGTCGACTGATGTAAATCTTGCTCTTTATGTTCAGTTTATTACTGAGAAATTGGAGAAGGGACTGCAGGTTGACTCGGTCTATACAGTTTTTTCTAAGGCATTTGACCGGGTCAACCACGGTTTGCTGATTCATAAGTTAATGTTACTGGGCTTTCAGAATCCTTTTTTGGCTTTTGTTCGGTCAATGTTGGTGGGGAGATTTCAGGCAGTTAGGGTCAGTGGTGTGATTTCTGAGGAGTTTCATGTCCCGTCAGGTGTTCCTCAGGGATCGCACTGTGGACCTATACTTTTTCGTATATTTCTGATGGACTTGGTTTTTGATCTACCATCATGCAATTTGCTTGAGTTTGCAGATGATATAAAATTCTTTTTCCCTCTTTGTTCAGTTGAGGAGACTGATCTTTTCCAAGATTATATCACCAACTGGTGTAGTACAAATAAGATGGAACTTAATGCAATTAAATGTTATAAGGTAACTTTTTCTAAAACTAAGAATCCAATAATTCATGATTATAAAATTAATAACATCAAAATTAGCTCCAAAGATGAAATAAGGGATCTAGGAATTTATCTGGATAGTAAATTATCCTTTCCCAGCCATATAAATATGATTACTTCGAGGGCAATGAGGATGTTGGGTTTTGTGCAAAGATCAACAGTTGATTTTTCCATAGACACATTCAAGATGCTATTTGTTAGTTTGGCAAGACCAATTCTTGAATATGGGTCCATTATATGGTCTCCCTCTTATAACTGTAATATAAAACAAGTAGAAGGGGACTAAAACACATTCCTTAGAGTATTGGCATTTAGGTGTGGCTATCAGAGAGAAGACTATGAATATGTGGAATTAAGGCAGGAATTAAACTTAATGAGCCTGGAATCTAGGCGTAAACTCCTTGACTTGAGCTTTCTACATAGAGTTGTTAACTCGGCAATAGACTGCCCTGAACTTTGAAGAGTTCCATTCAATAATAATCGAAATAATCAACAAATTTTCCATGTTCCATTTCATCGTACTAATTATGGCTTGAACTCTCCAATAACCCGAATTTCAAGATCTGCAAATGGGGTTCTTTCTAAAGGTGACATTAATATATTTGGATCTTCACTTAATTGTTTTAGGAACCATATTAAAAATCAGTTAGGTTTTGATCAACTCGTTATGAAATAATTTAGGTGATAATTGTGTTCCTGTTATTGTATAGCAGCACCAAATAAATATGATTATGATTATGAGGCACTTGAACCACTCCATTTCTTGGCGTTCTTGACGGATCCGAAATTATTGACTTCTCCATTACAAAAATAAAACTTTAAAGCAATTGCTGAAAATTGGCTTCTTGAAAGAGAAAGATCTTCTGATTACCCCTTTGAGCTTTACTCAAAATCAATGTTGAAACTTTAGTTATCGACAAGGTTCATGCATGCAAATTGTGGAATATAATCAAATATTCATGGCCCAGAACAAAAACGAAAGTTTTATGGCCGATTTTTTCATTAAACTGCACAGACTCTTCAGCACATACGGCTTTGTGTGGAACGACCTTAGAAACCGACTAAAATCCCAAGAAATCACAAAGTTTGTCTAGATTATTAAATAAACCATACTGTAAGAAACAAACTTAATGGTTGATATTGTGTGCTAATTATAGAGGTTACGATATTTCTTGATTTTTGTACGTTTTTACCTCAAATATGTTAGACACTCTAAGTATGGTTTTTGTGTACTGTCATTTTGTGTAAAATTGTGGTGGTTTTGTCCATCAAAAAGCCGGTGGTTTCTTCGAGTGGCTTTTTTGATCTGCCAACCCTGTTATGAGGTGCGAGTCATAATAGACCATGAGGCCACAGTAGATCCAAGTTCAAAGAATTAATAAAATTAAAGCACTGATTTGCACCGTAATTCGGCGAAAATTGGCATACTTTGCTCATATAATGAGTAACTAACTTACTACAGCAAATTGTGTCTCTGATAAACAAAGAGGAATTTTCTGCCGAATTTATAAGCGTCATTTATGTCGTTTTCCCCAACCCTTTCTACTATTAAAATACACACTTCACGTTTCAATTCAGTTCCAATTTCAAATGACAATAGCCTTCATGTTTAGCAATGCAAATATTGTCTCTTTACCACCTTACTTTTGTAAAAGTTTTAGTCATCGGTTCAAGGAATATTAGCCACAAAATGCGTCCAGAACAAATTTCTTAATAAAATATTGCTAGTTACCTTTCCAAGAATGACTGTTTGCATAAAATACTCGCATTTTCGTACTACATTAGGATTCCATCCAAATGTCTACCTGCAATTTGCCAAAGGGCTAAAGTAGAAAATATAGAATTTTATCGATCAACATGTAGCAATTATGCATGAAAAATTTTCATTAATCAGAGAACTTCAAGATCACAACGCCTGTGGTCAGATCGGCCACCATATTCATTCGAAACTCCAGCCTGTCAACATTTAATATAGTCCTCTCTATGTCAGTAGTAATATCTATAATCAATTGCAAGCAAAGATAAAATCCAAAAATTTAGAAACATTTTCGAGAACAAATTCAATTTTAGATATGTGAAAGCCAACCTGAAGTGATTCAAATATAAGCCATTTATATTATATTTTAGAATAACTAATGTATCAGGTAGGTACATAATTACAAACTCATTCATAATTCACCTCAATTCAGATCGGAAAGAAAATGCAATTCTACCTTTAGTTGTACCACGAATATTGTATGATTTGGCAAAGTGAGGAATATATTATGTACTTTACCTGTCTAGATATTTAAATATTCTATTCAAAATGACAAAAGTAGCATTGGTTATCATCGTAACAGAATATGGTAGGAACATGCTGTAATTGTATTGATGTAGAAATATAAACCTATCAAGTTTCAACCTTCCTACAACAGTATTAATAAAGTTCGTTACAAAACTGATTGCAACATGCTATATCATGGAAGTAGCTTAGATGAAAAATTGCTAGAAAGAACTTGGATTTGTGAATGACGTAAAATAAACAATGGTGACACACCAACGGTTGAACGCTTTTGTGGCTAAAATCCTCGAAATCCCAACATAAAATCTCCGAAAAGTCTTACTAAAGATGCAAAATCCCGTCCTCCCTGGCGCTGTTCGTTCCCTCTTCCAAGTTGATGTTCGCCGTCAAATCGACGATTTCGTCTTGATCGAACTTATCCTCCGGATCTGATCCGCCGGTAGTATGGGATTGCTGCGAGCCACTGGACATGTGCGAGTTTCGACTAAAGCTGCCACGACGCACCGGGCCCACTGTCCTCTGATTCGCCGGTTTCACGGTTATGATGAGATTGGAACTGTTGGCTATCATCATGTCAGTCACCTAATATCAAATTTAATCAACAATAATTTCTAATTATTATAACGCATTATTGAGAGCAATTAACAAGAGTGGAAGACGATAGGTCGCGGATACTGTTCACAAACGGGATAATTTTAAAGTAATAAGGACAAAAGTGCATTATGCAGCCGATTAAGAGAACACATTTAATTATCTTAGTTAAAGCAGAAGAACGCACTTTGTATCTATAAACTCACCTGATCTAAAGTCTTGCCAGCTACTTCTATGCCATTCACCTCCAGTACCTCATCGTTTACAGCTAGCAGACCGGTGGACTCCGCTAGACCCCCCGGAACGAGTCGTGAGATAAAAACTCCTGGTATTTTCTCTAACCCTGTAAATGGGTTGTTTATAATATTTATTTTGAATATTTATTTATTTTATCTATCAACGGGCAGTGCCCAATTACAATAAGTGTTAAACTTTAAATTCACAACAGTCTAGAGTAGTTAACAAAGACTAAAGACCAAAACCCTGCATTTCCATAATTATTACCTAAAAATATATTACTTAAAGATATCTTGAACTTGACTGAGGAAAACATTATATGGTGTAAAAAAGTCAATTTGGTAGTGTTCGTTTGCAAGTTTGGCAGTTCTCGAGACAAAATTGTTAATGTCATAGTTTGTACGGTGAAATTGGCAGTGAAAGCTAACAGTCGCTCTGGTGGTTCTCCGCGGGACATGAATGCAGATCTTATGAAGAATATCAGGAGCAGCAGCATTACCATGTAGAATATTGTAGAAGGTTAAGAGGTCTCTCTTCTTGTGGCGCACACTTATTGGTGCCATGTTAAGCATTGAAAATAATTGTAATTATCTAAAATGTTAAGTTTATATGCAATTTGCTTTAAAAATTTGTGCTCAACCAATTGGAGAGAGTCTATGTGTACATTATAAAAAGGTGACCATACACTAGAGGCATATTCAAGGTGAGGGCGTACCAGGGCGCAATATAATGTTTTTAAAGCAGTGATGCTGGTAAAGTCTTGAGTGCATCTCCTAATAAATCCAAGCATCTGAAAAGCCTTATTAACAGCAATATTTAAGTGATTGGAAAAGTGAAGATTCGTATCCAGTGTGACTCTCAGGTCTTTGATTAGGGAAACAATCTCTAGGTTGTGTTGACCAATTTTGTAATTGAATTGTATAGGAGCTTTCGCACGAGAAAAGGTGATGTCCTTGCATTTAGATGAGTTCAGATCCATTCCATTTCTTTTACACCAATCCAGCAAGTTGTTAAGGTCATATTAAAGTTTGTCACAATCGTCAGGAGATTTAATTAAACAGCTTAGCTTAAGGTCATCGGCAAATAGTAGAAAAAGACATAGGTGAAACATTCATAAATGTCGTTTATAAAAATATTAAAAAAAGAGCGGTCCAAGGTGCGAACCCCGGGGCACCCCTGATGTTACAAGTATTACCCTTGAAAGAAAACTATTTACTCTTTACAAACACCAAAAAGGTAATTGCAGGTAAAGGCATCTGAAAAAACAAACGAAAAACAACAAAGACCAACATCTACACACTAAGACCTATACAATAACACTTATACACTGCTCCTATTCCTAAGCAATGACAATAATTGTCTAATATCAGTTGCAAATAAATCTATATTATGCACTCTTATGAAATCATTGCACACAGCCATCATTCTATTTTTAATTAAGAATATGAAGAGAGTTTAATATCAAATACGACATTATTAAGCAGCCTAAAATTAATATAATTTATAAGAGCACAGTCTTTATATTTTGAACTATTAACAACATGATACAGAAATAAGATATCCTGTTTGTCTCTTCTTTCACTGAGACTTTCTATGTTGAACATATTTAATAGTGCTTTATATGATACCATATATATGTTATGTGCTTTTAGGTAGAGATATCTCAGAAACTTTTTTTGAATCTTTTCAATTAAATCAATATTACTAAGAGCTGTAGGGCTCCAGATGCAACTGGCATATTCTAAATGAGGTCTTACAAGAGCATTGTACAATCTAATCACCGTGTCGATCTTAAAAATTTTCGCGTTTCTTATAAGAAACCAAGATGCCTTCGCAGTAATGTACTGGTATTGATCGTTAAACCTTAAGTTTGTCTGAAAGCAAATGCCTAGATCCTTGACCTGGCTTGTCCTATTAACTGTCTTGCCTTTTAAATAGTATTGTTGAACAATAAAATTTTGTTTACGTGTATATGTCATAACAGTACATTTCTCAACATTAAGTTTCATGTTATGCTGTGCAAACCAATCCACAACTGAATTTAAGTCTGTCTGAAGATCTGCACAATCCTCATCTGTACAGATTAATTTAAAGATTTTTGAAATCATCAGCAAATAGCAGACCCGAAGATCTAAAAATTGAGTCCGGTAGGCTATTTATAAACAATTTGAAAAGCAAAGGGCCCAAATTACTCTGATGTTGCATAAAAAGTATCTGATCTAGATTTACCCACCTTGACGGTTTGCGGTCTCTGTGTAAGATATGATTTCATAAAATTGTAAGATTTCTCAGAGAAACCCAAACTTACCAAAGTATTTAAAAGGATTTGATGGTCCACTTTATCAAATGCTTTTTCACAATCCGTGAAGACAACATCCAGTTGCTCTCTATCTTTAGATACATGTTCAGAGAAAATACAGAGATTTGTTACTGTAGACTTATCATTCAGAAAGCCGTGCTGCCATCTGCTCGTCTTTGTTTGAACAAAGTTGAAAATATCATTGTACAATATGGTTTCAAATATCTTAGCCAGGCCATTGAGTAAGCTAATGGGTAGTTCTCGATTTTATACTTATCACCTTTTTTAAAGATGGGTGTGATTACACCTAGTTTAAAATCATTAGGAAAAACATTCCTGGCAGCACCAAAGGCTTAATGAGAAAGTCAACACATCCCCTAAAAATGTATGCAGGTATGTTATCCCCACTTGTGGATTTTTTAGGCTTAAGCTTTTTGATAGCCATCCTGACATCCCCTCAGTGATAGTTGAGAAGTTAAAATGTCCCCATTCTCCGATAAAATTGGTCCCGTTAATGGATAATGATTCACACAGACATAAAATGTTTCGCAAAGGCACACGCAATCTCTGTTTGATCACAAAGCCTATTTCCCATGTAAACAACCTCCGCTGGTATCCCATTACAACTAGTTTTGCTTCGTATAAAATACCAGAACTTAGTTGGGTCGAGATTCAAGTTTTGTTCTAAGTTATTCTTGTAGCATTCATATTCAGATTTAGTTTGTGTTTTTATAGATTTTCTCAGCTGCACATATTCAGCTGTCGAGCCAGATAAAGCTTTGTCTTTAGTAAGTGATTTATGAATTTTATATTTTCTTTTGATTTTACTTTTTAAATCTTTGGAAAACCAGATAGGAAATCGTTCACTAAATTGAGAATTCTTCAACTTAATTACATCCCGGGGTACAGATATATCAAAAAACCCGAACAAATTGCTATAAAACAGGTCTACACTCTCATTCACTCCTCTACATGCCAGCAAGTCACCCCAGTCGCAGTGTTTGAGGAGATCATACAATAACTCGTAATTGCCCAATGCTTAGTTATAAGTATAACTGCGCTGAATTTTAGCTGTTTGCTCAAGCTGAGCTAATGACATTGAAAACTCCAAAGCAGGATGATACTGGTCAGGTTTCACAAAGGGGCTAATCGACTTGCTGACGGGAGACAAGCACATGTTAGTGATTACCAAGTCGAGAAATCTTCCCATAGAATTTTCAATATTATTTAATTGGTTAAGATTGTAAAATTTTAAAAACTGATGCACAACCAAACATTTTCCACAACTGTTGCTTGGAAAATTTGGCAGGTTATTTTGGACTTATCTAAAATTATGCGACTAAAAATATCAAAAAACTTCTCATATACATCAACTGCGGTATTAGGGGGAAGATAAACAACACATATATAAAATTGGACTTTCTTACATCTTAATTTTGTTAACACAATATCAGCACATGTATCAATTGTAAAATTTAATACCTCAAAACGAACAGGTTTTTTAAGAGTGAGCAATCCCCTATTCCTATTTGCAGATTTACGATCACATCTTATCACAGAATATCTTTCATCAAACAATTCACCGTCACTGATCCCATCAGTCAGCCACGATTCAGTAAATGCAATGACATCAAAGCTTTCTGATTGAACACTTGTACAGAAATCCTCGGTTTTAGTCCGAAGACCACGGGTATTTTGGTAGTACACACTGACTTGAAGGCTGGCAGACCTCTGTTGCAAGCTGGAATATACTGTGGAATTAGATTTGTTTGGCCTTCTTAATGAGAATCTGCTATTGTGGTAGGCTGTTGCAGCATCCTCTTCCTGGCTAAAAAACGTGCAACTATGGCTCCAGCAGGCCATACATCACGCTGCCAAGCTTATTTAAAACTTTCTTGATTTAGAGTCACCCTCATTGAAGAATATAGATCTGGCCCTTTTGACATGTGCTGTTCGCATGCTAGTTCAGGAAATCTGGCACTCAATAGGTTCTCGAGCTCACTCGGTGTCGTATTTGGGTTGAGTCTTGTAACATGCAAGGACACTTGCTTTGGAATTGTCTGTATGGCACAATTATCTTTATTTCCTCCTACAACACAACGACGACGTCTGCGCCGCTGTTGGGTCCAGCCTCCCTCATCATCTGGAGAAGCAAGTTGTTGCATTTCCTTCATTTTATTTTCGGCCATTGCATTGTTAATAGCTGATCTGATCTCTCTAGGATTGTCAATATTTCTTGGAAATGTTTTACCTGCCATTTGACTAGTGTTTACATTTCGTTCTGTAAAAGTCAAATCGTCTGTTTGACGTTCAACAGCTGTGACCGCCTCCGCACTATCCACGGCAATGTTTTTGTTTACATTTTTTTCATTAACCACATTTTTTTTTGCTGGGCAGGTTTGTTGCCTTCGACTTGGAATGGCTGGAATGCGGAATATTTGGATGATGCTGCTATTGAGTTTTTTAGCAAATCACAATTTTCCTGCAACAAGCGGTTATTATCTTGAAGTATTTTTATTTTCCTTCCATTTCCCTGATTATGCGTTTAAGCTTTAAGCAGCTCAATTTCACGTCTATTATCCACGTCGGCTGGTGCTGTGGTTTTATTATTTAGGTTAGAACTGGTTTTTTCACACACACAGCACACTAGAAACTTTTCACTTACAGAGGTAATTGAAGAATACAAGTTTAAATCACTAGCTTCTTGGTTGAAAAAGAGTTTGAATTTTCTGTGTGTGTAGGCACAAAGCTTAGTATTTATGTTATTTGTATATATCGTCCCCCTTCATGTAGTGAACAGATTTTTGTGGAAAGGCTTTATATTTTTTGGAGTTGCTTAATCATGGATTCAGGATTGTACCAGCCGGTGATCTGAATATTAACTTTGCAAACAGTGACCATATTTACCCTATTGAATTGACAAACTTATTGAAGTCTTTTGACTTAAACTTCAAAATGCATGTTGAACAGCCAACTAGAATCTCACAATTCTCGTCAACTATTATTGACTACGTTTGCACTGGAAATGAGGATAGCTGTGAGTGTGCAATCAGGAATCCAGGTCTCCAAGACCATGAGGCTGTACTTTTTAGCATTTGTTTGAGTGAGTGTGGGAGGCAAACTGGGTGTGCTAGGAGGTGGGGAAGAATTTTTTCGAAACATAATTTTACAAATTTTACACAACAATGCCAAAAAACTAATCGGACGGCTTTCACTGACCACTTCACCTGGTCTGACTTCCATAATTCTTTGAGCACAGTTTTTGAAAAATGTTTTCCCATAAGGAACCTGAAAATCAAAACTAAGGCTAAGAAGCCTTGCGTTACCAAAGGAATAAAAATTGCATTTAAGAATTTACGATCTCTTCACACTATCCGAAAATTCTACATCAATAATGATTGCCTACTTTAACAACTATAGAAACATCTACAGACGAGTAATAGAATTATCGAAAAAGATTCATTTTCGATCCCGATTATCTCGTTCTTCAAATAGACAAAGAGAATGCTGGAATATTGTCATCCAACTCCGCGGAAAAACTAAACAAAAGAGCTCTAAGCATTCTCTCGAGCCTCAAGTTCTTAATGACTTTTTTTGTAATGTTTCACAAAGGTTGTCAAGGGATATAAAGTCTGCATCTGATCCTCTTGACCACTTAAAAGATAGATGTTCTGATTCATTTTATCTTGCTCCGACAAACCACTATGAACTGAGACAGGCACTTTGGGAAATAAAAAACAAGACTAGCACTGGCTGGGATGGGATTTCGCTGAGGATATTTCAGCATTTACCGAATTGTGTTCTGGTTAGCCTCGCTGAGGTAATCAACCATTCCTTTCTGACAGGCACCTTCCCTGAATGTCTGAGTATTTCCAGAATTGTTCCAATTCCTAAGTATGATGAACCCAGCAAGGTAGAACACTTTCGGCCAATTGCCCTCATACCAACACGCTCCAAGATAGTGGAAAAGTTAGTGAAGAATAAGGTTACATCTTTTTTGGAATGCAAAAAACTACTCAATATCAATCAATTTGGCTTTCAATCGAAAAAAAGTACCTCAGATGCTGTTTTTCACTTTCTTAGCGAACTATATGTACGTCTGAATGAGGGGGACTTTGCTGCGGCAGTATTCTGTGATCTCTCCAAAGCTTTTGATTGTGTGAAACACAGAGTGCTGTTGCAAAAGTTGGACCATTACGGCTTTAGAGGCAATTCTTTGCTTTGGTTTGAGTCTTATTTATCATGCAGACAGCAGACTGTGAGGGTTGGAAATGTTAACTCAGGACTTAAATACAATTGGTACTGGGACCCATCCTATTTTTAATATATATTAATGATATTGTAAACACAGACATAAAAGGACTTATTACTTTATTTGCAGACGACACAACTATTTTACTCACATTGTAACACAGATACGTTAATGCGTACCATAGAATCTGATGTTCAAAAAATTAAAGACTGGTGCGATGCTAACCAGTTATCCTTTAACTTTTCTAAGACAAACATCATGCATTTTAATTGTGTGCCTGAACCAGTCATTTTGGATAATAACGAAGTTTCATGTAGTGATGTATCAAAGTTTCTTGGTGTGCTGATAGATAGAAACTTGACTTTTAAAAATCATATCATAAAACTATTAGGTTACTTCGCTATAATCGAGTCTCATTTGCGGTATGGGATAGTGTTATGGGGTTGCGCCTGCCAGGGCCTGTTGCATTCAGTATTTGTATTGCAAAAAAGATCTGCCAGAAGAATGTGTGGAGCAGATAGGTTTTGATGTCCCAGCAGTAGGTTTTTTTTTTCTTTTCTTCCTCCCCTTTTCTCCTTCACACTTCAGCACTCAGTAATGCATTATGGAGAAGGATTGTCTCCCTTTAAGTAGATGTATGTATGTGTTGTAAAATTGTATCTTATAGATATAAGTTGTTGTAAACTAGATATACTAATATATTGTATGTAGGTGGTAACAGAGCTGTCAGTACTTCAAGTAAAATACTTGAAAAAGTATTTCAATTATTTTTTAGTATTTGAAGTACTATACTTCAAATACCTTTATTTTTAGACATTTGTCCTTGATTCTTCAAATACTCTATATAAAGTATTTGTATTTGGTACTTGAATTTACAAAATAAGTAATTCAAATACTGTTTATTTTTACTTGAAATACTAAAGTATTTGAAATACCCTAGAAAGTAATGCAAATACTTACAAAATACTTCAAATACAGCGAAATTATTCAAAATTAGTGTTCAAGTACTTCATATCATATTTTATTTCCGCGAAGGCAAGGTCACTACATTTTCTTGTCCTAACAAGTACAAAATAATCGATAATCCACGCATTGCGCCCACTGTCGCGCCTTGCCAGCCATCAAAATGTTTTATTTTATGTGCTACGTGGTTAAGTGAGTGTGAATTCTACAAGGGGATAAAAACCCCTTTTTTGGATATCTTATGCCTACCCTGGGATCGCTTTTTAAGAAAATGGAGAGACTATAGAACACAATGGAAGTCTCAAATCTTGCTTACAAAATTCTTCAAGCATGTCAGGAGGCATTACTAAAACGCTAGGTTTTTTTGATTTTTCCAAAAAAAGAAGCAATTGTTGCTTCGTTCATCTTGCCCAAATTTAAGTTGCGCTGGATAAAGAGACTGAAATTGTGTATAGTTTTCATCTAACACCCAAGGCTATTGATATTGATTCCGTCCCGATGTTGGTGGTTATTTTTAAGGTTGTTAGGAATGTTTGGATTATAGTACCTACCTTCACCTCACTAGAATATTTAAAGTTGTTCTTATTTTGTTTCTTGAATGTATTTATTATGCTTTGCGCATTGACTTTATCTTTTGTTTTTTGTACGATATTATTAAGATTATTTACAAAATAAAATATCTGAAAAATAATCCGACTACGCTTGATTACTCAATCTTTTTTCACTATATTTACTGGAAATATGCAGTTTGTGATATTATAATATACGTATTTATTAGTAGAATCTTCCAGAACTTCCAGATTTTAGTTTACATTTACATCTAATACACAATTATTGTAAAAGTTTAAAACAAGCATTTAGGGAGATGTCTGCTTTTCATGTTTTAACCCCTTACATGAATAACAGATATGAAAACATATTTTAAATCATTTAATAGTATCTATCATGGCCTGCAACTGGACGATCCTACAATTCTTAAGTAATAATGAGGAAGTTTGATAATTTTTTTTATTGCTGATTTCGATAGCTCATGAAAAATCAGTGGACACGTTTTTTCTTTTCTTCATAAGTCGAAAAATGAGGCAGATACAACGCCTTGAAATTATTACGTCGCACCATGCTTAGTATATCCATCCATATATACAAAACTAAAATCTGGCATAGCTCTCGTAATAATTATCTTTAGTGGGAATAAAAAAATACGTATCGATGTCTTTTCACTATTATATAGTTTGCAATAAAAAATAATCAGTTTAATTTTTCAGGAAACTTCCTCATTGTTCGGCGGCTACCTATATGAGGAGTGCATTCCGTACAATTTTTTCAAAAATTAGCCTTAATTTTCGTGGAATATGAATTACTTTTCATTGCTTAAAATTCTTCTTATTATTTCAAATCATTATTCAAGTACTTTAAATATCCATATGGTATTTCAAATACTTTATTAAGTACTTCAAATACTCACGAGGTATTTGAATTATTTTACTTGAAAAAAGACAAGTACTAAATTACGGTACTTGAAACTTGAAGTACTTTTTAAATTGAAAGTACTGATTACTTGTACCTGCAGCATATAATTCAGGTAATTGATACTCCATATTTGAAATACTATTTCCCAGTATTTGTGACAGCTCTGGGTGGTAATAACTGTGTAACACTTTTAATGCTTGTTTTTCTTTTTTAACGTTTAATTGAACACCACATTTTTATATATGATTTAATTACAGTTTAACATTCTCTTTTAATTAAGTAGGTATTTGTTCATTTACTTTATAATTTCAACTTTGTCAACAGAATTGTAAAATATTCTATGATAATAAAGCATTTTTTGACTTGACTTTGACTTGACATGATTTTATGACTTCTGTTTCTCGGGGAGTGCTCTCTTAATAGCTCCAATGATCGGGAGCAACTTACTCATATGGTCAGGGATATGCAGTCGAGAATCCAGCACTGGTTTCGTTGGAACTAGCTGAAGCTAAAACACAATTACTGAACTTTGCACCTAATAATACTAATACTGATCCTGTAAAGTGATTGGGAGTAGTATTGGACTCAAAATTAACAGGTGAAGGTCATGTCAATGATTTATCAAGAAGACTTAATAGTATTTAAAATGCCCCTATTAAGTCTTCTGACATGACCTTCCCAAGTTAATTTTGAGTCCAAGACTACTCCCAACCACTTTACAGGATCTCAGTATTAGTATTATTAGGTGCAAAGTTCAGTGATTGTGTTTTAGCTTCAGCTAGTTCCAACGAAACCAGTCCTGGATTCTCGACTGCAGATCCTTGACCATATGAGTAAGTGGCTCCCGATCATTGGAGCTATTAATTTTTGTTGTATTGTCAGCAAACAGAATGATATCAGAGGAGTCCCCTGTTCTACAGGCGCTTATAAATATCGGGAATAAGATGGAGTCTAAGACAGAGCCTTGGGGCTCACCATGCTTTACTGATTCAATTTTGGATGTTTTGTTATTGCAGGTGACATATTGCCTACAACTTGAGAGGTAGGACTTTAAAAGATTTATACTATTGGCACTAAAATTATAGTACTGGAGTTTTCCAGTCAACAGGGCATGAGACACATAATCACATGATTTCGCCAGGTCGAAGATTCTTCTTCTTCTTCCTTTTGATAGGACTATGTTTTTTCCAACCTTTTAATCGATGTCCTGTGACGATGAAGTCCAGGAATCAGCCCATCTTTTTGGTGGTCTTCCTAAGGGTCTGGTCGTGTTCGGTTTTTCCTTGTATGTGGCCTTGGCGAGTCTATCGTTTTCCATCCTGTCGACATGCCCTCTCCACTCTCTTCTTCTTCCTCGTGACATAACAACATCTGGCATCCCATCGCATCGCTCCCGGATCTCATTGCTTCGCTACCTGTCCCTCATCGGTCGTTCATAGTGCTCTTTTCGTCCGGTTGGTGTCTGCTCTCGTTTCCGCTGCGTAGGTGAGGACGGGCCTCACTGCTGTTCTGTAGATTCTGGCCTTGCTGGTTATCGACATGTGTTTGTTTTTCCAAATAGTATTATGTAGACAGCCAGACACTATTGCTGCTTTATTTACTTGTGTTTTCACCTCGTCATATGTATTTCGGCTGCTTGAAGCTATTATCCCCAGGAATTCCAAGCTCATCACGTGTGATTGGTTGGTCGTTTAGTGCCAGCTTGCATCGTATCGGTTCCTTGCTTATGGATCATAGATTTGGTTTTCGGTATCGAGATGCTCATGTTATATTTCTTTGCGGCCTGGTTTAGCTTGAATAGCATTCGCTGCAGGTTGTCCTCATTTTCTGCTATGAGAACCGCATCGTCTGCATAGCACAATATTTTGAATTCGGTTTGTCCCATTCTGTAACCTCGTCCCACATCTTTCACCCGTTTTATGATGCGATCCATTACCAGGTTGAAGAGTATCGGACTCAGGCTATCTCCTTGCCTGATACCTATCGATATCTGCACTTCCTTTGTGGTTGAGGTACCTGACTGTATTCTTGTACTGTTATTGGTATTGAGTTGTTTTATTACCTGGATTATATTGTTGTTGGCTCCTCGTTCTTGCAGGATTTTTACTCTATCAAATGCTTGAGTTAGGTCAACAAAGCAGAGAAACGCAGGTTTGTTAAACTCTATGGACTTCTCAATGATTTGTCGCAGTATGAACATAGCTTCGATTGTTGATCTATTCTGCCTAAAGCCTTGTTGTTCTTCGTTAATGCTGACTGTACTTGATAGATGTTGGATTATTATTTTGGTGAACAGCTTCATGGCGGTGTTGAGCAAGCTTATGCCTCGATAGTTCCTTGGGTCTTTCTTTTCTCAATTCTTGTAGCTGGGATTGTAATGCTAGATTTGCATTCCCGGGGTACTTCTCCTGAGGACATAATCATACTGTAAAGGTGTGATAGTTCTATCATCAGCTCATCGCCCCCATATTTGAGAATTTCGTTGTGGGCCTGGTGATTTTATGTTCTTCAATTTGTTGGTTGTTGTTTTGATTTTTTTTGTTTATAATGTAGTTGTCGATGTTGTTGGGCATGGTCCATAGATCCGCTTGTTCTTCGGTGTTGTACAGCCTCTTAAGGTGGTCCTCAGCGGTAATACTGACTGCGATTTGTTCGGTAACTGGTTTCTTCTGCGATCTAATGAAGTTCCATATTCTCCGTTGTCCTCCGTACAGGTCATGTTGCATGTCCCCAATAGTCTTTTTTGATTTGTGTTATTTTAGCATTGGCTCTGTTTCTTACGGTGACCTATTGCTGACGGTGTTCATCTGTTTTGTTGGTGAGGTATTTGATGTAGGCTGCTCTTTTCTTTTCTGGAGTAAACCATGGTTTATTGGCTTTTGCGTTCACGCTTACCTTTCCTTTGCCAATCGCCTCTTCTGCCGCTGTTATGATATTAATTTTGATTTTGGACCAAGCCGTATCGATTGTATCCCCAGCTGTTATTGGATTTGTTGTTATTCTTTCCTTTAACCGTGATTTGTATAAGTCCTTGGTGCTGTCGTTGTCGAAGGGTTCTATGTTGAATTTTTCACGGATAACTGGTGGTTTTTTACGAAATAGTTGTACTCCTAGTCTCATCTTACGTAGCACCAGTCTGTGTCCACCTCCCATGTCCGGGGAGGCAAGCGATCGTACATCCAGGATCTGCGTTGGGTGGATGTTTGTATTGGTTATGATGTAGTCTATAGTGGACTGTTGATCTCTAGAGTTGGAGCACGTTATCTTGTGTTGAATCTTGTGGGGATAGAACGTGTTATTTATTCGTAGTTCAAACTGACTGCAAGTTCCTATAAGCAGTTCACCATTTTCATTTGATGCGTCTTCATTAAATCTTTGCGTAATCCCGTCGATGACCTTATTGCCGATCCTAGCGTCTAGTCTCCGGCTAGGATGAGTTTATTTTCTCGGGGTATGGTGTTTAGTAGGACTTCTAGCTGGTGGTAGTTCGACCTTGGATTTACTAATGTCGAGTTGCGCTGCATACACTTACAATATCAATTTGTTTCTTCTATATTTCCAATGTTGCATGTATTAGTCGGTCATTTATGTAAGCTATGTTCGTTATGTGTTATTCACATTTCTCGTGTATCAGGTCGAAGATTGAGCATACTTTTTTCCTCGAAACAATCATGAATATAGCCCAGAAGGTGATTAATGGCTGCAGTGGTACATTTCTTGCTGCGAAAACCAAACTGAGAGGGATTAAGCATTGCATGAGATTCCAGACATTTATATATTTGGTTTTTGATAACTGTCTCAAAGATCCAACCGAACAGGGGGAGAACTGAAATGGGGCTGGAGGCAGCCTCTGTGTCTCATTTTTTATAGACCAGTACTACTCTGGCAACCTTTAAGCAGTCAGGGAAAATATTGGAGGAAATACACAGGTTATAATTTTAGTTACGGGATAAATTATTAATTATCTCAGACTTAATAATTTTTACATTTTGATTAAAATAGTCCTTACTAGTAAGTGTTTTAATAATGTCCCTTATTTCACTAAAACTAATTTCCTCAAAACAGATCACAATGTAAAGGATTTTTGTTTGTTAAGGGCAAGTCCCTAATGACGTTATCTGCCATATTGGAAAAATAGTCGCGAAACTAATCAACATTAATGCTTTGCTTTCATTTTTTGAATTCAAAACATGTCGATCATTGGTTTGTCTCTTACTTTCCTCAATTTTTTTCCTATAGTTACCTCTAAAACACCTCAAGGCTGTGGTCAGACATACCTGGCTCAGGCACACCCGCATCACAAACACCAGTCTCTAAGTTGGTAAATATGTTATCAAGACATACATCATTCCTTGTACACTCTGTGATAAGTTCTAGTAACTCGTAGGATTCAAATAAGTTAGTCAGTACCTGCGCCTCCAAAGAATCCCTATGAAGTGTACATTAAAATCACCCGTCACCACTATACCCACTCCCATGTCCAGCCTATCCAACATATCTGCTAGCTTTCTTAGGTATATTTCAAAGTCCCCATCTGGAGAGCGGTATAGGGTATAGATTTGAACGTTATTACATGTTATACTTGACACCTCAAAGTCCAGTTCCTGAGATGAAACAACACTAGAAAAGGGTAAAGGGGCTGTCACCTGGCCCCTCGCCGCCAAGACTGCTACTGCTACACCCCCCTGACCTACAGAAGCCAGAGACCGGAACAAAAGGACACAAGAAAAATGATAGGTATAAAAAATATTATTTTGTACAGAAAAACAAACTGAGTAGGTAACCTATAAATATAAAACATGTTTGGCAAATATGACATCGTATTAGGATTTTTTCAAATAAACATTTAAATCAAAATCAATACTCATGAAAACGTAGCAATTAGAAATACTATTTCACTCAGTAGATACATCTTAAAAAGTATACAATAGTTTCCTACCATTTTGAGTAACTTTTACACTGGTCCCATCCCTTATGTAAAACCCCAACGGCTTGTCCGAGCCATGTTTGAGCAGCCGTACTCTTCGGCACGTTTCGGGAACGATGTCGACATCGATGATAGCCGAGACTTGTCGAAAATCGTGCGGGTTCGAAATCGGCAACGTCTTTGTTCGCGCAGGCGTGCCACCGAGGATTGTCGAGATCAGATTGCGCGGTTTCATCGTACCATAGCCGTTTAGTTCTTCTAGGCTGTCACCTGTCACGTAACAGAACATTAATTTGGCAAAATGCACTACAACACCGAAACAACAAAAATCCACTAGACACGCGTTTCGCTAACCATGTTAACATCATCAGTAGATGAGGCATAAATAGATGTTTGCTCATTAATCTGCAGAAGTGGGCAACATGAGCATCCCAGCCTCTTCAAATACATAACCTGATTAGCTCTATAAATCTCTGGAATATATCTACTCTTGATTTAAGATAAACCTGTTTGCAACAAACCTTTGTACAGCACTCTGTGCCAACCTCGAGCACTCCCAGGCAATTCTAACATCCGTGTTAACACATGCAATTGTTATGTCATCTGCAAACAGAGTACACTCGGCCCTGGGATTCATATCTGGTAGGTCATTAATATAAATAATAAAAAAATGGTCCCAGTACGAAACCTCCCCGCAACACCTTTTCTCTAGATAGCTTCCAAGGAAGGCCAGGCTAGTATCACCAAAGTATGCTATGCTTACTTACTGAAGCAAATCAACCTCCTCCAATTGAAGCGCGGAACTTCATTGCCAACAGTCGGAGGAAGAACACCCATCTACCTGTTGGATGTGATGCCAAATCCTACCATACAGTGTGGGCACCAACCAGAGAGGTGAGTCATTATACAAATATTTACTAGGGGAGGGGCTGGTTGTTAATAACAGAGGCTCTGTAACCTTTGTAACTGCCAATAGGCAGGAGGTATTAGATCTAAGGATCAGTGATAATCTCTTATCCACAAGAATCTCAGATTGGATAGTGCCATCAGAGCCCTCGTGCTCTGATCATAGACATATTCTCTTCAATCTGAAAACAGGTGAAAGCCCCATCTTTGAATACAGAGACCCCAAGTGCACTCATTGGGCTGGTTTTAGTCTTACACTTCAGGAGCAGATGCGGACCTCTATTGCAAAGATATCAAATCGTGAGGAGATTGAGCTGGCTTCGGACCAATGATGGTACAGGAGCGGCTGCATGGAATAAAAATGGTAAGATTGAGCTTAAGTGTTCCCTAGGCAAACATGCAACCATTTTTCAGGCTGAAGTTAAGGCCATTGATATGACTGCACAGTGGCTCATCGATAGAACCTGGAAAGACAAGTCAATCAAAATTTTCTCGGATAGTCAAGCATCTTTAAATGCTCTTGAATCTAGCCGTTGTTCATCCAAGACAGTATGGAATTGCCAGGAACTACTAACCAAACTAGGTAGAGAAAATAAACTGTTCTGGATACCTGGACATACAGGATATGAAGGCAACGAAAAAGCTGATGCTCCTGCGAAGCAGGCAGTCGCAACGGCCTTCATAGGACCAGAACCAGTAACAGCTAAAGAAGCCCTCTCCAGGTGGACACAAAAGCAATTTGTAGACAAATGGAAGGAGTTACCAGGCCTAACTCATTCAAAGATGGCGGTGAATATGCCATCAGGAGTGAGAACTGGACAACTTCTTCGACTTGGCCGACAACAGCTACAGGCTGTAGTTGGCATGTACACTGGCCATTGTCGGCTAAGAAGCCACATGAACAAGATAGGGCTCTCCGAAGAAACGGAATGCCACTTGTGCTTGGAGGACGAAGAATCAAACAGTCTTTAGAAATTCTCAAATCACAGTTGCAGATTTGAAAACTATCCACCCCAGAAAGCTGTTCGATTTCATGAAAAGGATCGAACCTCTGGAAAGAATGAGACCATATACCGAAGAGATTGTTGGGGACTACCAATGTGGTTTTAGATCAAATAGGTACACCGTAGACCAGATTTTTACCATTAGACAAATAATGGAGAAATGCTGGGAATTCCACAGGGAACTCCACCGAATGTTTATTGACTTCAAACAGGCATTCGACAGAGTATGTAGATCAAAGTTGTGGCAAGCAATGCAAGAACTTGGATTCTCCCTCCGCCTCAGGTGGAGAGATAATATTAAAAAAAAAACCTAAAAGCCATGAAAATCGAAGGTGGCCCCGATCGGATGTTTGATAGAAAAGGATGGAGACGTGTGGTTGAGTCGGCAAAACCCCACCCAGGGTTGTGAAGCCACAGATGATGATGATGATCGAGCCTCTGGCATAGTAGAAACCACAGATGTGAGCCACAAAAGACCAAGGATTGCAGTAAAGGGGGTCCTATTTGGGCCCACTCTCGTGTACGAATACGAATCACCAAAGTTATACCGTCGTACCTTACCCAAAAGTACGTCGTGGCCTCCATACTCTGGCTGCCATACATTTCTCAATAATTTCAGAAAATACAGGCCTGTAGCTTAAGAGCGCAGGTTCATTAGTTTTGTCAGGACCTAGAATTATATTAGGGTATGTTAAAGCCATAAGTCTTTTGAGGAATTATTGTTATTATATCCTGTACCACATTAATTGAAACTTGAGAGAATCTGAATTTTTCCACCGGAAAGCTCTTAACATGGTTAGAGAAACGCGAGTCTAATGCAAAAATTCTGTTTCGGTATTGTGGATAAAACTATGTTATAGTAATAAAATATTGTTAAATAAATCATTGGAAATTGTTACTGCGGCATATAATCCGCCATTTTCGGTATTTCGATGAAAATGTCTGCATTTGTAAAATTCCGTGAGGAATTCATCTGATTCAATTTTCTAAAGGAAAACAATACATTCCCATTAATACAAAAACAAATGGGTAACGACGAAGACGAAATTAACCAAAACAATTACTAACATTATGAATTATGAAGCAAGTGCCATTAAAATAATCTTTTATTGTTGTGCATGACAATCAACCAAACCAAATCTGGTTGAAAAATGATTGAATCAAACTTAAAGTAATATCTATCAGGGTCGTGCATGATTAATAAAATATTTATTAGGTATGCATAACGCAGAGTAAATTATACAGTTTAACGTGTAATGAATAGCAAACATAATTTAATAAAGTATTAAAATAGTCCTACATGCGTTTTACACCATACAAATTACAAACAGCATTTAAATGATATTATAAGACAGGTTGTAAAATAGTAAATATTGAACAAAAACTTACCTTTTCTCTGAATAATAACACGTAAAAGTGGTTTGGCATTCACAAGAGCTCTCCTCAAGTTATCATCGTTATTTATTGGAAGCAAGTCTTGATCACTAGGGTCAATATACGATATTAAAAAGGCGATGTCTCTTAGTTTATGTAGTCTTTCCAGGAGGGATTTGAACTCATCAAATTTGGCTTGAGCATTTCTTTCCAGCGAGAATCTTCTAAATTCAGCTTCGAACTAAGAGAGTAAAGAAAAAACAAAATGAAACAAAGTATTGTAAGTCTGCACAATATACAACTAGAACGAAATTAACTCTTCGGGTACAGAGTTTTTATTTCGGCTGCAATTTATGTATTTATTTATTTATTAACTGGGATGGTATGTTAGACAGTAGTGAACCTCTTCAGAGATTTTATTCTGTTTTGGTGGGTGTTTTTGAGTTGGCTTTTCCTTTCGTGACAATTAAGAAGAAAAAGAGAAAACCTTCGTATAGCAGAGGTTTGCCAATTTCTGGTAGAAATCTTCGGTGTGTGCATTATATAAGAAAATTTGCGTGTAACAATTTAAAACGGCAACGCTGTGTGTTTATCGCATTTTATCGTCTGCGTTTTCTGTTGTAAACTGTTGTTCTAGCTTACCCAAAAATGATAAAAAGTGTACTGTGCTGTTGTGTGATTCCTTAAGTTTATTTTGAGTGGAAAAACTTTGCAATTTCAATCAGTTTTGTTTGCAAAACACCAAAACAAAACAAAAACATCTAACCTGCGACCTGCCACGTAATAGTCGCGACGTTGCCAGATTGTCTACTTTTTCCCAACATCTAGGAGATGGTGATGGACTGTTTAAAATGTAAAACTAAATTTAGGGATGATGAGGAATTTATTATTTGTGATAGCTGCAAGGCAGCTTTTCACAACATTAAATCATACACTATTATGACTTCTACTGAAATCAGAGCAATGCAATTGCAGAAGCAAAGAGCACTTATATTCTTTTGCAACAGTTGTAAGGAATCATTTGTAAAAATTCCATTACTTTTAAATAAAATAACATTGCTTGAAAATGAGATTTCTTCTTTGAAGGATGAAATTGATAATCTGAAGCAACAAAATTGTCGGAACCAAAACTTACCTGCACCTGCAACAGTACAATGTAATCCTGAAGATATGCTGAGGGAATTTCGGGAGCGGAGTTCTAGGGCTTGTAATGTCATTGTTTTTAAAAGTAAGGAGTCTGAAGCTGCTAGAATACAGGATAAAATTGACCACGATAAGGGTATAGCAACACATATCATGGTGCGCTCCTGGTAGGGCCGACTGACAAAGATGGTTTTAAAGTGCCCTTTAAAACCATCCCTTTTAAAAAGAATGTAAGAGAGGTGAAACTTGACATGGGTGGACCCCCTAGCATCCCCCTAGACAACCGATATGAGGCCTTATCGGACTTAGAGGATGAGACAAACAGCAATGCCTCTACCTCAAACCTTAGCGATAAGACGAAAAAAGTTCCAAGTAGGACAAGCACCCGGGTCAGGAAAAGGGCACAAGCTGTGCTGAAGACAAAAGTGGGACCGCCACCCCCGGTCGTAATGCAGGGGAAGTTAAAGGCGCATGCCGATTTGCTTAGCGATATGCGTCAAATGAAAATAAGTAAATTTACAATTAAATACGCTCGAAATAGCACGATATTCTATTTCGAGAACGATAAAGATTGGGCCGTCTTTAAGAGGGTTATGGACGCGGAAAATGTGAAATACCATAGCTACGCTGAGAAGAATCAGAAGACGAGAGCCTTTGTCTTGAGAGGACTTGACGGCAACATAGCCGTAAATGAAATTAAACGCCACCTAACCGACGAATACAAATACAATATAAAGAATGTATTTGAGATGAAGAAGACGAAAGATCCCCTGTACTTAGTTGTTACTGAAGCAACTGTCACGCTGAAGAAAATTCAGCAAGATATCAGAACCATAATGAATATCCGGGTTACATGGGAGCATCGTAGAAATACAAGACCCATTATGCAATGCAGGAGGTGTCAGGGTCATGGGCACTCCATGACTTATTGCACTAAAGACTACAAGTGTAGTAAGTGTGCCCAAGGCCACGAAATCACCTCCTGTAATAACACTGAAGTCCGTTGCGCCAACTGTAAAGGACCGCATAGGTCTGTTGACTTGGACTGTCCAGTTTATAAATATAAACTCGAACAATTAATGACGAGCAAACAACCACCCAAGAAATGTGTGCCTGCACCCGCGCCCGCCACGCCGGCCTGGCAGGGGCGCGGTCAACCTAGAGGACAAGGCCGGGGTATAAATAGAAGAGAGCCGCAGCCCCAACCCCAAGTACAATGCCCCCAAGGCATACAGCAGTCCCAGGGAGGAGCAAAACAAACCCCGAACGCGCAATACGACCAGAACTTCCCTAATACGCTAAGAGCGCCGCAGCACACGCAAACTGCGCAACCTAATTCCGGCGAAAGCGGGGTAAGTGGCAATGCGCAAAATATGATATCTAATCTTTCAAATGTAGTAGCTAAAATCAACTCTCTTGTAAATGTTTCCGAATTGTTCTTTGCGTTAGATGAATTTAGCAGCATGCTAGAAGCATGCAACAATGACAAGGCAAAGATCTTACAAGGAACAATTCAATTCTTTTCTGTAGAAATTTATAAATACAATATATAAATGGCTTCCCAATGTCCTCGTTTAATATTGTTTCTTGGAACTGTAATGGTATTCGAAATAAGCTTGGCGAATTTAAGCATTTTATGTACACGTCCCAATTCCAGATTGTTTTCTTGCTCGAAACTCGAATAAATCGAGATTACAAAATCAAGTGCGAAACTATACAGTAGAGCGCTTTGATAGGCCTGCAGGAAACGGGGGAGGTGTGATCTGCCTAGTACATAAGTCACTCAGATACAAAAGGAAAACACGGATTAGATCCGTCATTGAAAACGTGAGCATCGAGCTCGACGGTGGCTTGTGTTAGCGGCGGGTACGCACCTCCAGACCTGCGCATCACGCAAGCCGACCTGCTCGAATTTTTGCAACCAGGTAAACGCTCCATACTGATTGGAGATTTTAACGCTAAGCACGTCGCATTCGGCGATGGGTATACTAACCATAAAGGCCGTGTTGTACGCACTTTAATAGAAGACAATTTGGAAGTCCAATACCTTAGAACTCGTGACCCTACACACTACAGAGGACGCCTAGTTCCTTCATACTTGGACGTGACATTTGCTCGAGGAATGGCAGGCATCCAAGCGCCAAAAGTCATTAATGATCTTAACTCGGATCATCTTCCAATCAGATTGAGTCTAACGCGAGTTAGGCGGCCGGAAGCCTATGAAATGAAAGTCATTTCATATAAAAATCTAGATTGGAGGGTGTTCCGAGAGAGATTAAACGCCGCCACAGTCATTCCGAGACAAATTGATTCCGTCCAAGATTTGGAGAACGAAGTGAACTCAATTACCAGAAACATCCAGCGCGTCAGAGACGAACTATGTCCGAAAATCCGGAAGAGGCCGTTTACGGAAACTCTTCCTGATGAAATCCTATCCTTAATTAGATTCCGGAACCGAATTCGGCGCAGGTGGCAAAGGAACAGAGCAGTAAATGATCGGATTAGGACGAATGCACTTACTGACCAAATTAAGAGGGACATCCGAACTCACAGGGATGCGACATGGATGAGTTTCGTGAATGGGCTAGGCACGGGGGATGGCTCTCTGTGGAAGCTCTCGAGACAGGTGCGCAGGGGTCCAACTGAGATCCCCGCGATTCGCCACCAGGGCGAGGATTTACTGAATGATCAGGCAAAGGTTGAGGCCTTTGCGGACTTTCTCGAGGGAATACATGGAGAGATACCGGATACCGTGCCATTGCACGCCCATATCAGGGAACGGGTAACGCCATTTTTAAACCACCCGTATCCAATTCCGCCCCCTGTGATTAGGAAACTTCTAGTCACTCCAACCGAGATACGCGATGTTCTCAGCCGCCTGCCAAAGAATAAGGCGCCGGGACCTGACACTATCCCTAACCTGCTCCTCAAAAACCTACCCAAGAAAACCCTGGTACATCTAATGCATATTGTAAACGCTATTCTGCGCCTGCAACACTTTCCCAGCTCTTGGAAGATCGCGCGAATAGTGCTGTTCCCCAAGCCCGGGAAGGACGCCAAACTCACGAGCTCCTACAGGCCAATTTCTTTGCTCAACACGATGAGCAAGCTCACTGAAAAGCTCATACTGTCCAGGATTAACAAGGCCGCTCTGAACCTCCGTGTTTTACCGGAGGAACAGTTCGGCTTCCGCAGCGGGCATAGCACAAATATGCTCGCTGCAAAAATAGCGTCCGACATATACGAGGGGTTCAATGAACGGCATTGCACTGCCTTGTTGCTCCTGGACATAGAGCGCGCGTTCGACCGGGTATGGCATAACGGCCTATGTTACAAACTTTTCATCACGCACGAATTCCCGCTGCATTTGGCAGCGTTAGTTGCGTCTTACCTGGCCGGGCGCTCCTTTTCAGTGCGCATCAATAATGCTAACTCATCCTTGAGGCCGATCCGAGCTGGCGTCCCGCAGGGAACAGTGCTATCACCGCAGCTATTCAGCTATTACATAGCAGATCTTCCCTCCCATCCTAACTCATCCCTGGCATTCTATGCTTACGATACAGCCCTATACTCCAAATCCTTTAGCGCACAGGAGGCGGCGAATAATGTCAGTGCCCATATGGCACAAATATCTGAATTTTATTCGAATTGGAAAATTCGATTAAACACATCGAAAACAGAGCTAGTTCTATTCACACGAAAATTTACGAACACCGATATGCACCCGATCGTAATACATAATACTCCCATCCTCCCTAAACCAAAAGTCAAATACCTAGGAATCATGTTTGATAAGAGGCTAACGTTCTGCGACCATATTGCTTATATTAAAAGCAAAAATCTCATTGTATGGGATAAACTGAAGCCTCTTATCAGACATGGTTCTTTCCTAAGTCCCGGAAATAAAGTCACTCTTTACAGGGCAATCACCAGGCCCTTTTTGATGTATGGTGCACCGGTTTGGTGTTCTGTCTCTGATTCGCAAATGAAGAAGTTACAAATCCTTCAAAACCGCCACCTTAGGGCAGCTTTTTCGGCGGGTCGCTATACCAGGACAAGCGACCTGCACGCGTGGGCGCGTATAGATTACGTAAATGAACACGTGGATAAGCTCGCGTGTAGGTTCTATAACTATGGTATCCGCGGCTCGCCGAAAACGGCAAACATCGCAAATGCTAGGTTTAACCCAGAATTTAGAGCCAAACACGGGCCCATACATCGAAAAACTACAATTTTCTTCCTTGACCCTAGACCTCCTTAGACAGACCTATCCCTAAATCCCTAATCCCCTAAAAACTTCCTTAACACACCCTCAGCTGCTTTGCGGTAAAACGCTAGGTAGCAGGAGCACATAAATTGCACCGCGACAACCACCTTGACTGTCGCTCCTAGCCCAGGGCGGGCCCCGCCAATCTGGTTCGTTAGAACATGGTGGGCGGGGCTTGCTAAGGGACCCGGCAATCATTTATATACGGCCAGCTCGGCAGACTGCCGCAGTCAAGTAACTGCGAACCGTCTCTGCGCTCCTATGCTCCGGCAGGGGCAGAATAGCCAAGCATCGTCAAATTTCGGTTACTATTGCAATCTACTCCTCACCAAGACTATCTATTATTAGGTAGTCTATTACTTGTGTATGAATCTGTGATTGTGTGTGTGTGTGTTTCTTAGTAAACCAAACAACCGTGACATGGGGTTTTTCAGTATGTTTTCCCCATATTTACCTTCTCTCATCTTCCATCCCTCTTCAACACTAGCCAACTAGATCCATTGCCATCTGTATTGTAATTCATACTTATAACACTCTTGAAAGGTAAAGCCTAAGAAAGATTAGATGTCAGAGCGCATTGCCACCTGCCTACATGTTTACGAATCCGGGCGATCAATCTGCCCAGGTTTTCGCTTGCATGTGATGCGGGGTTGTAAAAGCATCTGTTTGAGATGCAGGCGACCTCGTTTGTAAACACGATTAGCTGTTATGTAGATTGTAAACGTAGGCTTAAGGTGACCATGTATTAAAATGTCCA
>MU182099.1:397913-421245 GCA_016904865.1 Pissodes strobi
GGATACCGCAATTTTAAAATTAGGCCTGTTAAACGACGAACAAAAAAAGAAGACGACGTGAATTTGTTCAAATTATAAGAGAAAGTTTCAATCAAGATAAGGATATATAGCAACACATATCATGGGTGTAGCTGGAATTGAAGAGAATCATCTTAAAAAGGTGATAAGGCTTGGAAAAGTGAGTCCTGATAAATGTAGACCTCTTCGCCTTATATTTGACAGCCCTCAGATATGCCATTCTGTAGTTAAGCATAAACGGAGGCTTATGGAGCTTGGATATTCAGTAAATTTTGATAAAACCAAGATGCAACAAAACATACATAAGGAGACCATGCTCGAGTTAAAGCGCCGGCGCCGTTTGGATCAAGCTGAAAAGGATCTTGTAATAATTTATCGAGATGGTAAGCCAAAGATAGTTACTTCTAAGAAACCATCAGCTTCAAAAAACTAGATCACAGGCCAGATATATCTATATACTGCCACAATGTTGAGGGTATGCGAACAAAATTCCACAAATTTGCCTCCAACATCTCTACCACAAGCTATGACATAATAATCATTGTAGAGACTTGGCTAACAAAGGGTTATAATAATGCTAAACTGCAAATCTATCGGTTCGATAGAGATATGAGTCCTAACACAAGAGAGAGGGGAGGTGGTGCTATGATTTGCGTGAAGACAACAATTAAATCTTCACCAATCATTGTAGCCTCTACATTGGTTGAACAGGTCTTTGCACTCATAAATGTTAGGCCTAAACTATGATCATTGGAGCAGTTTATATCCCCCCGGATTCACCAGAGGAATTGTATGCCAGTCACTGCACTGAGGTTGAAACAATTGCAAACACCTATCCAGGTAGTTCTCTTTACTTATTTGGTGACTATAACCTGCCTTTAGCAACATGACATTGTGAGAATGGAGTCCAATATGCCCAATGTCGTGCAGATGTTGTGTGTGAGAACTTCAATTTCCTTGGACTTAAACAATTTATCACAGTGCCAAATAGCCTCGGTAGATTCCTGGATTTAATGTTTGCCACTAATACTGAAGACATCACTATTGAGAATTCCATAGACCCTATTTTTCCTGATTCTCTCAACCACAAGAGCTACCATTGTTCCATAAAGGGGGAGAGACCTTACTTACAATTTCGGGAACACTTTAGGAACTTCTTGCATGCTGACTATGGAGCACTAAACACTTTCTTTGCTTCCGTTCCATGGGAAGAACTCTTGAATGACGATATTGATACTGCAACTGAAACTTTTTATCAAGCATAGTCTTTGTGCCTTTGAGGTGTAGAGAGAGCTATCTCAACTTATTCCTCTTGATTTTCAAAGGATCTAAAACAACTTATTAGGGCAAAAAAGATAACTCACTGTCAGTTTAAGAGAGACAAGTCTTATGAATCATATTTGCTATTTTGTAACTTTCGTTCAAGATGTAAAGAGCTTGCCGGTGAGTGTCGTCGAAACTATGTTGTCGGTCTGGAGAACCGGTTGAGCTCTGATCCTGCTCAGTTTTGAAAATTTGTTAATTCATCTAGGTCCAATAACAACTTGCCAAATACCATGCACCTGGGCACCTCTACTGCCTCAGAGGGTAATGATATTTCAAACCTCTTTGCTGGACACTTCTCTACCTGCTATAGCGACAGATCCCTCAATACCAACATTGATGGCTCAAAATTTCCTAAGATATCTGAATTTAATCCAGTTGTGTTTGGCCTTGCCGAAGTGTTTGAGGGCATCATGTCTCTTCCAAACAAACTTAGCTCTGGTCCAGATAATGTCAGTCCTTTCTTTTTGAAATGCTGTGTGTACTCACTGTGTAAGCCTCTTCACATACTGTTTAACAAGTCCATCATGGACAACAAGTTCCCCGAAATGTGGCTTTCCAGCTACATAGTCACTGTATTTAAGAGTGGAAATCGAAATAATATTGGAGACTACCGACCAATAAGTATTCTATCATCAATTCCTAAACTTTTTGAGAAATTGTTAATACGATCTATTGTTTGGCACTGTAAGGAAAAATTTGATACCAGATAGCATGGATTTGTTCCTCAAAGCAAGCAAGCAAGCAAGTTAGCAATATACTCTTATATCAACAAGACATCTTGCAGACTTTTGAGGAATATTCTCAAATTGACTCAATTTATACAGACTACTCCAAGGCTTTTGATTGTGTTACCCATTCTATGTTACTGTCAAAACTTGAAGCCTTGGGGATTCCTTGCTGGCTCGTCAAGTGGCTGGGTACTTATTTGGTTGGTAGAACCCAATGTGTTAAAATAAAAAAAAAATCTTCAGAACAGATTTCGGTTCTGTCCGGAGTTCCGCAGGGGTCCCATATTGGACCATACTTGTTTATTTTATATCTATTAGATCTTACTGAGTGCTTTAACTGTAAGGCACTATTTTTTGCTGATGACCTGAAAATGTATTTGAAAATTGAGATTATTGAGGACTGTGATAAACTTCAGGCTGACATTGATACTTTGGTTGCATGGTCTGTTCGGAATGGGATGTCTCTGAACACTGAGAAGTGCCATTGCATAACATTTTCACGGAGGAAGTCGCCAATAATATCTAATTATTATATAAACTCCACAGGGCTGAACAGGGTCAATATAATTGCCGACTTGGGGGTGGTTTTGGATAGTAAGCTTTCATTTCAATCCCACATTGATTCACTTGTTTCTAAAGGATTGAGCCGGTTGGGGTTTATTTTGCACAATTCTGCTGAGCTATCTGTGTCTTCGGTACGAATTCTTTATATTTCCTTAGTGAAGTCATTGCTCAATTATCCATCTCCTGTGTGGTCTCCGTTTTACCGGGTGCATATTGACAGGATTGAAGCTATACAGAATAAGTTTTTGAGATATTGTGGGTTTAGGCTTCATATTCCAGGAGAATGGTGGACATATCAGGATATGAGGGCAGTGCGCAATGTAAGGAGTTTGGAAGGTGATCGAGAGTTTTCTGATTTATGCACATTGTTTAAACTGATGATATAATTACATAGTATTTGCCGTTTTATATATTTTGTTAATAACTTTTGTAAAAAGGGGTGATCCCGTTAATTAAATAAATAAATAAAATGCATGTCTTACTTTAATAAATATGGCAAAATTTACTGAGGCACAATAAAGCTTGCTAAAAACTTATGCTATTCCAATAGAATAGACCAATCCACTCTCTTCGAAAACTCTCTGATGCCGATCCGGGATCATATTTAAACAAGGTTCAGGTTATGGAAAAAATTTTCCTTAGGACAACAGACCCAACTGAAATAAAGAATGCTTTATACAACATGAAAAACAACAATTCTTCTGGGTGGGACGGACTGTCATTGAGAGTGTTCATGGCGATGGCACTGTCAACTCTTTCCGCTCTGGCTGAGGAGAGTTTTTCATGTCAGTTTCAATAAATACCGCTCCTTGTATCGTTGTCTAATTAGAATAGCTAAAGAGAAATTCCATTCAAATCATCTAATTACCTCTCGAACACCCAGAAGGAGTGCTGGCACATCATCAATGGCATCCGGCAAAAGAACAACCGCCGCTTAGCTCCGCTTCCTGAGATCACCCCCAATGATTTGAACAATTTCAGCAGAAGTCTCAAGATCCAATGGTTTACTTATCAGTGTAAATATTCCGAAATCCTTTTTCTTCTTCTTACCAACCGAACTCACTGAAGTTAAGCAATCACTGCTATCAAGTAAAAACAAGAATAGTGCTGGTGAAGATGAACTTTCTACCAAGATTTTCCTCGATATGCCTGATGATGTGCTCTTGATCCTAGTCCAAGCAATTAACCGACAGTGGGAATTGGGAGCTTTTTCACCTTGCTTAACTACAGCCCAGGTCATTCCCATCTATAAGCAGAGAAGTTTGGATGATCCATCCAACTTCAGGCCAATCCCTCTCCTATCCACCTTATCAAAAGTCATTGAAAACCTGGTAAACACACGTAGGCTTTCCTTTATTTATTCAAACCAGATTCTAAGCAAATATCAATTTGGTTTCCAGGACAAAGTCAATACCAATGATGTTGTGTATCGTCTACCGCAGCAATTATACACTCAGCTGATGAACAAGGGTGGAGCTTCTGCTGTTGTCTTTTGTGGCCTGTTAAAAGCTTTTGACTGTGTCAGCCGTGATATTCTACTCAGAAGCTCGAAGGTCATGGCTTTGACCTGGCTTTCTTCTTTCCTTATGGGTCGTCGCCAGCATGTCATCATAGGGCCTACATGCTCTGATTATCAATTCATTGGATGGGGTGTTCCTCAGGGCTCAGTCTCGGGATCTATTTCATTTCTGCTTTACATCAATGATCTTGCAGGGCTTTTAATTAGTGGTCAATTCACCATCTTTGCAGATGATAGGTACATCCATTTTGTGGCATGGTCAGGATCCTATATTACCTCACAGAACCACATTGCAGGATCTTGAGAGAGTAAAATTATGGTGTGATTCCAATCAGTTGACTTTAATTAAGACTTTAAATGCTACAAAGTCAACTCAAAACTCATCTCCTTTGAGGGCATTTTAATGCATATATCAGTGGGTAATTCTTCGATTGTATGTACATCTGAAAGCAAATTCCTTGGCATTATCATAGATAATAGTCTCAGGTTTGATACTGATATGAAGACCCTAACCAATAAATTATCTTCTGCCTGTTTTGCAATCAGGGTGGCTGTTCAGGAGCTTGGGTCAGATAATGGCAGGATGGTGTATTTTGTTCTCTTTGAATTGCATCTTCGTTATGGAATACCTTTTTGGGGAAAAGCAGGCAGTTACATAATACTGAGCCTACTACAAATGCTGCTAATTATTCAAACAAGAGCTATCCAGTGTATTTGTAAGGCTAGACTTCTTGATTCATATCGCCCGGTATTTCTCCACGAGAAAATAATGACTTCCTTGCCTATATATTCATGAGACTGCTTGATTTATCTTTAAAAGTCGAGATAGAATTTTGGTGAATAATCGTAGATATCCAAGCAGGAATCAAAGTATACTTAGACTTCCCCAACCATCTTCCAGCTTGACAAGGAAGACTCATTTTCATTTATTTATGTCTTATATTATGTGTAAGTTTTATATTTCCATTGAGTGTTTTTTTCTCTCTCTAACTATGTTAAGACTTAGGCCCGCTTTGTTAATGGAATATGGAATGTTTAAACAATAAAGCAGAAAATAGAGATTTATCATTGGGAATGTTCTAGGAAAGTTCCTCAATGTCTCAAAGGCATATGATCGTATGGATCAAGATATATTAATTTCGAATTAGACAAATATGGCATCTGTTTATTAAACTGTATCTTACAAATAGGCAACAATGTGTGATAATAAAGAGTAACGGTATCACTTATGGATCGAACATTAAATTGAATTACCTTGGAATTCCCCAGAGTAGCATATTGAAACTGATTTTATTTATACTGTATGTAAATGACCTAAATATCCTATTGAAACATAGTACATCAAATTGCCCTTTAAAAAATTATGCAGATGATACCAATGTGCTGATCGTAAATTCAAATTTTAACCAGTTGGCAGTCAATGCTGATGGGATATCTCAGAAAGTGATTAGGTGGTTTGCACAAAACAAATTAATTATCAACAAAAATAAAACTAATGTAATCAAAAACTTTCTTGATAACATAAGAATTGTTGTGTTGACGATAATCTGTCCTTGGCAAGACACATAAATTCTTGAGATTCACATAGATGAATTTTTAGATTGAAGAGAGCACAGTTGCCAGTTGAATTTAAATCTAAGTACACTAAAAATGGTTTATCATTCAAATTTTGAATCAGATACAGAATAATTTTCTTTTGCAGTGAATATTTGTAACTCGGAAGCGTATAATAAGGAGCATGAACATAATGAAGTTTAATGATACCTGCAGGGGAACTTTAGCTCACTAAAAATAATGACAGTGTTTGGTCCGTAGAGTTATGACTGTCTATTGTTTATGTTTAAGAATGCATTTTTCATGCATATAATACAAGAACTCAGAACATGATGTAAAGAGAAAAGAGCCCTTACTATGTATGCTTAAAACGATATAATAAGTCGCCGGACATAATGAAAGAAATGGGTATAATTAGACTTAAAATAGCATTAAAATTTCCAATTGTTGACATGGAACCTTACTCTTTAAATGAGTTTTTAAACCTAGCAGGTGTGAAAGATTGTACTATAATGTCAAATAAAGAAGCTTATTATTATTATTACCATTACAAGTACATAATAAATTTGTTGAACAAAATTCATCTCAATAAGTATTTTGCCTAAATTATGGTTCTCGATTACCTACTTATGCATAGTATGTCTGTAAACACCGTAACAAATGATAATAATGATGCACCCAATAATGATTAATATATTAATTAAATTAATAAGCTTAGAATTCATGCTCTCTTTAACTGATTTTTTTAACAGGTTGATGGCACAGTTCTTACAGACATTATTATTAGGGTATTGAACTATTATTAAATATATTTTCCCATCGTCTCCCGTTTTCTCCTTTAAAAATTACGTGGCTAAACGTTGCAATTCGCAGAAAAAATAAAACATTTTTGTGTTTTAAAAGGCGTTACCTTGCTTTTGACTTCTATTTTGGTATCCGCAATATTCCTTGCTGCAATTTTGTTCCTGGACATTTTGATGCATTTAGAGCTAAATGTTCAATTTTATAAGCACACGCATATAATCTGGCACTGTTTCTACTAAAAACAAAGAAACTAACACAAAACTTAAAGGAATAAATCACAAATTCCAATTTATTTACGTTTTGGACTTCATTCTTTCAATGGCTAATCACCGAGTTCCGTAGAGTTGATGACTACCCTCGATCAGAGACTGTCAAAAGTTTCGACAATCTTAAATTAAGATTATTAAAAATAAACTGTATTGAAATTTTAAATAAATTCATAAATTCTTCGTATTTGAAACATAACATGATAGTTTCATTCAAACTAGAATACAGTTGAAAAGAAGAGCTGTAATATATTTAAAAATAATCGACATAAACATTTATATATTTGATAGTTTGTTTGAGAACCCCTGACTTTCACCGCCGATAAAATAGCGGCCGCCTTTTACAAACTGACAGGTGTTAGGTTCCCACAATCCCACTGCTCCTGTAGTCCTGTAGTCTATGGTAGTTCGATATTTAGTACCATGTCTATGATCGCTACAAGGGCCTTTTTGAAAATTAATAATCCAATACCGAATTATTTAATTCTCAAGATGAAGCTAATATTGGATTAAATTAGCACATTCCGACTGAATTTAATTCGATATTGGCATAATCTTGAATTATATACTTCGGTGCAATCGGCTATAAATATTGCAGATTTTTGTTTGGCTAGTCATAATTGCTTTTGGTTAGATCGTTAGATCCGAGTATAACAAACCAACTGTTATACTCGGGTTAGATGGTTGTGCATAGATAACAATAACGTATATATTTGTCAAAGCGTATATACACACAACATGTGTGTAACACGAAACATTCAAATTTCAAATACTCAAAACTGTACTGCGCATATGCGAACTATTCCAGAACGGTTCTGACTCTGGCGGCAATGACATATTGTATTTCAAATGGAATACGTCATACATATATTAGGTTTGTTCTAGCAGCGATTTCAAACGGTTCCAAACCGTACGGAGTTTGCGCATAGCCATATAAGCGACGCTTAAATCGTTTTGCGCAAACTCCGGACGGTTTGAAACCGTTTGAAATCGCTGCTAGAACAGACCTATTATATTCTTAAGGATCCTAACCATATATACGTCATATATGATCCTAACGAGTCCAACAGCCTGACGAGTTCTGAATTGCGCGCGCATCATAACGTTTAAGTTTACGGATGTTTTTTTTTTCACTTCATGCAATGTCCTCCGCTCGATTCGCTCGCTCCGGGGAGCAACCAGGACTCCTGTTTTGACCGCGTTTAGGACAGGACTAGTTGGCGTTCCTAGTGAAAGAGCGCTGCGGTTTTTTTTATTCACGATCGCTAGATCATTTCCTTTGCTTATAGGACTGCTTTTTACTTTTATAGTAATCAGTAAAGCCCATTACAAGTTTTATACTTACGCTTTTTTAGTCTCCGGGGACGGAACCCCGGCTACTGAACCCATAATGGGCGATCACACGGAGGATGAGGACACGATGTCCAACATCTCTATCGAGTCAATATCTGACAAGAATCCATTTGATTCAAATATAAAGAAAATTAAAAATCGTTGCAGTAGTTACGCAGAAGTCTGCGTCCAGTAGGGTTGCCGATCTTTCAGAAAAGTATCGATTCCTGGGATCGATACAAATCGAAAGCAACAAAATCGATTCGCGATTAAATCGGATATAGTAAAATCGATCTTCAAGAAAATCGATCTTTAGTTTGTTAGTTAGTACAATACTTAAGACTTTGCGATACATGCATGATAGGTACAACGTATTACGCCACATATGTACTATTCTATTAAAAATATAATTAAAAGTACTTAAAACAAACTTACCTATACTAAAATACTGCTGCCCTATAGCTTACAAAAGGAGCAATAACTGGACTATTGTTTCAAATGTCTTACACACATCAATCAGTGCAAACAGCAATCATAAATAGAGAAATGACAGTCTTTATCAATTTAACGACGAAGAAAAATTCAAGAAATATGTCAAAATAGTCTCACTGAAACACCCTGAATTGAATCGCAATGATAATAGAAAAAATGATATAATGGCTAGGTTATTACGGGTACGGTATAAACTGCGACAGTATTACGGTTAGCTTAGCATTTTAGAATTCTCCCGAACGCACGCGGAGGATTCCCGGAATAATATGGTTACGAATTTGCGATTACGATGTTGCCGATTGCCTTGCCTGTATCGCATATTATTTGCATTCAATAATTTATTATTTTGACGAGGCCGAAACCCGTAAATATCAGTATCAGTCATAATCATAAAATTGTAAGTATCGATTCTAAAAATCTAAAATCGCTTTTCAAAAGATCGATCCTCGATTAAATCGACCCAAAGAGAATCGATTCAAAAGATCGATTTTTTAACTTAAAAAAATCGATCTTCCAAAAGATCGATTCTAAATAGGCAACCCTAGCGTCCAGTGCCGACTAGACTTTGAAAAACTAAAATATATCAACGATTTGAATCAGAACGAGGCATGTAAGCTCATTTCAAAGATACGGCAACATTTTCGGGACACCCATCCTATCAGAAATAAGCGGCAAGCCACTGCCAAAATCGATACCGGTAAGAAAAAAGCTAGCCCTACGAACATTCAAGGTGCCGAAGCAAAAAAGACGAAGGTCACTGCAGCCGATAAGTCGATGGCGCAAAAAACCATCGTTTTATCTGACTCAACGCCCGTAGCAACAGCGATTGGCACTATTGCCACCTGCGACGGCGATTCCCAGATTATGAGGCCACCGCCGCCACCCGATTCTGTGACCCTGATACCCGGAAATGACAAAGAGCCTTTTAGGACCCCATTTAAGCAAATCCCCTTCCGGAAAAACTTCCGAACGGTCACGTTAGACATGGGACAACCACCCCTAGCCACAGCTAACCAGTATCAGCCCTTACAGGACATCAACACCGAGGACGAGGATACAGTTAGCGTTGCCTCTACCTCCAACTCGACCGGTGTTAAGCGTAAAGCGGCGCCAAATAAGAAAAACGTGCCCATAAAACCGAAGGTCACACCGCCACCACCCGTAGTGATCAAGGGTAGACCCGCGGATCATCACCAGCTAAAGGATGATCTCAAAAGTATGCATATCAAGAACTACCAGTTAAAATATACAAAGAACTGGGTGATAGTTTACTGTAGTACTGCAAATGATTTGCATACATTAAAGCGCGCCCTTGACAATGAGTCCACCAGTCTGGTGTTCCGTAGTCAGGACTCATAAAAAGAAATTACAGGTTATGCAAAACAACTATCTCAGAGCTGCATTTTCTTTAACCCTACGGGACCGCATCAGAGTAGAAGACCTGCATGCGTGGGCGAAGATGGAATACATCGAAGAGTACATCGACGCCCTCGCATGTAGGTTTTTTGAAAGGCAGATCGCGGGTTCCCCGCTCACTGCCAATATAGCAAATGAACGCTATGATCCCGAAAATCCACTCTCCCATGGAACAATATACCGTGAAATCTCATTATATTATAAACAGCTCATGCCTCCATAAGACAGGAACCTTTGGGAATCATAGTTCGAAGGGCTACTTTCGAAAGTACTCGAAAACTATCTCTTTAAGCTCATTTCAATATCTAACTTTTTCAACAGTATCAGGAGCACAGAAACGCAATACCCATAAGGTAACTTGCGCGCTCTGTCTCCTGCCTGGCCAATCCATGGCGTTCGGAAGCGTGGGCGAGGCTTATTAAGGGAGCTGGCCGGCGTATAAATACGCACTCTTGACGATCACAACACATACGATTCCTAGCCACTGAAGCATCCGTGTCTCCGTAGCCGATACCGTGAGACTCGTTCTAAGCGACCTGCATGTATACTTAAACAGCAGGATTTATGCCAATCATAGCAAATCTTAGGACTTTGAAGGGGTAACCCACGAAAAGTGCAGCACAACCTAAACAGTACCACACGCCTAGTAATTAAGTAGGTTTGTTATCGACCCCCTAAGGGTGCCACTATCTGCTGGCCACTGGCAGTGAGGTAACACTGCCCGGCATAACAGCAGATTAGATCATAGTCAAATTGTCATGCCTAAGCTAGTTGTGTAGTTATTAATCATTGTAATATCAAATAAATATATTCCAAGTTCCAAGGGGCGCAACCAAACAACACTAACCCAAGGCGTACCCAAAATTAAGAGAGAAAAAAATTGTGTGTGCTTAAGACCACACGATAGAAGTGAAAACTTCGACAAGCGGGGTCATCGTTTATCACAATTTCGATCCGAGCCTTCGTTGCAGAGATACGGGCGAAAAACGGTTTCCACTTAAACCCCCCCCTTAAAATAGAGCCCGTTCCCCCTTATGGTGTAAGGTAGCCCCCCATGGGGCGCACCTACCATAAAAATTTCGACCCCGTACCTCTTCCCGTTCTCCCGGAATTAATTATTTAAGTTTTTCCTTCTCTGCCCTCCCCTGGCCAAACGTGGGTGGGTACGGGGTCCCGTTTTCGTCCTGGATCTTCTTTTTACCCCAGCAACATCCCCTGAAAATTTCGGCTCTCTACCTATACGTGAACATGCCAGTATAAGGAGCGTTACGTTACATATCCGAGCATGACGCGTGATGCGTGACGGCTCGGTCTCATTCAACCCCCACAAAAAAAAATTGCAAAACGCGCCTAAAGAAGTTTTCACTTCAAAAACGTTTTACAAACAACCTTTAAAAAAACATGTGTATCTAGTGGAATCGAACCTGGGCCGTCGTATCAGAAACACAGCATTTAACCTCTGAGCGACGAGGACCACTGAAAGGAATCTCCTGGATCATAAAGACATCTACTTGTCAGAAATGTGTTTATGTAAACCTTAGACGATGGAACCATCGTCTAAGACGTAAACATTGTGATACGCGCACAGGAATATATTTATTCTTAAAGATCATAACGAGTTCTACTGCCTAACGAGTCCTGGGCTGCGCGCGTATCACAGTGCTTACATAAACACATTTCTGACAAATAGATGTCTTTATCGCGTTTACAAGCGCTTAGGTCACCTACTAATTTTTCGATGCAATAGCTGCGGACATGCGTAATGGCTGAATGTATCAGAATTATCCAAGTCTATAGACTTCTGAATTCTTTCAATGACACTGCTGGTGTAATGGTTAAATATTTTGTTTGTCATTCGTATGCCCCGGGTTCGATACCTGTCGGTCGCAAGACAGGGTTTGTTTACTTTATTTTAAGGTTATGTTGGCTTTTATTTATTTATTCTTAAAGATACTAACGAGTCCTACCGCCTGATGAGATCTAGGCTGCGCGCGTATCACAATTTTACGTTTGCTTTTGTATTTTTGTTTAATTCATGCAATGCCTTCCGCTCGCTTCGCTGGCTGTGAGACGCAACATACCAAAACTAACCCAAGGCATGCCCAAAATTGAGAGAAAACTTTACAAACACAACCTTAAAAAAATGCATGTCTTGCCAGTGGAATCCAAACCAGGTCGCCGTAGCAGAAACGCAGCCTTTAACGATATTCCAGTTTTCTTTAAGTTTTTCAGCTTCGTTAGGGTCACTAAACTAGCACTTGTGCTGTTTACACCCTGGAGCCAGAGCCTCCGAAGAGGCTCTAAGAATTTGTAAACATTGGTGGAGCCGTGGAGCCATAGGCAATTAATTGCAAGGTAAACCTGAATCCTCCACCACAATATAGAACATATCTACATTTAACCACTAAGTCACGAGACTCACTAAAAATAATCCTCTGGACCGTAGACATGTATTTCTCAGAAATGTGTTTATGTAAACATTATGACGCACGCGCAGCCCATGACTCGTCAGGCTGTAGGACTTGTTAAGATCTTTTAACATATATGAGTGCGTTCAGAAACGGATGGAGTAGCGTCTTCTGACAGCGATCTGTTTTGACCTTTTCTGGTAGGTTCCATGACGCGACCCGACGTTGGCCGAATCGGCAGAATTACCCATGTGTTCGTGGTACACTGGATGCCTTGTAACCGTCTGATAGGTCGGTGGTTAGATAGTGTGTTTGTGATGCAAAGGTTGCTGGTTCGATCCCGTCAGTGCCAAGCTATTTATTTAATTATTTTTTAGGTTATGTTTGTAAAAAGTTTTTGCTTGATTTTGGGTATGCCTTGGGTTAGGTTTGGTTAGCACTTGACTAGTTTCCGTTTCTTGAGCCCCCGTAGCGAGCGGAGGGCCAAGTGAAACAACTTAATTATGGCCGACATTTGGCCAGTCGCCGAAGGTTACCAGAAAAGATCAAAACAGACCGCTGTCTGAAGACGCTAGTATGGTACAGTTTTTTTCTTGATTTTCGGGTTTTTCTCGGGGTATGGTTTGGGTTAGCACCTGGTTAGTTTCCTTTACATGAAGTAAAAAAAATACAAAAGCAAACGTAAAATTGTGATATGCGCGCAGCCCAGAACTCATGCGGTAGGACTTTAAGAATAAATTAATAAAAACCAACATAACCTTAAAATAAAATAAACAAATCATGTCTTGCGACCGACAGGAATCGAACCCGGGCATACGAATGACAATCAAAAGATTTAACCATTACACCACATTCGACGATACTCCGACAGTATCATTACATTCCTTCGCATATTTCACTTTTCGAATGGCCCTCCGCTCGCTACGGGGGCTCAAGAAAAGGAAACTAACCAGGTGCTAACCCAATCTAACCCAAGATATACCCAAAAACAAGAAAAAAACAGTTTAGAAATATAACCTTAAAAAAAAAATTAAAACACCGACGGGGTTTGAACTCGAGTCGCCGAAGTGAAGGCTAATCATGCAAACCCCTAGACCACCAGGGCACACACAAACGATTGGTTGCATCACGAAGACATGACGCACAGGTGATTGAAAGAATTCAGAAGTCTAAAGACTTGGGTAATTCTGATACATTCAGCCATTACGCATGTCCGCAGCTATTGCATCGAAAAATTAGTAGGTGACCTAAGCGCTTGTGAACGCGATCCCCTGGACCATAAAGACATCTACTTGACCCCCGGAGCGAGGGAAGCCAGCGAAGGGCTGTGTACTTGTCAATTGCAGGTCTTTAAATCGCATGCATTCACAAGTGCACTACGAACTGATATCGCATGCGGGTAAGGTGATAAAAATGACGTCATCGGGGAGATGTGCCGGTGCCGTTAAACCTTGGTATTTATATATGAACGCCTTTCAACATTTGTCATACTCACCAGAGATAAAATAAAAAAGATATTTATTTATCTCTGATACTCACACTCACCATCATATTTTTGTAAATAAATTTGGCAGCCTTCCATTACGGGATTGCCGTTTTCATCTAGGAGACAGGTAAATTCATTCACATTAATGTTCATTTTTTGGGGAAAAGCTCATAAATTCAAAGAAAATTCATCAAAATATGAGGGTCAAACACCAAAAGATATAATTTTCATCTATTTCTCAAAGTTTAATGACAAGACAAACTTGACTTCTTAATCAACGCGTATTCCACATATATGTCAAGCAATTATTACTCGCCTAATTTAGTAGGATCATTTAGAAACACGGGCTATTCCCATTATCATTTCTGAACGGAAATATATGGCTTCATTAGTTTTACCCGTTTTGAACGAATTTGGCGAAACCATATACTGTCATATACATATACGTATATGGGGGAGACCCACCATATACGTATATGCCCACCCCCGGGGTGGGCATTTCTGAAGACGCTCCAGTGGCAAGACATGCTTTTTTTAAGGCTATGTTTGTTTCTATTTGTAAATTTGGATTAGATTAGTTTCAGTTAGTTTTGTTTGGTTGCGAGCCGGAGGCATATTTGTAAATACCCGACGCGTTATCCACTCACGAAGTTTCGGCTGCGCTTCAGGCGCTCGTAAATACCAGATGCATGGTGACGATACGTCTGGTATTTACTATACCAAATTACGCATTATTACCATATGGCTTCATGATGCAATCAATTTGCCGCAAGAGCTCTCGTGGTCGAGAGGTTTAGATGGTTGGGTCTCACCTGGACGGCCCGGGTTCAACCCCGTTGCTTTTTTTGTTTCTAAACAGTTTTTTTCTTGATTTTGGGTTAGCACCTGGTTGTTTCCTTTTCTTGTGCCCCCGTAGCGAGCGGAGGGCCATACGGATCGACCAATACGAAAGGCCGATTTTTTACATAGTGCTTTACTTCTGTAAAGGATCTAAACACGCTCTAGGGGCTGTGCCATAACTCTCAGCACCAGTACTGTGGCTTGCTTAAATTCACTATGACTAACGTCTGCTCTTTACAATTTACAATGCACTAGGGAGTCTTGTAAACAACTGACGCGTTAGTCTGACACGTCTGTTATTTACGAATGAACTTCAGAAGATAACGCGTCAGCCACTAGAATAATGTTATTTATTATTCTTGTGCGTCAGCTATCTACGAATATGCGACCCGGAGCGAGTGGAAGGAATTGCATAACGTAAACATTGTGATGCGCGCGCAGCCCAGGACTCGTCAAGCGGTAGGAGTCGTTACGATCCTTAAGAATAAAATATCTTGTATCCCATCCAATGGAAAAAGAAAAGCAATGTTCAGCTTAAATGATATTTTAAAAACCAGAGACAGAAATCATTCTCGCCCTAAGCCATTTGGAACCTATATTGACTTGATGTTTTACCCGATTTCTTGTTACATATATGCCTGATTCACTTGCATGTTGCATTAATTATCCAGAATCCAGGAGCTAAATGCGGTGTTGCCAATATCTGTGACAGGTGACAGTCACCGGGTAATACCAATCTCCAAAGAAACCAGAGAGTAACAGAATTAGAGCTTTGATTATCTGTCAGAAGAGTTTCAAAAATTGTTTTCAATAGAAAACAACTTATTTTGGGTAGGTAGTGTTATCCAAATTCACTGGCATGCTATACATTTAAGCTGGATTTATAGATTGACATAACATAAGCATAGCATAAGCATAAGAAGTTAAACATTCATATTTAAGTTAGGCAATTTATAGATCGACATAGGATAAGACACAACATAAGCTTGACATAAGAAGTTGACCAATGTTCAACTTCTTATGCTATGTGCTTATGTTCGACCAATGAAAACATAGAATTTTAATTGTATTTTTCTACGGCCGCGCGCAAAATAACTAATTACTAAATTTAAATGAAATCGCAAAATCGACGAATGCCGTGGATCCTTATTCTCACTTTTTCCGTCTAGTGTGCTGAATGGTCATGGAAACCGAAGATAAATAAATGACAGTCGTGCGTTTGTTACAGTTTGCACTCCTGTTCTAAATATGACTTACGTGTGGAGACTATCCCATAACTCTCAGCAGCATGCCTAAATTCACTTTTCGCAGGCCCTTCGCTCGCTACGGGGGCTAAAGAAAAGGAAACTAACCTGGTGCTAACCCAAGACATACTCAAGATCAAGAAAAAAACTGTTTAGAAATCTAACCTTAAAAAAAAAAGAAAAAGAAACCGATGGGGTTTGAACTCGTGTTGCCGAAGTGAAGGCTAACCATGCAAACCTCTAGACCATCAGAGGCATTTAAAGATCCTTTACACAAATAGTGCACTATGTAAAATCGACCTCTCCTATTGGTCGATCCATCTCGTATTACGATATGTCTGGGTGATGCAATCTAGTTCTGTCAAGAGCTCTTGTGGTGTAGAGGTTTATACAGCTGGGTGTCACCTGGACGGCCGAGGTTCGAACCCTGTTGCTATTTTTTATTTTTTTTCTTTAAGATTATGTTTCTAAACAGTTTTTTTCTTGATTTTGGGTATGTCTTGGGTTAGCACCTGGTTAGTTTCCAGCCCCCGTAGCGAGCGAAGCGAGCGGAGGGCCATGCGGATCGACCAATAGGAAAGGCTGATTTTTATATAGTGCACTATTTATGTAAAGGATCTTATAATGCCCATCAGAGACATGCAAACGATTTGTTACATCACGAAGCACATGAAAACAGCTGACTGCTGAGAGTTATGGGATAGTCGCCAGACATAAATCTAAATATGCCCGAAGCCCGAACATATTTGTCAAAACTGACAGTCATTTGCAAATTTCAGAATAAAGCTCCATACTCACTTCCGCGAATTTCGCCTTTTTTGACATAAACTGTCATTTCCAAGTTGAAATTATTCGCGGCGAAAAAAATTTAACTCCCGCGCGAATTCTTATGTCAATATTGCCATTTTTGTTTTCATCCGTAAAAAAAAAGTAAATAAAAATATGACCTTAGATGTCCCAGGTGTATGAAATGGATTCTAATAATTATAAGTTTTATTATGCTATGTACCTTTTGCTTATTTTTTGTAATTACTATAAAAACAGAACACTTTGAACTAACCAAAGGACACCAAAGAAAAAATGTGGGTTAGAACTATATTTTTGCATAGAAAAATACAGGGAGATTTTCGCTATTTAATTGCAGAGATGCGTTTAACTGATACCAGTAAATTTTTAATTATTCAAGAATGAATCTAATCGGATTCAGTTTGACCGACTTTTCCAAAAAAATCTGTGGCTGGAAACTGGGAAGTTGAAATAACAAGCCGTCAACGTCAATTTGTTGGTTTTGCCGTCACAAAATTGGCGGAATTCGTAAAAAAGTTAAAACTGCTTTAACATTTTAGCGAATATTCGCGGAAGAAATTTCGCGGTGCATGAGTATGAACGAAAAAGTATATTCGCGCGAAAAATGAATATCTGTCAAATAATGGCGAAATCCGCGCCAGTGAGTATGAAGCTTTAGTATAGAGAAAAATGTGCATTTATATTTTTAAAATGCGGCTGTAGAAAAAGTTCTGTGTGTTTTTCGAGCGCAATGTAAGATTGCCGTTTTCGAAAGATTACATACTTTCTCAAGCGGCAATCCGTTACTTTGCGCTCTAAATACACAAATAACTATTACCTTTTGAGAGAAAGACATATGCGATGTTCAATAAAGTTTGGTGTTTTGGCTTTTTGAATGCTTGTTCTTTTTGAGAATGGTAAGGATATGTAAATTAATGTACATAATACTCTATAAATATACTTCTTTAAAAAATTTAAAACAAAATTATGAAATTTGTAAGGTTAGTATTTGTGATTTACGGCTCTGGCGCAACATAACATAAGCCTATTTATAAACGGACCATTTCTTGTAATGTGCTTATGCAATGCTATGCTTATGTTATGTTAATCCATAAATCCAGCTTTATGTTTTATGTAGATTCGCTAATACGAATGGTAGATCATATTATACATGAAACTCGACCCGTGCAAAGAAATTTCACTGTAATAAAAAGTTTTAACATTTAATCACGTGTACCAGAAGTGAAACCCCGACCCATTCAACGGTCGATTCTTGTCAGAGAAAGATAGGCGAATTCGACACGGATGACACGAAGATAAAAAATGTTATCCAATGTTTGGTTTGATTCGTGGACGGGAAGGTATAAAAACTCATCTAGCCGATTTCCCTATCCAATGGTTCAATATTCGAAATGATGTTCTAAACTAACCTATAATGGTGGTGTCATACGTTCCGACCTTTTTAAAGTACAGCACGCAAACGGCAACAAAAACCCAGCATACATTTAAGAAATATATATTACTATTGATATTTTAAATAAATAAAACAATTTAAAGGTAAAATAGTTATTTTTGTACGACTGAGCATTTTGTGGCGTCCATTTTCAGGCGTAAAATGACACTTTTACGCCCTAGAGCGTCAATAGTATGCAACGAGCATTTAATGATAGCTCACGAACCGTAGACGAGTGTCTTAGTATAAATTAAATGTGCGTTGCATACACTATTTTCATAATAATTAAAAATAAGGACTTTAATTTTCAAAATTTATTAAATAAATAGCAACTAGGAATTATCAAAATTGATACATTTTCAAACTGTCATTGTCTTTGCAATTTTTTTTTTATTGATCGAATATTGCTGTGATGTTGCATTTCTGCTGGTTGTAAATCTATTAAAGGAGGTAATAAAAGTCTAATAAATCAACTCACGTATAAGAGTAAAAAAAAAATAACAATTATGACACTGACACCGGCAAAAAAGCCTTCAAAAATGATATTTACAATTTGGGAAAAATTCATTACAAAAACCTAACTTTAATAACCATTTTGTAACGCTCATGGGCGTAATAGGGCTTTTTACTAGAGGTTTGAACAATATATTTTGTACGCCTGACAATGGAGGCCGCAAAAATTGTATTTTAGCACGATCGTACAAAAATTCCTTTATATAACATAAAAATAACTGTAGACTTAAAAGTCCATTATTACTCATAAGTGACTTTATGATACCTAAATGGGACAAACTTCAAAATTATAAAAGCAACAGTTCTCATAGAGTAAAAATTAGTTAAGAAACTAGAGTATCCCCCTACCGCTAAGGAATATCACAAAAAGCTAAGTATAAATAGTAAAAACTATTTTCTCCTTTTTTTTAACAAAACTGCACTAGCCTCTAGCCTAATTGCTCAATGACACTGGACAAAAAGTATACCTCATTCTAAAAAAAACATTATTTACCTTTATTGTTCATTATTAATTACTTCGGTCATAATTTTTCCATACAGACCACAACAAAAGCCTCACAAACTGGCAACTTTGTTGCTAATCATGCCACGTACGTAATCACAAGGAAATTTAAAACAGATCTGTAAAACTGCTTCAAATTCCGCTAGGACTCCCCAAATTATTTAAATAGCCTGAAATTGTATTAGGTCGTATGCTAATTTAATTGTCCAGTGTGTTAAAAATGCAATTTATTAACGTAATTATTAACAGAAATAGTAACGTTTCCAGTCGAATGTCCTAACAGTAGAACTCAGAAGCCCCCATTAATTTTATACATTCATTTGGGCGATTAGGGTAGCGAATGTCTTAGAATATCTCCAATGGTAATAACTAATTTTGCTGCTGTTGCTCCTGTTGTAGAAACCGTTGTAATCTGCAAGAAAAAATACGGTAGAGAATGACTAAGCTCAATATTATTCATTTATTATTTGAACTTCAATATTAAATTAAGGGGCCTACTCATCGTTCTATTCTTCACAGATTATTTTAGAGATAGTTTATCATGATGTAATTTAATAAATGTAATTAATTATTCTGAAGATTTCCATGGATTACTCTTTAATATTCCGCCCATATTCATTGATATCTGCACTCTTTGTTGTCTCGAGAAGCTTAATAATGCCACTGCGTAATGTATTTAAAAAATGCATACCTTCTCCTCCTAATTTCGTCTTCTGGTATAAGCGAACTACTTTCGTAACTTCCGTTTGACGTTTCTAGATTAGTACTAACGTCACTGGCTTCTGGGGGTAGTGGTACTGTTTTTTCACTTGATGAGACTGAAAAATATTAACAGGCATAAGATAAGTGGAAATTTGACAAAAAAAAACCTAAAAATTACTTAGGAATGAAACGCTATTTTCCTAAAAACAGGCTTGGACTTTTATGTTTTGTTTGAGATTTAGGAAATATTTCAAGATGGTTCAAAAAAGATGGTTATAATATGGCAAGTTTCATTCTTACTTCTAGTTACCAATTGATAGGTTAGTTGGCCAGTTGGATATAATGATGATGGATAAGAGAATGCATCTGATAGATGTCGTAATGCTTCATATTTTTTTTATGTTGGTAGACACACAAAGGGAAAATTCTATGCCACTCAACGAGCGGACAAGATGGTGGACATTGGACTTGAGCGCTGTAAAAAACAAATCATTGACCGTGTCTAAATTTGATTATATTGTCCCAGATAAACCCACACCAGATGCGAAACCTCCCGCCTAACGCATGAAACAAGAATTCGTTTAAAGCTCCGCCTCCTTGGGATGGCCAGCCATCCCAAGAAATAGTCAGGGCAAGCTCTAGTGTGATTCTAAACGCAATTAACCCAAATTAACCGAATTTTGGCGACTAACTAAAATTAACCAAAAAACGTTTAAATTGATTATAACGTATCGGAACCTGTTCAATTGACTAAAATAAATGGGAACTGGCTGAAAGTAACCGAATGTTGATTGAATAACCCAAACTAACCAAAAGCAACTAAAAGCACCAACACTTGCTAAAACGTATCGAAATAAACTAAAACTATGGAAGTAAGCTAAAACTAATACAGATTAACCGAACTTTTGGTGACCAACCAAAAACACTAAAATTGGGTATAACATATCGGAACTGGTTCAAATGACAAAAAAAATAAAAACTAACTGAAAATTAGCCATTCTGGTGATTTTGGTTAGTTTTGGTTAGTCGTTTAACCAACTTTCGGATAATTTCAGTTAGTTTTAATTTATTTCAGTCATTTGAACCGGCTCCTATACGTTATTACCAATTTTAGTTTTTTTGGTTAGTTTTGGTTAGTAATTCAATCAACTTTCGGTTACTTTCAGTGAGTTCCAATTTATTTTCGTCATTTGAACCGGTTGCGATACGTTATAACCAGTTTAAATGTTTTTGGTCATTTTAAGTTAGTCGCCAGACTTCGATTAAATTCAACTTACTTTAATATGTTTAATCTGTGCCGATACGTTTTAGCCCTTTTTGGTGCTTTTGGTTAGTCGTTCAATCAATTTTCGAATGATTTCAGTTAGTTTTAAATGATTTTAGTCATTTGAACCAGTTCCGATACGTTATAACCAATTTTAATGTTTTTGGTTAGTTTAGGTTAGTCGCCGATAATCGGTTGATTTGGGTTAGTTTTAATTTACTTTAATATTTTGAATCTGTTCCGATACATTTTAGCCCGTTTTGGTACCTTTATTTGTTTTTGGTTAGTTTTGGTTAGTCCTTAAAATTTGGCTCGTTTTGGTTAATTTTAACTTATTTTAATGTTTGTAACCTGTTCCGATACATTTTAGCCCGTTTTGGTGCTTTTGGTTAGTCGTTCAATCAACTTTCGGTTAGTTTCGGTTAGTTCCAATTCATTTTAGTCATTTGAACCGATTCCGATACCTCGATGATCAAATTTAAGTTTGAATAAACAAACTAACACGATCTCTCACGCCTATGACGTCATGTGGCAAATATAGCATGTACTTTTTCACTATTTGAGGCCCTATATTAGGATAACAGAAATATTTTCAATGTTAAAACAATGTTAAATTAAAGCGTATTATGGGAATTTCTGTAAAAAGTCAGAGCAGCACACAAGATTTCCATGACCGCCTGTTGGAAAAAAAGAAAGTGAATGGCTATTGCAAATTTTTATTATTCCTGAACCAGTCCACCAACAAAACACGTTTTCATTTAGTTGGTGCAGACCAACTATTTTAATTTTGAAGAACAATTCTATAATCATGCCCAGATTATTTGGTGCAGGCCGCGTATAACCGCCACGTCACGGTTAAAGTTGGCTGGCGAGGAATTTGCCGATCTTTTGCATCTGGTGTGGGTGTATCTGGGATATTGTTTCAAACAGAAATGTAATTATTAATGAGTGTACAAGGATTGTAACTTGGGTGATCACTTGGCTATGCGGACGATGCATTGATATACTTCTGTTCCAAAAATCTAAAAGTCCTAGTTGATAATATTAACAACGATCTACAAAATTTACTGTTTTGGTGCAACGGTAACCAACTTAAAGTTAATCCGACTAAATCAAAATTTATGTTAATTAGTAGTGCTCAAAACTTCAATGCTTTTAAACTAGGCCATAATATTAATATTGGAGGTGAAGATATAGAAGTTGTAGACAAAATAAAATATTTGGGTATTATAATTGACAGACACCTAAATTTCAAGGAGCATGTGTCATGTATCGCCGACAAAATTTCTAGAAATACCAATTTTTTGTCAAGAGTGGCGCCCTTTTTAACACAATGGTCTCGAACTGTTGTGTATAATACTATCGTTCTACCACATTTAACCTTCGCATCATCAATATCATTCATCTCAAATAAAAACGAAACACAAAGGTTGCAAAAATTGCAAAATAGAGCTATGCGCATAATACTAAGAGCTCCTAAAGATACATCAATCAGACGAATGTTAGATACACTAAATTGGCTAACTGTGGAGCATTATCTCGAGTTTCAAACCATGGTATTTATTCACAAAATTAAGATTTCCTTAGCACCGGCATATTTGACTTCTAAACTCCTTTTTAACAATAACGTCCATAACCATAATACACGGTACCAAAACGACATACATGTTTCAACAAAAAATAAAAAAAGTTCGGAGATATCCTTATTCCATAAAGGTATGGTTGTGTATAATACACTTCTTGAATCATTGAAGACCTGCGTTGCTATTGTTTCATTTAAGAGTCAGTTAAAAAAAATGTTGCTCGACAGATGCCGTAATTAGGCGGTGTATATGTATGTGACATAAAATTGTTTTATATTTTGAATTGTTTTGTATTTTAAATCATTGTTATCTTAAACGTGTTATTCATTATTGTATTTTATAGAAAATATCCAAGTTCTTGTGCAATTATTGCGGTGTATATAATGTTATGTATCCTGTAATTTTTGTAAATTAGCTGTTTTGCTAAATAAAGATATAATAGGTTTGTTCTAGCATGAAATCTCAAACGGTTTGAAACCTCCGGAGTTTGCGCATAGCGATATAAGCGTCGCTTTTATTGCTATGCGCAAAC
>MU182099.1:436245-453061 GCA_016904865.1 Pissodes strobi
TATATTCGTCGCATAACGCTTCTCTGATTTCTTCCGTTTTGATGTCTACATCAAGGCCTCGTAACACGAAAGCCCTTGTCTTCTCCTGTGTGATAGCATATGTATGATACTCCGTGCGCTCTTGTTCTAGGGCGCGACGGAGTATATGGTAATCATTACCGTTATCGCAGTACACGATAACGGAATTTTTCGTGTACTTGAGTTCGTACCGTGAAATATGCATATTTTTAAGATCGTCTCTGAGTTGACGATGGTCAACCGGTCTACCCTTGATGACGATAGGTGACACGGGAGTTGGTTTCGATTTAGGGGGTGCTTTTGGCTTGCTGGTATTACTAGCTTTTCGCTTCACTCCGGTGGATGCCGTAGTGGAAGCCACGCTCACATTGTCCTCTTCTTCTGTATCTAACCCCTGTAGGGGTTGATACTGATTCTGGGTGGTCACAGGGGGTTGGCTCATGTCAAACACATTCACCCTAAAATTTCTCGCCACCTGGTATCAGAAGAATTGTTGATGTTTTTGTCCCTTTTTTGGCGGTCAGTCAAAGTGACTTTGATCTTTTTGGCCGTGTCGGCGTTTTGTATGCTTGTGGGACTGGCTTTCTTCTTCCCTGTGTCGATTTTAGCTGTTACGGTTGCGTTGCGTTTGATTCCTGTAGGGTGGGTATCCCTAAAATGTTGTCTAATCTTGGTTGATAATTTGCAGGCATCATTATTGCTTAAGTTGTCGAGATTTTTAAGGATCTCTGCGAACAGACGACACTGTACGCAGATTTCAGCATAGCTGCTGCATCGGTTACGTGTCTTCTTCATGTAGGTTTCGGAGATCTTCCTTTCGGGGTTAGATTCCATTGAGATATTAGATATTGCATCTTCATCCTCCGTGTAGTCCCCATGGGGGAAACTGCCGGAGTTACGTCCCCGGCGACTAGAAAAGTTAAGCAAATACGCTGTAAATGGCCTTTACTATTTAGCGCAGTAAAGCAAGCCTAATAACGTTAAGAATAAACGATCGGAATGTGCGAATAAACACTTTTTATCGGACTATTTTTTGCTCGCGTCTGTACCGGCCGGCAGTCAGATGTGAACTCCGTACCGTACTTATCGTAGTTTTTTACACTTCACATTTAACATCTACCATTTTACTTCGTCTTCGTACGGTCCGGCAACGTTGTAGTCGCGCCCGCGTGACGATACTTCAGGATAGGAATTTGCACAAAACTTCGAAATATTGCCCTAAACTACAAACTCATGAGAACTAGGATAAATTATTCCCTACTTTAAGTCACCCTGTAGCATTCATTTCATGTCTTTTATATAATAAATGTAACTACTTTGGGGAACAAACCATATTCTGATTGTTTAGTGTCAAAGCAATGAATTATTTTTTTATATGTATTAGGTAAGTTGGTGTTTGCAATCCTGGCAGAAGAAAATCAAATTTCGCTGAGATAGAGCTACATCGTCAGATTCGGTAATTGACAGGCACGCACCAGGTTAACGTTAAAAATATCTGTTTTTATCTTGGTTTTCCTAGAATTACTTCACATATCCATTTTTTAACAATAAATTTATTTAATATTTGAGAGCTAATCTTTTTTGATGTTCCCTCTGATATGGTATTGAAAACTTATTGGTTACCAGAAACTTTTAATTTTTCACCCATTTAGCTTTTACGAAGATAATTTTTAATGATTTTCGAAAGTAAGTTGGATATGTTAAATGGATATATAAATCAACTATTAGAACATTCTACATATATGTCTCAATGCCAAATCTTATCTGTATTTCACATTTTCTAGACATACTTACTTAGTGACATGTACTTACCTCAAGCAAGAAGTGTGGAAAATATGATTGCAGGGCAACTTTTTCGACGCAGTAACCATTTCCTCTCGACAGATGATGCAGACATTATCGGCTGCCGCCAATTCTTCCGGAGTGGCATCGGGGTATAGCGTGTTCATATTATGGATAGCTCTCCTCGACAATATGACATCACTGAATGCTTTCTTGAAGTTTCTTATTGTATAATACATGGGTCGGAATGCAAACAGTGGAAGGGTGTAAATTCTTACCTACAGACAGATAACTGCTTAAGGATGATGCAGTAAAAACAATGAACAAGTATTGGTAGATTTAAATTTGTATTTTCACCTTTACAATAGGAAAACGTCGCTTACCATGATAGCTACAAATGCAACATAAAGAATGACTTTGATAAGACCCATCACAAGCTCAGTATACAATAAAAATACTGCTTTGTTGTCCCAGGGCGCTTCACTGTTGAGGTCGACCGAGTGTAGGGCGTATTTGATGCCTATGTTTATCACCACTGTGATAAGAACTGCATATTCAAAGCCAAAGACTAACTGAACAGAAGCACCCTAAATAATCATTAATATATCAGTCATGGAAATCATTATTACCATACAATTGTGCTGCTATATGTGCAAAGCTTTGATGTTCAATAGATTTATATTTATAACTGTGAAATAATGAAATCAAAAAAATAAGTTATTATTATAGCAATTTATACAATACAAAAACTGATGCGTCCTCTTACCTTTGTAACTGTCGATTGATAAGCATGGGATATGAAGTGTAAGTCAAGCGCTCCCAAAAGTAACAGTAAGCTTAGTACCCTCACATGGAACAACCAACTTATGACAGGACTTCTTTCCATCTGTAAAATTGGTTATTATTGCCATATATAATGTAAATTTTAAAATGTCACAGTACATCGTATTTCCTGCTGCAAATTGATTATTAATAAAAAAAAAAATGGATTTATGTACTAGAGTACTTCCACCATGACACAAGATGTTTAAAGATAACTTGAACGCTAAAGTTAGGAGGGAGCTGAAAGGTTTAAAATTAATCAATTTGGGAACAGTTCAGTATACAAATAATTACAAAGCCTTTGCATCATTGCCAGTTTTTCCTGAGCAAATCAAATAATTTCCGTATGTTTTTCTGTACTTACATAATCAACTCTATCCTCCGCGAGCCAATGGAAGGACTTAAGGAACAGCAGCAGCGTAAAAAGAGCCACAAACTTCGGAGTAAAATCGTCTCGAAAAACGGTAAATGCTAAACATGTTTCGGTGATGGCGTACCAGGATCTTTCCATCAAATGCTGCAAAATTATGAATTCTCGGGGAAAAGCTTTTATATATTATTTTAAGATTATATATTAGGCAAGATAATACTAATAATAAATAATATTTATTTCTGATTATGCTACAAATACTTTTCGCGTCAAAAACTAACAACAAAGAGAATATCTGACATAGTCTTGACTAGAGTATGATTCTAAATCTATCAGCAGTTTTTTAATTCTGTTTTTGTAGAGTTTTTGGCTGTCTAAACGTTTTATATTATTAGGTAAACTATTAAAAATTTTAAGACATACAGGTAGTTAACATTATAAGGTGTGAAATACTTGCAGGCGTGTTTTTAAATAAAAATGTCAATCATTCATGGCTAAAAGGCCATAAACTGTTAACATACTATATGACTTAAATACCCCTTTGAAGTTCTTATTGAAACTTAGTTTTATTATTCTTAAAATACGGTTTTGAACCACAAATAAGTACCTTTTCGATCAAAGCAATGCTACTCAAAATATTATTCCATATTTTAAAATACTTTAAAATAAGCAAAATACAATCCCAACTACCCTTACTCCATATTATACCGAATTTAGCCTTTGAATCAGTGCTATTATATGTGAAGACCAATCTAAAAATTCATTGAAGTATATTCCTAAAAAAAAAAATGTTTTTCCTCAACTTCTATTTCCATTTTTCCTGAAAGTAATTTGGCTGGCTTTTCGACTTTTGATAATTTCGGTCTGAAGAGTAGCACATTTGTTTTGTCTTTGTTTAGTGTGAATTTGCTTTCTAAAAACCAGGTATGGTCCTTGTTTAGAATAATGCCCCTTTCATTACTAAGTCAGGAAGTTTTATTTTTTTCTGCAATTGTACTGTTGCCATCAGCATAACAAGTTACATAATCTGTCAAAGAATTTGTTGTAAAGTTCAAGCCGTTGAGGATAATGACAAATAATATTGGTCCCACCACAATTTATGTTTTCTTTCCACTGTCAGACCACAACATGCAAATTGTTACTTCTGAGTCTAGGTTATGGCAACATGCATGATGCTGGCTTTCAGAAGCATGCTGAACCAACATGATTGACAGGGTGTGTTGATGGTAGATAATCCAGTCGATGGACTGGCTATGTTTGTGGATAGGTTTGCAGAATTGATGGAGGTAACTTTTCCTTTAGAATTGAAAAAACGGACAGGGTTCAATGGTAGGAAACCAAGGCCTTGGCTGAGATAGTGAATGAGAGAAATCTTTTGAGAAACTTGTATAAACTAGTCAAAGAATCAAATAATGCAAATCTTGTAAAATCATATAAAGATAAATTAAAACAGCACAGAGAGGCAGTTTGCAGGATCAAAGGCTCATATTATGGCAATGTGTACATGCATTCTGAAAATAAGGCCAAATGCGCATGGCAAATTATTAATAGTGAAATAAATTTAAAAACTAAAGGGCGTTATCCACCTTTTTTTTAAGAATATAGATGGTGCTAGCGCAGCAAATGAGTTTAATTCATATTTTGTTAACTCTATCAATTCTGTTTCACAGGCAAGAAACAATTAAACTAATGATTTCAAGCTAAATGGTTCTCCCAACTGCGGTTCTATGTTGTTGCCTTCCAGTCACACTTGAGAAAATAATATAAGAAGTGGAAAAACTGCAGCCGTGGAGGATACTATTCCTTGCTCACTCCTCCGCACAGTGGCTTATATTATTGCTCCCACATTATCAGTTTTGATAAATAAATATTTTATAGAAGGGACTTTCCCATCACAACTTAAATGTGCTGTAATTAAACTCATATACAAAAACATGAAAAGGAAAGGATAGACAATTACAGGGCTGTTGCTTTGCTCCCCCTTCTTCCTTGCAGCCATCCAAGGTTTAAATGAATCCAAGAAAGGGTATGTTTCAGTGGGATCAACAGAGCAACCTTATGGTCTTAGAGTTCTTCATATTAACATCCGATCTTTGAGGAATAAAATAGAAGAAGTTGAAGCATTCTTAACTTCCAATGACACTAAAGACTACAACATGGGGGTACTATGATTTTAAATAAACCTTGTATTTTGTGTAAAAATGTCCAAGATATTGTTGATATGTCTGTAGAGTTTCATTGTGAGTTGTCTGCTGCTGAAATAAAAATGTTTGACTGTTTAGTTTTAACTGTATATAGATCACCAAATGGAGATTTTAACTTATTTGTATATATTTTGGCTCAGGTTTTAAATGTTATTGTTGGACGTAATGTCATTGTCAATGGTGATTTTAATGTGATTTTTAACACAAGTAATCACCATAGAACAGAACTCCTTGACCTGTTTAGAAGTTTCAATTTAGAACAACAAATATTCTGCAAAACAAATAATATCAATTATATTGACAATATTTTTATCAGTTTTTGCCTATTGCACTGATGTTTACAATCCTCTTCTGTCTGATCACAGTGCACTCGACATCTTAGTGCAACTGAACCGCGAAAGGGAGGATCCTGTCTTAGTGCATTACAGACCAATGACAAAAAGGGGAATGAACAAACTTTACAGGTTCTTGGAGGGTCAGACTTGGAATTTCTCTGCAGTGGAGCCTCGCCCAGCTGGCGGTTCTTTTGATGGCTTTGGTCATCTTTTGAAGAACGAGATCAAGAGAGTATTTCCTGAAATTGTATGTAAAAGTACCAACAAAAACGGAATTGTATGGTTTGGCGATGCTTGTAGGAATATGAGAGAAACATTGAGATTTATTCATGAACTTCATTCAAACAGGCATTCACCACATCTCAGTGATCAGCTTAAATCATATAGGAAAAGGTATAAACTATGTCTTAAAAATGCAAAAAAGGCAGCTTACACAAACCATATAGTAAACTCTGCAAATGTGGTGCGAACCTCTTGGGAGGTAATAAATTCATACAGAGGCACTGATGGGGCTCCTCCTCTTGTAGAACCATATCCAGATGCAGATGATTTTAATGAATTTATTGCAGGTGTGGCCGAACAGGTTTTGGCAGCTGCGTATGCTGCATCGAAGCCTTATGGTTCATTTTTGAGGTCTCCGGTGCAGAATGGTTTGGGTTTTTCTTTTAAGGAGGTAAGTCCAATACAGGTGAGAGATGTCATTAATGCTCTTAAAAACAAACCCAGTAAGGATGTTTATGGTATGAGTGCTACTATGGTGAAACAACTCAAAGATCAGCTGATATCACCCCTTACTCAGTTGATAAATTCCAGCATAAGATCTGGTGTCTTTCCTAGTTGCCTGAAGCTGTCTTAAAGCTGGCCATAAGGCCGCCATACACGATGCAGTTTACCGGAAGGCAGGACTTTCGATTCTCAAACCCGAAGCAAGCCTGTATTCTCGGCTAAGGCATACACGTTACGTTTTATTCGGAGGGTTTTGTTCAGTTTTTAGTGTGGTGCGAAGCGAAAAGTTATAGACAAGATCTAGGAAAATGATTTTATGTTAATAGAAGTTGCTTTATTATCTTAAAAACAGCAAAAAATAAAGCGAAAACGTTCGAAATGGGTAAAACGGAGGTTAATAAATCGACAAGTGAATTCGCATATGCACCTAATAAACGAATTACGTCTGGAACCTGATAACTCTCGGCCTGTACCCATATCGTCACAATACACGTTTCGACTTGCAAGCAAAAAACCTAGCCGGAAGGTAAATAATCAAGCCCTGACTGTTTTTTGGGAGGCCGAGAGTTCAGGTCCGGCCTTCCGGCCACTACGATCACTAACGATACAGTTTGTCTTCCGGTTTCCAAATCGAAAGGTCCGCCTTCCGGTAAATTGCATGGTGTATGGCCAGCTATACACCATGCAGTTTACCGGAAGGCGGACCTTTCCATTTGCAAACCGGAAGGCAAATTTTATCGTTAGTGGTCAAATTGCCCGGACGGCCGGGCCTGAACTCTCGGCCTCCCAAAAAAAAGTCAGAGCTTCATTATTTACCTTCCGGCTAGGTTTTTTGCTTGTAAGTCGGAACGTGTATTGTGACGATATGGGTACAGGCCGAGAGTTATCAGGTTCCAGTCGTAATTCATTTATTAGGTGCTCACTTGTCGATTTATTAACCTCTGTTTTACCCATTTCGAACGTTTTCGCTTTATTTTTTGCTGTTTTTTAGATAATAAAGCAACTCCTATTAACATTAAATCATTTTCCTAGATCTTGTCTATAACTTTTCGCTTCGCACCACACTAAAAGCTGAACAAAACCCTCCGAATAAAACGTAACGTGCATGCCTTAGCCGAGAATACAGGCTTGCTTCGGGTTTGCGAATCGAAAGTCCTGCCTTCCGGTAAACACTGCATCGTGTATGGCGGGCTAAAGTCATAAAAGGGGAGCAAGGGATGATCCCAACAACTATCGACCCATATCACTGATCCCTATTTTCTCAAAAGTATTTGAGCACATATTGAAGGAACAACTGTGTCGGTATTTTGAAGGAAATGGCTTGTTCACCGACTGTCAGTTTGGGTTAACAACTTATTTCAGGGCAGGTCGTTCCACTACCCGGGCTGTGTTGGATATGCTAGAGTATATGGTTGGGGCTTTTGAGGGGGAACATTATGTCACTGCGACATTTTGCGACCTCTCTAAGGCCTTTGACTGTGTGTCTCATCCAATTTTGTTGGAAAAGGTGGCGTACTATGGTCTTGATCAGATCAGCGTTGAGCTTTTGCGCAGCTATCTTTGTACAATGACCATCTATCCTCCTATGCACCAATAAACCATGGAGTGCCACAAGGATCAATATTGGGTCCTCTCCTATTCCTAATTTATATCAATGATATCCCTAGGGTTTGCCCAGGTGCAAATCTTTGGTTATTTGCCGATGACACAACAGTGGCAATGGATGGTGGGAACTTGCAGGGTCTGTTGGGCTCGATTAGCACAGTTGGTGGGGAGTCTTGGTGGATGGTTTGAGGCGAATCGCCTGGCCCTGAATAATAGCAAAACGGTGAGCATGGTCTTTGGTTTAAGGGCAATTCCGAATGAAAATCCTGCCGAGGTAAAATTTCTGGGGGTACATCTTGACCCAAACTTAAAGTTTGAGAGGCATGTTGACACAGTGTCTACCAGGTTGTCCAGACACATATTCTTACTAAGGAATCTAGTGAAGGTTCTCCCGCCGCCAGTGTTGGCTCAGGCGTTCCATGGGATTTTCCAGTCGGTGGCCACTTATGCTATTTTGACATGGGGACACTCTGTTCATTCGGCACATGTCTTTGCTCTGCAGTGGAGAGCGGTACGCATCATTGCTGGGCTGGGCTACAAGGATGATGCTAAGCAAACATTTATAGACCTAAGAATGCAGGTATATATTTGAATGTATTCTCTATGCTCACACTAATCCTAATCGATATGCTAGAAACAACGAATATCACGATCATTATACTAGGCAGGGAGATAGCGTTCGAATTGAGTATCTTAGATTAAATATAACCCGGTTGTCCATTAACTATTAGGCCCCAGTGTTGTATAATAGGGCACCAAATGAAATTAAGATCTTACCATTGACTAGGTTTAGAAATAAAGTAAAACTGTATCTGTTGAACAAAGCCTTTTATAGTGTTAGTGAATTTTTATTAGAAGGTGACTTGAATGTTTAATTTATGGTTACTGTGCAAAACTCTGTAATTTAATTTATTATTTTTGTGTTAGATTTTAGGAATATTTTTTGCATGTTGACGAGAGGAATGATATTTACTGTATCAATAACTTGAATAAATTTTGAATTTGAATTCTCCAAGGTGCATGAAAAAGCATTTTACTTCACAATTATAAGCTACTTTCGCTAAGTATGGCTTTCGCAAAGGTAGATCCACTGCAGATGTTATACTGGCATCGGTTAATTATATGATTAGGATGATAGATCAGAAGAAGCAGGTGGCTGGAATCTTCTTTAACTACAGTCGTGCTTTCAATCTTGTAAATCATGAGCTGCTACTTCATAAGTTCAAACCCTACAGAGTGAGAGGACAGCCCTGGAACACAGACTGTAAAGATCAATGTGGAGAGTAGAGAGTGATACTCTGACCGGCTGCCGGTAAATACTGGTGTGCCTCAGGGGAGCATCTTGGGCCAGCTGCTTTTTTTAGTGTTCATTGGTGATGTGATAATCTTGTAGATCTGGTTACACTGTTTGCAGATGATATGACTGCGGTGGTCACAGCTGACAGCTTTAAGTATTAGTGCCATGTATACATATAATTATAGCTCCCTAAATCGGCTATTTCTTAATTCTTCTAAAACCAACCCCCTAAGGTTGATTACTCAATGTTGGTACATTTAAATGATAAAAGTATTAAGCAGAATGACTATATTAAATATTTAAGTGTTTATATTGACCCTCAACTTTCATGGACTTATCATGTGCATTTAAATTTAAAAAACCTTCAATTAATTGCTTTGTAATATGAAGACTAAAACAATTTACTAATAGGGAAATAATAGTTACTCACTATTATGTCCTGAACTATGGCATCATCAGCTGGAGTAATCAAAATAGAGTTAATAAAGTGCTAACTGCTCAAAAGAGAATACTGAGAACTTTACGTTTCAAGGAGCCAAGGCACTCTTGTTGTCGCCTTTTCAAAGGCCACAACATCTTGACGGTCATATCTATATATGTATTACATTGTGCACTGTATCTTAAATAGAACCTGAATAGCTTCTTTACAGCCTGAGAGAATTTTTCTCTTGTAATCCTCATACAGTCTCATTTGCAGTTCCTTGATGTGTTTTGGTTCTGATCTTTTTAAAATATTTTTAGTGTGTAATCATGCTGTGATGTATTGTTTATCGATGTTTGTAGGTTTTATATATTGCAATGTTGATTGTGTAGTATTTCAAGCTTTCCTTGTATATTTATAGGTTGTAATTATTTTACTGACAAAGTGAATGTCACATTATTGATGATCTTATATGGAATGAATATATAAATACTATCTATCATACAATTTCTATAGTTGTTTTCAGATAATAAAAATAATAGCCATACATACCTCAAACTCAGTTGTACGTAGTTGTCCAAAAAATATTTTTCGCATTAATTTCCCCAGTATCCATACACCAATAAAAGCTTGTATATAAATAACCTGGAAGTATGCATATATTATACATATTATATATTATGAATTTCATAACAATTTTATCAAAATTTGCAATACAGATAGAAGATAAAACTGAAAAATTCTCGAGCTGGGGTAGTGATTAGGCCAACAATAATTTGCTCCCCACATTATCAATATTATATTGACGAGTAATATAACTTATAAAGTAAAAGTACTTACGGCCATGCTAGGATTAGATTTTGTGATATAAACTACAGAAGGATAAAATTGTTTCTTCTGATAATAGGCGTTTGCCACGACTATAGAAGTCAACAGAAAACTAACGAAGGATATGCCTAGAAACCTCATTTTCTCCAAAATTTACTTGAACACTTTAAAATTCACTAAATCTGTCGTCGGCAAAACGTTCGAAAGAATATATAAGACGCGTTTATCTTTTCGTGTTTTGAGAAATCGTGATGGATTTGTTGTTTTTTAACAAACGTCAAAGCTGCTAGCTAGTGTAGTGTAGGGATGGGTGCCGATACTACTGATAGAATAGAGCACAAGTATCGTTATTTTCCTTTCGGTACCAAGTATTTTCGTGTCGATACTAACTTTTTGATACGTCAGTTCCTTCCGTTGTTATACCTTAACTTCATTACGTTATTACGTATATACTTAACTTCCATGGTTTTTCGTTATGACGATGGAATTAGTATTTTGCAATTTTACAATTGCAATTTACTATTATTAAAAAAGTAAAATGCAGGCTTTTCGTGTCAAAACTAAAGATATTAGGCTTACCATATACGTATAAAAGAAGAGGCTTACAAACGCCCTGCCTATAGTTAAATAATTTATTTTACTATAATATTTATAATGTAGCATTATATTGATGTCATTTTAATCAAATGCTGAAAAAAACATTGCATTTAAATAAATGTGTACATTTGAGGCCGAAGAATTCTCTATCTACAAGGTGTTTGCGTTATTAAGACGTTCAAAGGATCCTTTAAAGCGGTAATTAATATTAAATGATATTTAATGAGATGGATATTATAAAATCGATTCTTAGACATCAAAGTATCGATACTTTATAGCAATCACACATCCCTAAGCTAGTGTCGCTCTCACGGCAAATTGAGGAAATAATAGGCGTGGAAACGTTTGATTGGTCGGTACATACCAAGAATAAGAAACTAGAAAAGGATGGTTACATCAACCGGATTTTTCACTGACAGCTGCTCTGTCGTGACTAAGCCACAAAATAGACGAGTGTCTCGCGACAGTATTCGTTTTGACTCCCGTCAAGGTTGAAAGTCATAAATGGGCGAACCTTTATAAGATCCTTTACACAAATAGAGCACTATATAAAAAATCGGCCTCTCCTATTGGTCGATTCGCATGGCCCTCCGCTCGCTACGGGGGCTCAAGAAAAGGAATCTAACCAGGTGCTAACCCAAGACATACCCAAAATCAAGAAAAACTGTTTATAAACATAATCTTCAAAAAATATATAAAAAAAGCAACGAGGTTTGAATCCAGGTGAGACCCAACGATCTAAACCTCTACGCCACGAGAGCTCTTGACAGAAAATGATTGCATCACCAAGACATAATGTAATACGAGATGGATCGACCAATAGGAGAGGTCGATTTTTACATAGTGCACTATTTGTGTAAAGGATCTTAAAATGCAAATGCGGATACAGACGTCAAATTCATTCAAAGAAAGGACATTCTTTGTGAATATATTCGCGGAAAGACATGCAAGCTGCTGTATATATATTACAATAAGTAATATTTCACTTTTTGCATGGCCCTCCGCTCGCTACCGCTCGCTACGGAGGTTCAAGAAAAGGAAACTAACCAGGTGCTAACCCAAACGTAACCCAAGACATAATCAAAATCAAGAAAAAAACTGTTTGCTCAACCCAAGACATACCCAAAATCAAGAAAAAAACTGTTAACATCCGTAAAAAAAAATAAAAAAAAGCAACGGGGTTTGGACCCGAGCTGCCGGCCGCCGCCGCCGATAGCCACAGAATTGAGATCCAACCATCTAAACCTCTACACCACTACGACTCATGGGCTCGTGCACCTGGTGGCCGTGGCTCATGCTGCAAATTGATTGTATCACGAAGACATAGCGCGAATGAATCGCTCGAGAAACTCCACCTACACTAGATGGCGTTAGTATGCATTTGTAACATTCGACCTTTGACAAGGGAAGAGAGTGAACATATAATCTCGCTCTTTGACAAGGGAAGGGAGTAGGCAGATAATCTCGCTTTACGGCAGCGCGCAGTACGTGTGATCAAAAATCGAACGGACGCCATTAATAGGAGCCAGACATTCAAAGCGGCACCTCCGTGTATTTTAGTGATTTTTGTTGTGAAAAACTCTCAAAATACTTCAATTTGTCCATAACAATATGGTGTTTTGTTGTGCTTGTGGCTGTAAAAGTCGCAATGACTGAAAGGAGCCTGGAATTACTTTTCATAGGTAAATATAGTTTACACCTAGTTCTTGCTGATGCTAATTTCTATTATTTCTTTTCTTTGTGTGAGCTGAGATATAGATTATTTCAAAATATGATTACGAGTATACTTCAGGCTGCCTTTCTTTGTAATTTCATATTAGCTTTGTTAACATTTTCAGTCATGATTGCTAATAAGAATCACATAATTACCCTTGGAAATGGCCTGTCGCGCAGTGGTGTACATTGTTTTGATCTTTTAAGGAAATATATTTGATATACTTCAATCATTACATTTTGTAATTTAAGCTAGTAATAGAAGTATTATGAAGTATAAAATAACAGATATAATTTAGTGATGAGAATGTACCTAATAAGGCATATGCTTGCTGGGATTATAATAAAATATTCATGAAACGCCACTGTTCGAGAAAGCGTGAAGACTTTGACGACGCTTGACTCTTGTCAAATCGTGGAGCCAACCCGTTTACCCGTCCACTTCCTTCCCTTGTCAATGCATTCGACCTTGCAGGCAGCCATAATGAATACTGTTGCCAGATGCCTCTCAAAATAAGGGGGATATTTTGTACATAGCACCCGACGTAGTTGGTACGAAATCCTAAACATACATATGGCAATAACGTAAGAGAAAGGCTATTTTTCTTGTTTAGAATTTATAAACCTGTGTTTATATTCAAAATTTTAAACGGATAATAAAATTCAACTATTTCTTATGAAAGTACTATTTTTTCCCTCCAAAGGCACTAAATGTTAATTAGCACCTTCCTGAAATAAACGATTCATATATATTATATTATTTGTAGTTATCTAATATATCATATCCAAAGAGATATTGTTATTGATATTCAGAATGGTGCAAATAAGAATTGCTTTCCAGTGTATCTACTTGAACATACATAACTTTTTAAAAATATTGTTTAAAACCTAAATAGCCCAGTGACACACTGTGTAATAAAACCCTCGGTTTGACAACTTCTCTGCAATATTAGGTAAAATATTATTATTCCTCCCACACTTGCTTACATTTAAATATAATGATGAGAATAATTAATTTGTATATATTATTCTTGGACTGTACGTCGCGCAACAACGTCACAGCGACGACGATGTAGGTGAGGGTCTCCCTATAAATATGTATCTAAGGGGGAGGGGACTGCGGGGTACGGGGATTCGACTCTAGCGACAGCAGCAGACCTCTGCCGCTCCGTCCGCCCATCCACCCTTACGTTGACTTCCATGTCTTCGTGATGCAACCAGCTGTTTGCAAGGCTGCAGATAGTCTAGGGGTTTGGATTGATAGTTAGTCGTCACTTCGGCGACTCGACTTCAAACCCCGTCGGTTTCTTAAAAATATATTTCTAAATAGTTTTTTTCTTGATTTTGGGTATGTCTTGGGTTAGTTTTAGTTAGTACTTGATTAGTTTCCTTTCCTGAGCCCCCGTAGCGAGCGAAGCGAGCGGAGAGTGAAATGTTACTTGTTGTAATACGTGCCCGTACTTTGTCAGCACTTTCTACGATATATTTTGCTTTATCTAACTAAAAACCAGGATATATTTAACAAAAGCTGTATTATAGTAGATATACGCAGCAGCTTGCATGTGTTTCCGCGAATGCATTCCACTGCATTCAATACATATTTTACAACATGCCTTGATTCTAATTTTGAATATGGCGCAAACGTAAGGGTGAATGGGCGGACGGAGCGGCGGAGGTCCCCTGCTGTCGCTTGACTTTAGTGAATTATTATTATTGGGTAAAAAAGCAGTGGCAGTTCCCTGAACTCCTACTCTTGAGTAATTGGAAAGCCAAGGATAATGTTTATCCTTGGGAACAGCCCTCGCGTGTGAACAAGACTTAACAGGAATGTAAACTTAAGTGATTTTGATCGATCGAAATCACAAAGTAATCGAAATGATGGCGTATTTCAAGAATGCAATACATCTCTATTATATGCTCTCTTCCCAAGAGATGGGAGCAGAGTATCGAATGAGCAAAGTTTCGAAAACGTTCGTTTCACTTTTCGCATGGCCCTCCGCTCGCTTCGCTCGCTACGGGGGCTCAAGAAAAGGAAACTATACAGGTGCTAACCAAACCTATCCCAAGACATACCCAATATCAAGACGAGAATCATTTTGTCGAATGCTTCGGATTCGCTTGGGATTTTCGATACTTTGCACATTCGATACTTTGTGGCTTTCTCTAATTTATCTTAATGCACAAATCTGGCATAAAATCCTCAAAACCTATCAAAAAAGTAGACATTTACCACAAGTTTGTCAATTGAGATAGCCGTTGCAACTAGCGTCTTCAGACAGCGGTTTGATTTGACCTTTTCTGGTGACCCTGAACCTAAGTTATTTCGCGTAGCCCTCCGCTCGCTACTGGGGCTCAACAAACAGGAACTAACCAAGTCCTAACCAAAACCAACCCAAGACATACCCAAATTCAAGAAAATAAAACTTTTCAAACTTAACCAAAAAAAAATTGCTGTGCTTAAGATTACACGATAGAAGTGAAAACATCGACAAGCGGGGTCATCGTTTATCACAATTTCGATCCGAGCCTTCGTTGCAGAGATAAGGGCAAAAAACGGTTTTCCCCCTAACTCCTCCCCTTAAGTTAGAGCCCCGTTCCCACCGTATGGTATAAGGTAGCCCCTCATGGGGCGCATCTACCATAAAAATTTCGATCTCATACTTCTTCCCGTTCTCCCGAAATTAATTATTTGTTTTTCCTTCTCTCCCCTCCCCTGGCCAAACGTGGGGGGTACGGGGTCCCGTTTTCGTCTAGGATCTTCTTTTTACCCCAACTACATCCCCTCAAAATTTCGGCCCTCTACCTATACGGGAACATACCATTATAAGGAGCGTTACATTACATATCCGCGCATGACGCGTGATGCGTGACGGCACGGTTTCAACCTCCACAAAAAAAATTGCAAAACGCGCCTAAAGAAGTTTTTCACTTCAAAAAGAATTAAAAACATAGCTTGGCACTGACGGGATCGAACCAGCAACCTTCGCATCACAAACTCACTACCTAACCACTGACCTGTCAAACGGTTGAAAATGATCCAGTATACCGCGAACACATGAGTAATTCTCCCGATTCGGCCAACGCAGGGTCGCGTCGTGGAACCGAACAGAAAAGGTCAAAACAGATCGCTGTCAGAAGACGCTACTGCCGTTGCATTGCATCTAATGAGGCCAATGAAACGTTCAGTTTACCCATGTCTTTGCGGTGAAATGAATTGTCTGCAAGTGCCCTGGTGGTTCAGTGGTTAGACGAAGGGCTTGTGATATGGCAGTCCGAGGTTCGATTTCCATCGGTATTTTATTTTTTTAAGGTTATGTTTGTAAGGATTTTTTTTCTTCATTTTGGGCATGCCTTGGGTTAGTTTTTGTTGGTTGCGTGCCCATAGCGAGCGAAGGGTTACGCGTGAAGTGAATAGTTGGCCTCATAAGTGCCGTGATACGGTTAGCACCACATCAATTTATCACCTTGCCGCACAGGGTTGCCCATCTGCTCTAAAAACCAAACAATTTGAACCAATTGAAATCACTCTATCTATTCGCGTCTTGCGCATTGGTTAGGCAGCCGCGTGCAGAGTTTTACTTCTCCGATTCCCGGTTCACGTTCTATGATGTTCTATAGCCAAGAAGGAAGACAAATTTGTAAACAAACAACAAACAAGGTGCAATTGGAATTTGAAAGAGGACCGACCTAAAATATCAATTGAAAATGGATTTTAAAAAACACGTTGATTGTTTTCTAAAGCTTTTAGGTAGCTTAATTTGTGCATCCTTTGGAAATACATAAACTTTTTTATAATAATTTGTTGTAGATAATGTCCATGTGACTGTTTTTTTAAAGAGAGACGTCTGCGGGGCCCTCTGTGACAAATATCACCTTATAATAATCTTTCAGTTCTTCATGAGGGCTGATTTTAAGGAGGAAGATTATACACTTAGAAACTTTTTTTTGGCTCTGTAAGTGACAACTTTGGTAAACTTTCATCCTATCTAGTTAATGATGTAAAATAACTTTATTATTTATAAATTTATATTTTAGAACGCTAAGTCATGATCTTTACGATGAATCCAAGACTCTAAAGCATATAATTTTGACATATTA
>MU182099.1:458061-541904 GCA_016904865.1 Pissodes strobi
GAAGATCAAAGGAGTCAAACAAGTTGGACAGCCTCAAGGTAGACCTGTTATCTTTATTTTCAAAATCTATGTTTAGGTCACCAGCAAGTATAATCTTATGATTTAAAGGGAATCGAGAAGGAAGGAATTCGAGCCTTTCTAAGAACACGTCCAAATCACTGTTCGGTGAACGGTAGATACACACAATAAAACACCGAAGTTTAACCGAATGAATAATAGAAAATTCAAAATTTGTTTCAATAAGTAGATTATCAAATTTATCCACACCACTAAATCGCCCAGAAGCACACTCATCCACCAGCGCAACAGTGCCACCATGTTCATGACTTGATCTGCTGAATTTCGAAATTATGAAATAGCCCGGGACATGGAGAGGTTCTTCAGGCTTCAACCAATGCTCTGTCAACAAAACTATGTTAGGAAATTTTAAACTTTTAAGGATTATAAAAAGGTCGTCACTTTTATTACGAATAGATTGAATATTTATCTTCCATTAATGATATGCTCGTCTCAGAGTTTTTTAGTCTAAAAAAGGACCTCGTTCGATATTGTTACCACCCTGATCTGACAAGCCTTGACTATTATTTGTAACATTAGCAGTGCAGGTAGTGTCACAATATCTAATACAGGACGAAACGAATACACTTTTCAAAGTACAACTGGACTCTACGTAAGAAAAAATATTTTTACAAAGAAACTTCCTTGACAGCCTATATCTACCATTTCCAATATTGTTATCTAAAATTCTTATAGACGCATTTTGACATGCAAGAAACTTTTTACATAATGACACAAACCTAAAATATTCATTATTATTTATACTTGAATATGTCCAAGAAAAAACAAGATTAGGATACTTTCCAATGGAAAATAGTTTATTTAATTGGTAAAAGTTACTGTTACTAATGAAGTCCAGACCAATACACGCTATAACATTATCGTTAGGTCCAAAATTGGTTGTTAATTGAAAAATTCCGTTTGCCAATTGGTGGACAGAATAACCAGGATGGCATTCTCCATAAATGGAATAGTCCCAAGAGTACGAAAACTTAGATAACTCACCGGCAACTCCTCTTGCACTACTGTCACCAAAGACCAGGATATTTCTTTTATTAACACTGGTTATAGACTGCTTAAAAACGGGTTGATCTACGCGCCGTGAAACTGGAGATTTGGATTTTTGTTGTTTTGGTGATCGGTTTAGAACCATATGTGGGTCTATGACAGATAGTTCGTCAAATAACGAACTTGCAACCTCTTCCAAGCCATTACTGCTTATAGGGGCAGATCTATCCAGATTGCTTGAGAGGTGGTGTGAATCAGCCAGGAGTTGCTTCAAGCCCTCCAGTTCCTTCGAGAAAAATTCGTTCTCATGGTCAAGGATCTCGATCATACTTGACAGACCGAACCCAGGGAGTAGTTCGAGTGCAGGAGTCTGAGTCTGATGAGTTGAGGATTGGTTGTGGTGTTCCTCAGGGTTCTGTTCTGGGCCCCATTATTTTCTTGTTGTACATGAATGATGTTGCCTCTCTAGATTTACTTTATTCGCGGATGACACTATGATATTGTGGCACGACAGGGACTCAGAAGAATTATATCATGCGATCTCGAGGTTATTAGGATTAAACAATGGTGTGATGCCAATTGCATGTCTTTTAACATATCTAAGACAAATATCTTGCATTTTAACTGTTCCATAAGTGACGTCAGTCTCGATAGCAACATTATCTTAAACAAAACATGTACTAAGTTTTTGGGTATTTATTTACATAAGTCAAAGTCAAAATATGCTTTATTATCATAACCATATAGTTATTGACAACGCGGATCTAAATATAACGATACAATAGAGTAAAAAATTTTATATACATATAGACAAAAGACAAAATTTGAACATACTAACATGTAGGAGGAGGAGGTCAAAATACATTGGTTTAAGTAGGTATTGAAACATATTAAAATTGCCAAAATCTATAACTTAAATTGCTTAATAAAATTATGTATGGCTAAAAATAAAAATAAATGCTAAAATGAACAATTCAGGTAATCGTCAACTTGATAAAATGCATGGGACACAAGTAACTTTTTAACACCAGCTCTAAACCTTTTGTAATTTTGAAGGTGCCTGATCCTGAGTGGCAAATGATTAACAAGTTTTCCACTATTGTACATGACAGACCTTTTAGTTAAAGCTGAATGAGGGATTGGTAAACTGAGTTGGTGAGAACTTCGGGTATGGTTAGTATTTGGTGCAAAGATGGTGGTACTATGTTTCCTATACATAAGGCAGACCGTTTCCATGATGAAAATACACGCTAGTGTCAAAATACCACCACTGACAAAATATGGGTGACAGGAGTCTCCAGTAGCCAGGTTATAGATACAACGCACTGCTCTTTTCTGCAGCACAAAAAGCGAATTAAAGAGCGTTGTTGAACATGAGCCCCGGAAGCAAATCCCATAACTTAGGTGCGATTCAACCAATGCAAAATACAGACTTCTTGCAACCATAGCACCAATCTCAATTTTCACAGTTCTCACAGCATAACAACCCGAAGAAACTTTAGAGCAGAGGTTACTTATGTGAGACTGAAACTTCAACCTGCTGTCAATACAAACTCCCAAAAATTTACACTCATACAAGTGTTCAATTTTAGTGTTTCCTATAGCAATGTTCTCAATATTTCCTCTAAAATTTAGAATAGTTGTCTTTGCAATATTAAATGTCAAGGCACTATCATCACACCAAAGTTTAACACTCCCAAGGTCATCATCTATCATTTGCTTCAAAGTGACAAGATCCTTATGATGCCACAAGACTGTTGTATCATCGGCAAATGCTGTACAAGAACCGTATCTCAGTACACTAGGCAAGTCATTGACATAAAGCAAAAATAATAGAGGACCTAACACAGAACCTTGTGGAACACCGGACTTAATGTTCATCAAGTTAGATTTGGTGTTTTGAAAATAAACGACCTCAGATCTTCCCTCAAGATAAGATTGGAACCACTGGAGAGATTTCCCTCTAAAGCCATACACACCCAACTTTCCAAGTAAAATACCATGATCGATACAATCAAAGGCTTTAGAAATATCACAAAACACCGCAGAAGCACAATCCCCCTCATTAAGGCTAAGATAGCTCTTCAAGCACTCAAAATAGCGTCACTAGTATTTTTAGATTCCAGAAAGCCGAATTGCGAAGCTCAAAGAATATTATGGCCCTCGAAGAAACTATAGCATTCTATCTTTCATAAGATTTTCAACTATCTTTGTAAGTGTTGGCAGAAGAGAAATAGGCCTATAGTGAGATGGGACTTCCCTGCCTCCTCCCTTGAAGAGAGGAATAACAGAGACTCTCTTTAATGTCGATGGGAAACTTCCTTCTTCAAAGGAGTTGTTAATGGCCTCAGCCAGGGTGGTAAAAACAGAATGAGGTAAATTTAAAAACACCTTTATAGAAATGTCATCCCAACCAGATGAATTCTTATTTTTTATCGATTGAACAACACTTATAAGTTCCTCCGGAGTAACAGATCAAAAGTTCCTCCGGAGTAACAGAACGAAAGTAAAAGCTCCTATCAATGGCCCTTCCATTAAGCCAATGAAGTGGATCCACTGGAACTTTTGTAAGATTGTTAGCAAGTTTGTCGCTAATCGAGCAGTAATAGGCATTTAAATCATTGGCTTTTAAACATGATTGCAATGAATGTGATGAACCAGTGCCTCTGAAATTATTTACGATTTTCCATATGGTTTACTAGAAGCCAAATTTATGCGATTATTAAAAACATTTGATTGGCAAGTTTAATAGTATTTCGATAAATGCTGCGGTATCTGTAAAAGTAGGATAGAAAAAAATCATTGTGAATATAAAAGGCTTTATAGAATGTAGGCACCTCATATTTCTGGCTGACACTTTAATCCCTTTAGTTAACCAAGGCTTACTTTTTTTCCTAGGTTTTATATTGTCATGAGTAGCTTAGGGGGTAGCGCGTTTATTTAAAGAATAACTTCTCAGAGAAGAGCCTCGTCGCGATTAGTACAATGACGGGGTCTCAATGCTTCCTTTAATCTTCCACTGGATGTTCTACTCGTGAGGACACGCCTTGTTTAGCGTGCCGGGGGGGTAACTGAGGTAGACCGGGATCGCGTTACGTGGGGTAAGAAGAGATGATAAAGTAAGCACGTTTAGTTTATAACAATAACAATGTATTAACGATAAAACTTTAACAATAATTATTGGTCAGAAAAAATGAGATTCTATTATACCCGATTACTACGGTGCGCATGTTTTCTCGATTTGAGGTACTATTTATAGGTCTTTGTTTACTGTCTTATAATTTATAGTTTTTCTTAAGACTTGGGTTTTATTTAAGAGCACTAAGCGATTTCACTAAACTTTTTAACTGACTATTTAGACACTTGTCTTTCTCAACACTCTAACAAACTTGTCAAGACTTTACTATGGAGGTTGTGCAACCCCTAGTCCTAGCAGTCGTCAAGTGACTAACCGGTGCCAGGTTTGGAAGGAAAGGAATGGAACCTAAAGCAGTCGTATGGCTAACTTTAGAAGCGGATAGAACCCAGAAGGCAGTCGTCAAGTGACTAACCTTGGGAGCTGGAGGTGAGACTAAAGTCTGCCGAACTGAGGGTTCGGTAGCGTATTTATATAAAACAAAGTGATGATCATTGCGTGCATAAGGTTCAAAGTCGCTCCCGTTGATTGCTCGCGTTGTTTATAGTTTGCCTTTAATGTTTATATAACAATCTTCAAGTTCAAACTTGCGACAGGGTGATATTTGTTTAGTAGCTTATGCGTTTTAGTAGATTACAATATTTACAAGTGGAAAAGCACTCTCGCATATTTGCTGCAGCTGACAATGAAAAGAACTGAGTGAAACAGATCCATCACCACAGCTACCCCAATCATACGTGTCTAAAAGCTGCCTAAACCTGGAAAAATTACTTCTTGTTAGTAAACGTCCCTTGAAGTGTTTTGCTCTCTTTTCAAAACTAGCGTCCAGGTTAAACTTTGACCCAACTGCACAATGATCCTCCACCAGACATAGAACATTTTCAGGATTGAAATTAGTGCAGAAGTAGTCCAAAAGAGTGGTAGAGCGGCTACTTATTCTAGTTGGTTGGTCAATGTGCACCGTAATACCCAATGAATGTAACAAATGACCTAGAGATTTACAAGAGTTCGAGTTCTTGTCAAGAAAATTAATATTAAAATCACCCGCCAGTATCACTGAAGCATGAGGAGGAAGACTTGATAATATAGTTTCGAGTTTAGAAATAAATACGTTAACATCGGCATTAGTTTCTTTGCCAAAAATTAACTCTGTTGCTTTCTGTAATATAAACACTTATTAGTATCTAATATATATATATATTATAAGTAAAATAAAAAAAAATTCTACTTAACAGGTAGGTACTCAAAAATTTACCTTGCATTCCTCAGCAAGAAAATTGAAGTTGGCTTGAGGAACTCGACCAATTTCTGTTCTTTTTTCAATTGTTAGCCTCTTCTTTGGTAACTGCTCCTCTGTCCCGATTTCTGTTTGTTTTCCTAACAATCCTAACCTCTTTTTTGGGAACTCTAAATTTTGTGATGCCTCACTATCACTTTTTTGTTCCATGGCCGTTAATTCTAAGTCTGCCGCTTCATGTGACAGAAAGGTTTGCCTTTTTCATGTACAGGGCTGAGGTACCCAGTCTGGCTCTGGTCTGGAATTTCGATCTTTAATAATCTTGAAGATGAGGCCCTTCTTTTTGGCAGGAGGCCAATATAGAGTGCCATCCTTTTCCCAAGCCGATGGTACAATGGATAAGAGTGGCCCCTTGGCCCACGGTTCTTTGGTCTGTACGATTTTAAAAGACATGGTAAAAGCAGAGTACAAATAATATCGAGTAGATTCACTCAGCAAAAATCGTTTCATGTTTTTGGATCAAACGCAAAAGCCGCAGCACGGTAAAAAATTAGTTTTTTTCTCTACCTCCAGCAGCGAGCAGTCTGTGAGAGGAGATTCAAAAAGTATTAGCTGATTCAAAATTATTTCCTCTTTTACATGGTATTTCAAAGATGGATTAAGGTAATTTTTAATACGTGATTCAAATGAATAAAACTATGTAATAAAGTTATACAAAACAGTAACGTATACTAAATTCAAAAACATTATAAATAAAGGTAATACCAGTTAAAATAATTTATTTGACAGTTTGTAACTGGATTTATCTATTAAAACATGTATAAAGCAGAAAGTTCAAAGTACCTGACAAATATTGTGGTAATTTAAATATAAAAAAGGACATATTAAGCTAGTAAACCAAATTTATAGCTTTTTAAAGGTCTTAACACTTCATTACTAACGCTACGAGTATTTCTCTCACATTTTCTGCGAAATCGTCAGTTTTCGGAGATGGCTTTGCGAGCGGAGCTGTCCTCCACTCTAGCTGACTTATTTGGCGTCCTATCTACCATGGCCAATTAACCGGGTGCATTTCTCAAGTGATTGGCTGCATTTGTGAGAATTTCTCTCATCGCGCTACGTCTGCCGTACTACTTTTAACATTGAAAATGTTTCTGTTTTCCTGTTATGGGGCATCAAATTGCGAAAAAGTGCATGCTACATTTGCCACACATGATGTCATATGCGTCATGAACTACTAACCCAAACTAATCAAAAGTAATCAAGTATTAAAGTAAGTACTTGTAATAAGTACTTGTAAAGTAACATTAAAATTGGTTATATCGTATCGTATCCGGTTCAAATTATTAAAATAAATTGGAACTAACTGAAACTAATCAAAAGTTGATTGAAAAACTAACCAAAGGCACCAAAAAGGGCTAAACCGTATCGGGCAAATTAAAAATATTAAAGTAAGATAAAATTAATTTAAATGAACCGAATTTTGGGGACTAACCAAAATTAACCGAAAACATTAAATTTGATTGTAACGTATGGGAGTCGGTTCAAGTGACTAAAATAAATTAAAACGAACTGAATGTTGAATATTTTCGAAGGACCAGTTCTAAGAACACTCGATCTTTACTCGTTAAACTTGACATTTATTTAAAGAAATACATATCTTGTGATGTAAAAAAATTACAATAAATTCACAGCGACATTAACGCCTCTTTCAGACGATACGGATTTTAGCCAGTCCGGTTTATTGTAGTCCAATAGTGCATTAAACTAATTGTCACAAGGTTTTAATGCACTACTCACGTTAAAGCCAATACAACCGGACCGGCTAAAATCCGTATCGTCTGAAAGAGGCCTAACCCGACTCATTGCTTCTTGTTCGCTCGTACGGGAGCCCAAATTAACCGAATTTTGGCAACTAACCAAAATTAACCAAAAACGTAAAAATTGGTTATAACGTACCTACGGGCATCGGCACCGGTTCAAATGACTAAAATAGGCTTATTGAAATTAACCGAAAGTTGATTGAACGACTAACCAAAAGTAACAAAAAGCACCAAAAAGTGCTAAAACATATCGGAACACATTAAAAATATTAAAGTAAGTTAAAAATAAACCAAATTAACTGAATATTAGCGGCTAACCAAAAACATTAAAATTGGTTAAACGTATCGGAACCGGTTCAAACGACTAAAATAAATTAAAACTAACTGAAACTAACCGACAGTTGATTGAGTGACCAAACAAAACTAACTAAAAGTAACCAAAAGCACCAGAACGTGCTAAAATAGGTTACACAAATTAAAATAAGTTAAAACAAACTGAATTTACGCGGCCAACCAAAACTAATCAAAGCATTAAATTTTATTATAACGTGTCGGAGCCGGTTCAAATGAATACCTATTCATGCGAGTGATTTTTCAAGGTCGCGTCACGACACGGACATTTTTCCTAAACGTCACGAGACGGTTTATGAAACATTGATTATAACGTATAACGTAACGGACCCGGCTCAAACAAATAAAATAAGTTGAGACTAAGCGAAACTAACAAAAAGTGATTGCACGACTAACCAAACTAACCAAATCTAATAAAATTGATTACAACGTTTCGGAACCGGCTCAAATGAATAAAATAAGTGAAACTAACCGAAAGTTGAGTGAACGACTAACCAAAACTCACCCAATCCATTACCATTGATTATAACGTATCGGAGCCTGTTCAAATGACTTAAATAAATTGACACTAAGTGAAACTAACCGCGAGAGATCGGGGTTAAGAGACGGATCGAATTATTTTTTTTTGTAAAAACTAGTCGAGGTGCATACCGTTAGATCGAGGAATGAGAGACGAATCAAATGCAAATGTTATTTTGCTTTTTACAACCACACTTAACGTTATAAACTGTAAAAAAGAAAGGACCTTGAAGTAATATGCATGTATGTGATATATTTTGGTAAACTAAACTTACGTAATCTAATCTGATCTAACCCAAACTAACCCAAACTTATATCAACTATTAACTTTCAACACAATTATTAACTTTCTCAGATCTCAAATTTAACAAGCGTTGCATTCTGCTGGTTAATTTTAGTTAGTCGCCGAAACTCGGCTAATTTAAGTGAGTTTTAACTTACTTTAAGATTTTTAATCTGTTTTGATTTATGTTTTCACTTTTTTGGTTACTTTTGGTTAGTTTTGTTTAGTGTTTTTTTTTTTATGGCAGTGGCACACACACTAAAGGGAGACCCTATGGCGCTCGACGAGCGGTGTGTGTGCGAAGATGTTGATTGACACGGCTCTTGAATATTTGTAAGTTGTAATTAGTGGGAAACAGATGTACTGGGAGTGAGTTCCACAGTGATGCAGTGCGCCAAGACAAAGGAGTTCTTGTAAAGCGATGTTCTAGGTGTTTCCAGTTGTACGACGAACTGGTGCGCTCTTGCCGTCTGTCATGACTGTCTGACAGGAGCTGCCAGGGGCGGGATGAGGCGGACCAAATCCTGAGAACATCTGCCGTGAAAGTATCTGTAAAACAGAGATATCTCGGCTACATGTCTGCGGTGTTCCAGACTATCTAGATTCCGGGTCAACTCCGGGTCGCCGACGAGACGCACTCTCTTCTGAATGGAATCCAGCAGTGTGTGCTTTGGTGCGGCACCCCAGATATGTGAGCAATATTCTAAGCACGGTCTTATTTGCGCTTTGTAGAGCAAGAGCAACTGCTGCGGTGTATAGAGTTTTTTGTTGCGAAATAGCGCACCAAGCTTCTGGGAGGATGATTTTGCGATGTTAGCAACGTGGTCATGCCAGGACATATTGCTGTTGACCGAGATACCCAGCAGTCCGATTGACGAGGATGAAGGAATGGTCGACCCTGCCATAATGATGTCAGGGCCCGCTGTATTGGCCCTCTTGGTAAACGTGGCTGCTTGGGTCTTTACTGCATTGAACTGGACCAAATTTCGGTCGCCCCAAGTTTGAACTTTCTCCAGGTCTTGATTAATAGCTGTAATCTGCTCCTGTCTGCGGTGATGAGTCTCAGTGGCTGGTAAGGGTTTTTCTGATCTAAAGTGGGAGACAAGGGTACTGTCATCTGCAAAACTGTAAACAGGATTATTTGTTTCGGTCAGCAGGTCATTAATATAGATGAGGAACAGAGTTGGTGAAAGTATTGCGCCCTGAGGCACGGTTCAATCAACTTTCGGTTAATTTCAGTTAGTTTCAATTTATTATAGTCATTTGAACCGGTTCCAAGTTCCAATATGTTATTACCAATTTTACTGTTTTTGGTTAGTTTAGGTTAGTCGCCAAAATTCGGTTAATTTGGGTTAATTTTAGGTTACTCCAATATTTTAAATCTATTACCGGTTTCGATGTTTTTAGTTACTTTTGGTTAATCATTCAATCAGCTTTTGGTTACTTTCAGTTAGCTCCAATTTGTTTTACTCATTTGAAGCGGTTCCAATACATTAGGTATAACCAAATTTAATGTTTTTGGTTAAATTATGTCAGTCGCTAAAATTAGGTTAATTTGGGTTAGTTCCAACTAACTTTAATCTGTTCAGATAGGTTTAAGCCCTTAATGCTTTTGGTTACTTTGGCTAGTTTTGATTAGTCGTGCAATCAACTTTCTGTTAATTACAGTTAGTTCCAATTTATATTAGTCATTTGAACCGGTTCCGATACTTTATAACCAATTTTAATGTGTTTGGTTAGTCGCCAAAATTCGGTTACTTTGGGTTAGTTTCAACTTACTTTCATATTTTTAATCTGTTCCGATACGTTTTAGCCCTTTTTGGTGCTTTTAGTTACTTTTGGTTAGTTTTTCAATCAACTTTCGGTTACTTTCAGTTAGTTCCAATTTATTTTAGTTATCTGAATCGGTTCCGGTACGTTATAATCAAATTTAGTGTTTTTGGTAAGTTTTGGTTAGTCGTTAAAATTCCGTTCGTTTTGATTAGTTTTAACTTAATTTAATTTATGTAACTTGTACCGGTACGTTTAAGCCCGTATTGGTTATTTTTGCCGAGTTTTGGTTAGCCATTCAATCAACTTTCGGTTAGTTTCAGTTAGTTCCAATTTATTTTAGTCATTTTAATCGAATCCGATACCTTATAAATCAAATTTAAGTTTAAGTAAATAAACTAACACGATCTCTCACGCGTATGATGTCATGTGTCAGATGTAGCATGAACTTTTTCACGATTTGAGGCCCTATACCTACTAGGATAATAGAAACATTTTCAATGTTAAAATAAATAAAAGTAAAAAAAAAATAAAAACAAGCTTTTATTTAAATGCACTGAAAAGAAGAAAATAAAATTTGACGAAAATCAAACCCATTATTTTGTTACATTAAACATTTTTATATAATATAAAAGCTTGTCGCGAGATTTTCCTGTTTAAATTTCTCGCGACAAACTTTTATATCATATAAAAATATTTAATGTAATAAAATAATGGGTTTGATTTACTTCAAATTTTATTTTCTTCTTTTTAATGCATTTAAATAAAAGCTTGTTTTATTTTTTTTACTATTATTTATTTTTTGCTTTTTAGTAGGTGTTATGGCATAGCAAAATCACAAATTTAGTAAATATTATATTATATTTTTATTTATAAAAATTCGAAGTATATAATAAAAGAAAGCCATTTTGAATCCGCCAACTAAAATTTTCAAAATTTGATAAAAAAATTTATATTCCTTGTCCCTAAAAACCTCCTAATATCAATTTTAAACGAAATCGGACATACTTTAAGTAGTGCCTTTACCACTAACCTTTAAAGGGAGGGGGAAGTGTAAGCAACACCACTGTCTTTACAAGAATAAACAATGGCAACACCATAGTTTTATATTTTCATTTGAACTACAAACGCATACCAAACTTTGAAGCCAATTGGATATGTAGAAGTCAGCTAAAATTGACTTGCAACATTTAACTCAAAATCAGCCATGTTGAATCCGCCATTTTGAATTCTCAAAATCTGATAGAAAATTCATATTCCTTGTCCTCAAAACCCCCAAATATCAATTTTAAACGGAATCGGACATACTTTAAGTAGTGCCTCCCTCCCATACCCCTGGAAGGGGGGTGGTGTAAACTTAACAACATTATAATATTGTATTGTCATCGGAACTATAAACGTGTACCAAATTTCAAGTCAATCCGACATTTAGAAGTAGTTGTAATTCAGCTTGCAAGATTTGATTACAGACAGACAGACCCACAGGTGAAAGTAAATAAAAGCTTGTAATATAAGAGTTGCTAAAAACACAAAAGGTCATGTGAAAAATTCGCAATTATTAAAACATAAACGGATTGTTGCTCGCTAGTGGTGACGGCTATTTTATTTTTGCCGTACTTGTTTTCTTTTCTCACTATTGTCTTTATCCAAATTTAGGTAAATAACAGAATTTTAATAAAGACATATTTGTTGAACCGATTATACGTGTAATTGAAAAACTGCATATCATTAAAAAATTATTATACATCTTACCTGATAGGGTCTTTGGGGAATATAAAAAATGATAATCCTTCACTCACTATTATAATGCAATTATCCGCACAACAATATCTCGCCATTGTAGCGATCTTAATAATTATTTAATTCAACGCGACCCAATAGTACAGAAAATCAAGGCGTTTGCACACTGACCGTAAATTCTCCCTCGTATTGTAGCCACCGCTGGCCGCGAACGAGATTGATCCGGATTCACTTCGAAGCTAAAAACTGTCGGCGAAATTGGAAATTTGTCTCGAGTGAACCTACCGTATATACTTATTTATACCGTGGTAAAAGTATCGTTCGTATTCTAATTGTAAATGCCACAATTATTTTCAGTATTTTCGCTATTTTCAGATTTTGAGGTTAACTACAAAAGTAAAGGCCAATAAAGGGAGTGTTTGTTATTTCGCTATCCGGCCACAAACTACAGAAATACTATTTAACCGGACGCCGTTTCTATTAAATTTTTTAACTGACTCTGGACAAATCGCGTAAGACTCGCTCGACCGCTATTAATCATTTACTGATTTTTTGTCGTTTTTCATTTATCTCTTAAAATAATGTATGCTTTGGCATTTTTTTTTAGCAGACTTCATAAGTATCGTGCGGAAAAATATGCACTCTATTTTTGGGCTAGACAACTGGTAATTGCTTAAAACTTAAAATGTCGAAGGGTTATATAAAATCACTTTCAGTAACGTGTGTTATTATAATTTATATAAGAACTTTTGGAAGCCTTTAAGTTTTGTTTCAACACTGCTAAAGTTATATACTGTTACCATCCGTTATATAGGATCACCCTGGGTGATATTATACTTTCCAATGTATATATCGTTACTATATTCATTCCGCCATGATTGTTTACCAAAAATAAAAAATATTAAAACGGGAGGTTGCAAAAATCCAATATTTAACTTATTTTGTTAACAATTGATCAAAATAAACGTTTACTTGTCCCATGGGGGAGTATATACGATCAGTATTTGTTAGAAAGTCGATGTGGAATAAAATATTGCATATATATTTTTTGTAAAAATCAGAACTAAAATGGATTATTACTGGATATTTTAAGGACCCCTATGTTTTTTCGAAGTATTCTATCTACTTTTGCAGTAAAAAACCATTCCCACCAACTAATACTTTGTAATTTATTCTTCATTTTTATCTTTTATTTGTATCGACCCAAACACCAATCTTATTCATAACTATTTCATCGAAATAGAAAAAGATCATAATAAAAAATTAAATGTGTCTGAGAGAGAGAAATAAACGCCATTATAATAAATGACAGGTAACTTACATAATTGGTCACCTAAAATTTGTTTGCCAAGAACCAGTTTCACTCAAAACCTGAAAATACTTGTAATAAAATAATATATTAATTTTTTATCGGTCTAAGAAAATTCAAAATTATAAAATTAAATATATTCCATATTTATTTTAACTTTGGATTTGTGACAGTCTCATCCCGTAGTGTTTTTTCCGTTTGCCTTAAAATTAATATCAGAGAGAATTCGCGCCATTTAACTTAATTAAACTGGTGAGTGGTGCTTATTCATACACATAGGAACTCGACAGAAATTTTCAGTTCGGAAGTATGATTTATACATAAATATGATGAACACTTCCGTATTTTACGTTTTAAAGGTAGCACAAATACTAATATTAATTACCACCAAAATTTAGCAGCATTTATTTTTCAAAAGATTTTGGACCAAACAAAATTTGAAATTCTAAGACTACAACTATGCCTATCAGAATATGGATGTTTATTATTACATATTTGACCATACAATACATTTTTGCTCCAAAGGAAATAAAAATCTACTTTAGTGTTCTTGAAGGACTAATACTAAACTAAAAGAGTATCCTCTTCTTGAGCTTATTTGGGCTGATCATCTTAGCACCAAAATTTAAATCAGTACTCTGTTTTGTTAACAAAAACTTTCGAAAGACATTGGCATTAAGTCAATAGTATTTATAATAAATTCTAGTTTATATTTGCGTCTTGAGATACATCACTATATATATCATATATATATAGTGCGTTCTCGAATGTACTGAACTATACTTGTATATTTTTAACAAAATGAAAAAGTCCATTTGAGGTCACGCTGTTTTCGTTAAAAAATAATATTCGATATTGAGCAATTTTTGAACACATGAACACTCCACGGCATTCGTTATATACCTATATATTTTAATAAAAACTAAATTGATATACAGGGTGGTGAAAATTATAATCAGAAATCAGTTGAAAATAAATAATAAAAAAGCTCATGTCCGCAAGTTAGTTTGGGTTAGTGACCGAACTGTCTGTGCCAGTAGTGTGAATGTCTTTAAAAGCAAGCTGGACAAGGGAAATTTGTAACCATAGGCGCCCAAACAACCCATTATATTGTCTAAACTACTAGGAAATGTGATAAAGGTCTATGATAGAAAAAAAGTCGCTTGTAACCCAGTACACGTATTAGAACTGAATACTTCTTTCTTTACCGATTCCATAAGAAAGAAAGGGAGAGAGAGTCATATAAATTATTTCTCTTGCGTGACGAAAATTTCAGAGCGTTTCGATGCAGCCAAAGGAGTATTCACTTCAAAAACGAATTTTGAAATGCTAATAAATAACTGCTAAAGTATAAATTGTTATTATTTTTTTTATCATATTCCATTCAAAAGAATTTTATAAATACGTCCAAACGAAAAAATGTAAACGCGGTTCGTCTTAATCGATGTAAACGTACTAATTAAGACGCCGCCGCTTTTGACCTACGACCTACTCGACCGAAACGACACCTTGAAAAAATGCCTACTTCACCGTCTACCGCCTACTATGCTTTTTCTAAAAATGAACTAAGTCGGTTTGTCCCGAAAGTCGGTCAGTCATATTGCTGTCTCTTTTTATCATGTTGTTACGTCCATAAAGAAATTAAACTGTATTGATCTGACATGCAAATTCGAATTTCGCCTAATTTTGTAGGAACGCCGAGAATAAAATGAAAATTATGTGCAAGTAGTTAAATGATTTTGATTGATTTGAAAGGTTTCTGGAGAGATTTCATATGTTTTAGAGTAAGTACATTGAACTTTTGAATTATGATGTTAATATATGTAGACAAGATTTCCTTGTCTAAGTTAATACACAATACCGATTCCATAAAGAGGCAGCCAAGCAAGTATTCACTTCACTTCAAAAACGAATTTTGAAATGTTCAATAGCTGCTGAACTATAAATTGCTATTATTTTCTCTCATATGCCATTCAAAAGAATTTTGTAAATACAGCCAAGCGAAAAGATGTATACGCGGTTTATCTTTGACTCAGGTTGTACCATAAAAATCAATTGGTTTTACATTGTACTAATTAAGCATAAAGCTGCATTTACATTCAATTTGAAGTCAAATTCAAGCTGAAATTTGTCTGCTTGTCATATGGTGACAGCACGTAGCATTTACATTGGACAAAATTCGAAGTTGACTTTGAATTGCACTTTGAATTTTGTTAAGCTGCTTGCCAATCGCAAGCAGAAAATAAATTTGTAGGTTAATTATTTTTGTTTATCTTAATATTCTTAATGTTGCTTTGTTTAGGTTAGGTCTAATTTATCTATGGATTAGGTAAATTCCAATTTTGTGTTAGAATAAAGTAACATTTGTATCAAACAATTCGCACACATGTAAAATGAATTTTGAAGAGCCCCACTTTGATTAAAATTATTGTTTTGAAGGCACTGTAATTGAAAAAAACGATTTCAACGAGGAATTGTTCTTAAAAATGATTTGTAATTATCTGGCAATTTTCAACACACATAATAAAACATTCCATACGTATAATTACGTAACCTAAAAATTCGTTCAATGTAAATGACATATTTGGGAATTGCACTTTGACTTGGACTTCAAATTGAATGTAAATGCAGCTTTATATATAAAAACAACAGGCGCCGCTTTTGACCTACTACCTACTCGACCGAAACGACACCCCGAAAAAATGCCTACTTCACCGCCTACTATGCTTTTTTTTAAATGAATTAAGTCAATTTGTTCCGAGAGTCGATCCGTCATATTGCTGTCTCTTTTTAGCATGTTGTTACGTCCATAAAGAAATCAAACTACTGATCTGACATGCAGATTCGAATTTCCCCTGATTTTGATTTTTTAGTAGGGACGCCGAGAATGAGAATGAAATGAAAATTATGTACGAGTTGTCACGAAATGAAAATCATGTGCTAGTTGTTAAGTGATTTTGATTGATTTGAAAGGTTTCATATATGTTTTAGAGTAAGTACATTGAACTTTTGAGGTCCGTTGAATAGCGCAATCAAAAATAACAATATTTGGGTGATATATCACTCTAGCGTCACACGAATTAAAACGTCAGAGATATACTAATCGTTAGTGCACACAATTATTTGACAATATATGAAATAGAAGTTGCGGATCAAGCATTTGTTTTTTAAATATTTGTGTTCAATGTTGGTGTTATTTTTCGCGCCGTGGCAGATTTTGTTGTTAGCACAGGAATATGCCTTTGCTAATAGCGTCTACCAACACGAATTTTGAGCCTTTACGCATGCGTACGTGCTAATTCAGATATTTTTCAGTTGTTTTTCTTGATTTTGGGCATTGCCTTGGGTTAGTTTTGATTGGTTGCGCCCTCGAAGCGAGCGAAGGGTCATGCGTGAAGTGAAATATTGGTCCAATGGTCGAAAATTTGCTGTAGGTAGACGCTTGTTTAAAAACAAATGAAGCGAAGTGAAAACGAAAGCAAGCACGATTTTACGCGTTATTGCCAACAGTAATAAACCGATAGCGGAGATGCCTTATCGAAAAGACCGTAGATTTGAAACGAAAAAATGATTTTCCAAAATTTCTATGAGACAAATTTTCGTTTACAATCTGAAAAAAACCCCAAGAGCCTTATGTCGATGAGTCTTTTCGTCGAGATAGTGAAGAAACAAGCGCTTGTTTGTGTGCTTGTTTCCTTACTTTAGTTAATTTAGGGTTAGTTTGGGTTAGTATTGGTTAGTCTGGGTTGGTTTTGCTTAGTTCGAGATAGTGAAAAGACAAGCGCGCGTAACGCGCTTATTTGCGCGCTTATTTCCTTACTTTGGTTAATTTAGGGTTAGTCTGGGTTAGTTTTGGTTTGTTTGGGTTGGCATTGGTTAGTTTGGGTTTGTCTGGGTTGGCTTTGGTTACTTTGGGTTAGTGTTGGTTAGTTTGGGTTAGTTTTGGTTAGTCTCCTGTCTCCGAATGCGGAGTGGCTTGAGCAAGCCGCCAGGCGCGTCACCAGGTTGCGGATGGGTGAACGGCCAGGGGCCGCAAGGCTCCTGGTTAGTAGTGGCCATAATGAGAAGGCCGCGGCTTAAAAACCGCGCGTCCGGAACTAAAGCCACTGCCGCGGACAGGCTCCCCCACGGGCTCACATCTTGTGAGACGGACTTGGCAAATTCGGGGTCGGACCCCGTAGCTGTCTCTGCGCTGTTTCAAATTGTCTGGGCACAGAGTCCACCTCTTCTTTCACCACTCTCTTTCCCATCTAGACCCCCCTTGGTCGACTCTTGTTTCTTCCGGACCCGACGCTATTAGGCAACGAGGGCAAGGGTTCTCTATTCTCTCTCTTAATTAACAGGTGCGCGACCTTAAACGCAACTTAGATGAAAATGGATAAGAAACAAGGAACTGTACCCCAGGCGGGTAGCGCCAACAGCGCAGAATCCCGCACCGACCCTTCGGGGAAGGTCTGCCCCTCGGATTCTGGGGAGGGCAACTTACCATTAACACCTAGAAACATGGAAGCATCATACGACCCGTTCGTGAGGAGGGACTCCATTGCAAGATCTCCAACCAAATCCGTTGAGCTAAGAAGAAATAGTCAAACCACTGACCATTTCTACGATCTGACGTTTGAAGAATTAGATGATAATAAGAAAAATGCAACCCCAAAACAAAACCAGACGGAATTCCAAATATTCCAGGAAACAAAAAAGAGAAGAAGCACGTTGCGAAATTCGCCAGAATATAAAACATTAAGAGATATTTCGCCTAGCGAAAATTTGCAAAAGTTACAGATTTGGTTAAATTCGGAGCTGAAAATCAAAATGTACACCGGACAGTAAAAAGTCTCGCTAGGGAAATCGTTTCACTCACAGAATGTGTTATTATGGACTACAAAAGAGACACATATCAAGTGAACGCGGACAAGGAAAAAATTAATGAAACCACTAGAAGCAATGAAAAACTATTAGAAACTCAAATAATGGAAAAAGATGAAATTATAAATCAACTAAAACGGCAGCTAGATGCAGAACTAACAAACAAAAAATTTAAATGTAAACAACAAATTGATGAAATAATCGAGACCATAGAAGATCGAGAAACAGGAAACTTTGAAGATATTGAGAAGATGCTTAGCCTATCATGGGCGCCAAAAGCATTTAAAAACACAACTGAGGAAGAACGAACAACAATAGGTCGGAGACCGAGTCACCTAATTCTGTTCTCCAACGATGAACGGGAGCATCAAAACCCTGAAAAGGCAAGTAAGCTTGAAAAGGAGACTGTCCAACTTTTTCCTGAGCTATTGGAAGAAGATCCAATCCAATGTGACGGAGGTTTTTACACAACTTTAGAAGAGAATATAACATACCGGGTAAGAGCAACAAATGAAACAAGATCAAATACGAAAACGACAACTATTGCTTACAAACCAAGAGGAACAGACCTAATGAAGAACCTATATTTAATCTTAAAAGGAATTAAAGAAGTACTAACTGACGTGAAGGCTGAAGAAGCAATATTTATAGCATCAATATATGCCAACCCGCAGGTGTTTAGAAAAATCTGCGAGTGCACGTTCAATGATACAAATATAAAATTAAAACTAGTTCATCCGATTGGCATGCTAAAAGCCAACATCACGAAACAACGTCAAAGAAGCGAAGTAATCATTATAGAGCAAGTCGAAGGAAGGTCATACTCTGACATGTTGAAAACTCTTAAAGACAGCGTTGATCCAGAACTCTCAAACGGAGTCAAGCAAGTTCGGAAAACAATTAATGGTAACTTACTTCTCGAGCTGAAAGAGGAATCCCTAACTAGACGTCTACACGACAAAATTAAAGACACTTTTGTGGATGGTAAAATTCGAATGGCTGGAGGTAAAAGCAAAAAAACGGTATACATAAAGGACATAGACGATATAACAAACGTTGAAGAAATCAGAAATAATTTATTAAATGCGAGTCTGATTGACAACGTAGATGATACAAGTATCAAAATGATAAAAAATCCATACGGTGGACAGACGGCGATCATAGAGCTGGACGAGACTAAGTCAAGAAAATTAATCAAAACACCTACCATCCGGATAGGATTTTCCGAATGCAGAATTCAAGAGAGAGTTACGGTGGCTAAGTGCTTCAAATGCCATCAATATGGGCACAATGCCCGCACGTGCACAAACCCAGCAAAAGATATGTCCAACAAATGTTTCAGGTGCGGTGAAGAAGGGCATCGAAAAACCTTGTGCAATAGCAAAACCATTTGCTGTCCATCCTGTAATGAAGAGGGACATATAACTGGAACTGCCAAATGTAAATCTTTTAAAACAGCTTTGAAACTAGAGAGAATAAACAGGAGAAACCTCCTGGCCAATAATGATAACTAACCATGGAGCTAAGAATACTGCAAGGAAATGTACAGAGGAAGATCGTGTCCGGAGATTTAGCGAAAGCCCTAGCGTCAAAATATAATTGCCAATTACTGTGCTTACAAGAACCCAATAGGCGAACAGCCACAAATAGCAAAAGTAACGTATACTGCTCCAACCAAAATGAGAACAATTGTCTGATAATGTGTTCTAGCCCCAATAACGTTCCAATATACAAATTTGAGAGAAAGAATAATTTTGTATGTGTAGAGACAGGTTCAATATGTGTGTACTCCGTCTATATTTCCCCTAATTGCCCAATGGGTAACTTCGAATCTGCCCTAGATGAACTCTTGATCAGTGTATACCAGAAAATTTATTTATCCAATCTACCAGTAATAGTAACCGGGGACTTTAATTCAAAAAACCCATTATGGGGAGGAAATGTCCTAGATCAAAGAGGAAAAAACTATATGAAGGCCTTGCGTCTATGGGACTGGTAATGCTTAATGATGGCAAGCATCCCACCTTAATAAGGGACAACGGAAAATCATTCATAGATCTTACGTTTATATCTGAAGAAATCCTGCAATGGGGAAATGTTAACTGGCAAGTGTTACATGAGCAAGAGACTCTAAGCGACCATCAATTTATATTAATAAAAATTCCTGCAAAAAATAAAAACTTAAGAAAAACTCGATACATCAAACAACTGAAACCAGACGTTTTCGAAGAAAAATTAGCTGAATTCTACAGAAATTCCGAAGGAAATGATATTTCCACTAAAATCCAAACGCTCCTATAACTCCTCGTGTGGCACCTTACGGGCGGACGAAAATTGCAAGTTGCCATATTGGTGGAATGATATGATTGAGGCACAAATCAGAGATGTCAAGGCGAAAAGAAGGAAATTCATGCGAGAAACCGACAACAACACACAAAGACAAAATCTCAAGTCTGAATACAAGGAAGCAAGAAACCTCCTCACCAAAGAAATTCGCAATGCAAAAAAAGGGAAATGGAAAGAGATTATCTCGTCACTACAGGAAGATATCTACGGGCAAGCTTTCCAAATAGTAAGAAACCAAATAAAATCTATAGGTCCTAGAGTTACGCTAAAGCTGGAAGAAAAAACCAAGATATTTAGACAATTGTTCATCACAGAAACGGAAAATATCATGGTCTTGGATGAAACAGAAAACTGTAATACGATCCCGGCTGTTACAGAAGAAGAAATGCGACATGCCATAAGTCGTATTAAACTCGGTAAATCCCCGGGTCCCGACAATATGAAACCAGAACATATTAAAACACTGCTACTAGGAAACGTCACCTTCTTCTCAAATCTATTCACTGAGTGCTTAACCAAGGGCTCTTTCCCGGAAAAGTGGAAAATTTCTAAATTAATTTTAATTGAGAAACCCGCAAAAACTAACGAAGACGAGAAGAAATATCGGCCGATTTGTCTGTTGGACGTATTAGGTAAAACCTTCGAGAGTGTCATAAATTCTAGATTAAAGAGAGAAATTGAGAACCTAGGAGGACTTAACCCAAATCAGTTTGGTTTCATTGGCGGACGCTCAACTTGTGATGCAATTATGAAAATTCTAGAAACAATAAAGGCCAACAGAAACGAAATAACTAGCATCATATATATTGATGTAAAAAATGCATTTAATACTGCAAATTGGACTCTCATCTTGAAGAAACTCATAAGACGTAGAATTCCGAAATACCTAATTAGTATAATAAAATCCTACTTAAATAATAGAACTGTCATGCTGGATAAGAGAACAAAACAAGCCATAGGGAGAGGCGTTCCGCAGGGCTCGGTGCTAGGCCCAACCCTGTGGAACGTCCTCTATGATGATGTCATGGATGTGTGCAATTGCGAAAACGTCAAATTAGTGTGCTACGCCGATGATCTGGTGGCGGTAATAAAGGGAAAAAATATCGAGGAGAACGTCTTATGAGGAAACAAGGCTCTACATTGCATTAATTCGTGGATGGCCGCAAATAAGCTGGAGGTAGCTCCTGATAAGACGACAGCAATAGTTTTCGGATGGAGCTATAAGAATAGAACAAATATCCAATACACCTTTGGTAGACATACGATACGACCGGAAAAAACAACGAAATACCTAGGCATAATAGTTGACTATAATTTAAACTTTACGGCTCATACAGACTACATCATACAAAAATCCAACAACGTTTTTAAAGCAATCCAGGCTATTCTCCCAAATATCGGTGGCCCTGTGAGTTCAAAAAGAAGATTAATTGCAATGGCCTTGCAATCTATATTGTTCTACGCAGCACCGACGTGGATAGGAGCATTAAAAAGTAAAAGAAATAAGTCGAAATTGGCGCAGTGTTAGAGAAAAGTTACAGTAAGACGCTGCTGCGGGTATCATACTATTTCTGCAACAGCAGCCACAGTCATTAGCGGATTGGTACCAATACATCTTCTTATCGAAGAAAGAGCCCGAATTCAAGGACAAATTACCCAAAATACTACAGAAGAAAACATCAAACTAATTAAAGCCAGAGAACGAAGAAACACGATGGATACATGGCAATTAAAATGGGGCATGGAAACTAGGGACGCAAATTGGACAAAAACGGTTATTAGAGACATAAATTCCTGGATTACCCGTAAACACGGAGAAGTCACCTATTCGATAACACAGTTCCTGTCCGGACATGGATGCTTCGGAACATACCTATTTAGATTTAAGAAAAGGGACTCACCAAGATGCATCTATGGCGACGGAGAAGAAGATTCGCCAGAACATATGCTTGTAGAGTGCAGCAGATTTGTCCAAATAAGGACACAGACAGAGTTGGAACTGGGTCGTACACTCAGCAAAGAAAACTTCACCAACATCATGTGTAAAAATAGAAATTGCTGGAAAGCTGTAGAAAAAATGATGACATTTATGGTAGAGACAAAGGAAAAAGAGGAGAAAAGAAACGAGATCGAAAAAGCGAGAAACTGGTGAGAAGAAAGTACTGAAAGCTCTTGTCTTGATGAGATATTTCTTCCTGGAATAGTGCCGAGACAAGAAGCTGTGAGACCAAAAGAGGAAAGGGTTTTAGTCGGTCGCTGCGGCGGAGTCCGACACTCCCCATGGTCGCCAGAATGGCCCATCACCAAATTAATGCTTAAACACCAATGACCATGGGAGTGCATAGATAAGCAATTCCTAAACCTATAAAAAAAAAAGTTTTGGTTAGTTTGGGTTTGTTTTTGCTTAGTTTGGGTTAGCTAGCTAACCCAAACTAACCCAGGCATTTACCGGACACGGTGTCTTTGGATCTTACCTGGTGGAAATAAAAAGGGCGCCAGACGCAAAGTGCTGGTTCTGCGGACAACTGGATACACCAAATCACACACTATTCTTTTGTGACAAATGGTACAATGAAAGGCTTAAGGCAGAAATCATTATTGGACAAAAAATAACGGAACAGAATATTGCTGAATTACTTCTAAAATCGGAAGGAAACTGGATTGCGATATCAGACTTGCTGAGGGACATCATGAAGGGGAAGGAGCTGGAAGAGAAAATACGACATAGGAATAGAAACTGACTGGAATGTGACAAAAAAGGAACAGAACATAAGAGAACTGATTACGAACCCCCTCCATTGAAGTAATGCCTACGGCGGTTCCAACGGTAGGAGGGAATAGTGGGGAAATGGTTTTTAGTGGGTTCAAGCCCCACACACCCCAGGTCGCACGACCAACAATGACCTGGGACGGTGCGACGGTATTGTTCCCGTTAACCCCACATTAAAAAAAAAGGGTTGGTTTTGCTTAGTTGGGGTTAGTGAAGAGGCAAGCGCGCGTAGCGCGCCTGTTTGCGCGCTTATTTCCTTATTGTGGTTAATTTAGGATGAGTTTGGGTTAGTTTTGGTTAGTCTGAGTTGGTTTTGCTTAGTTTGAGATAGTGAAGAAACAAGCGCGCTTATTTCCTTACTTGGTTAATTTAGGGTTAGTCTGGGTTAGTTTTGGTTTGTTTGGATTGGCTTTGGTTAGTTTGGGTTAGTCTGGCTTGGTTTTGGTTACTTTGGGTTAGTGTTGGTTAGTTTGGGTTAGTTAAGGTTAGCTGTGGTTTGGCAAGCTGCTATTCTACTTTTTGAAACATTTGAGATTTTTTTTTTCAACTTTTGGTATGAAAATTGCTTTGCGCAATATGTAACGTGTCACAAAACACTTCTAATACTGTCTTACACACGTTACACGAAAATAAATTGCAAAATTCGAAAAGGGCGCTAAGTAAAAATTTACCCTTTTCTACGTTATCTACAAGGTTAATTTGGGTTAGTTTTGTCTGGTTGGGCCCCCGGAGCGAGCAAAGAACGAAATATTAGAAAAACACTGGGATGCTGCCAAATGCGCAGGTCAGAATGTCGAAAATTTGGTATAAGTAGATGTGAGTATTCCGAAAGTTTCATATTTTTTAGGTTATTTTTTAATAAAAAAGATCCTTCGTCCGCACTTTTTTATAAAGAATCACTCTCTCTAACATAGAAAATGTTCTTATTTTTACCAAAAACTTCTTAATTTGTCTGACGCTAAAGTGTTATGGACCCCAATTTTTCTAAAAAAAAACGAGATTAGGTATTCTATCATAATTTTCTAATTGTGAAAAAATGAAGTTGTTTGTGTTAACCTCAAACATATTTGTATCGAGTGTTCAAGATCCCTCGTTAACATTAATATTGAAATATTTGAACACTTCATGACTGGCTCTCCGCTCGCTTCGGAGGCGCAACCATACAAAACCAACCCAAAGAAATACATATATAAGTAATGTTTTATTTTAAAACGCATATCTTTTAGTAAATGTCAATCACGGCATTCCGCCGACCAATGAGAGCGAAGAGTGACTGTATACCTACGCGAACACGACCAATAGAAAATTAGCACGCGCCATTGTTTGCTACGCGTCAAAAAATTGTTCCAGATTGAATAATTAATATTATAAAAGAAAATGAATATTTCTCATTTTTTTTCGTAAATCAACTTGAAATAGGTTCTTTTGATTATATGAAATAATTTTGCCAAGTAATTTTGATTGCACTTTTGTACAACGTCACCAACTTTTGAATTATGATGTTAAAGGTCCATTTATAAACTCGTAATGTTGAGGTTGGTGAGGTTCAGAGTTCGGAGTTCACAGATCTCATTTTATGGCATTTATAAATATCGACAAGAAGTTTGGAAAGTTCATACTTGATTGGTTAAAATTCGTAACCAATAGAATTTCGGACATTAAAATTTTTTGTAGTCCTGGTGACCGAGATTGTACAAAAATTGATAACTTTGAATTACTTCTGGCTCCCTGATGCATCAATATCCTCGATTTCACACACCGTTCTTCAGATTCAGCCATTTTCACAAAAAAAAAATAAACAATTAACAATAAAAACAGTTGTGCGACTTCGAATGTCAAATCGGCTATTGACAGCGATCACGTGCTGGTACTGTGATTTTTCACTGGTTGGAACGAACTCTCTGAACTCTGAACATAAAATTTGGTTATCACTCAACTTTGCAAACATCCTGAAAATTAGCGAACTTTTCGCCAACTGAGTTTATAAATTAAACTAAATGAATTGATTAGTTCTTCTCGAACAAAAATTTCAACTCCCAACTGAGCCTCAACATTGCGAAGTTTTCGAGTTTATAAATCCAGTGTAAGCTTGTCTAAGTTAATACATAATACCGATTCCATAAGAGAGAAAGGGAGAGTCATATAATTTATCTCTTTTGCGAGACGAAAATTTCAAAGCGTGTCTTAACGCAACCTTGAAAAATCACTCATGCGGCCAAAGAAGTTTTCACTTCAAAAAGACACCTGTGACAAGTGACAATATAAATTCTGTGATAATCCCTAAGTTGTGAGTATATTATGTTAAGACTGAACAGAATTATAACCTCCAATATTTGTGTTAAAATATAATCAATAATCTGATGAGTGTACCACCGCTTACTATTTTTGAAATAAAACTTTTAAACAATCTACCTACGTGTTAGGCAAGGAAAAAAAACCCTGTTGGCCGAAATAATTTACAGAATGAAGCATCCTGAACGTCGGATATCTACTATTTAACGGTTTTCAACATTAGTGTTAAATACTCTAGACAAAAAATAATTAGAAATATTATTAAATATTCAAGAAAATCCCCAAATGAGTAGTAGGACGTTATATCCAATCCAACTGTGAATTGAACAAACTAGTATAAATACCATCCATATCATATTAAACTTCATCAAGAACTGCGAACAGATTTTGAAAGACGTATTGATTAATATTATTCAACAACTGCCGTTAAATAACATTTTTTTTTCAATGTTTTGTTTCCGATGAAACGACGTTCAAAAGCAATCAGGCTCTAAATCGGCATAATACGTACCATTATGCCACTGAAAATCGATTTTGGCTATGAAAAGTTCAGCATCGTATTTATATTTTTTATGTGAAGAATTGCCTCAGTTACTTGAAGATGTTTTTAAGTAGCTATAACATTGACTTAAAAATCGACCTAATCGATCTAAAAAATTAATAAAAAAAATGGGGAAGCACTAAATTTTCAACGCCCTGTATACCCGGAAAAAGGCATTTTCGGACACAACTTTTGTTATAGATTATTGTCAACGATATTAAAACTCCGTTTTAGTGCATTTTGCCGAAGGTTCCAAACAATAACATAGATGGTCAACGATATTATAATAATTTCCTTTCTCTGTTCCAATAATATGAAAAACTAAACTTATAATAAGTACGAACAACTTTATATGGACTTTTTTGCTTATTTTTAATCGCGAAATTCGCTGCCGATTATACTTTGCACCACCCTGCATATCTAACTCTATTCGGAACTAACAAATTCACGTAATTCATCGTTATAACATAATATAAGATATTTTAAAGCATATAAGAGAAATATTTTTTACACAGATTCGCCATAGAAGAGCCGTTCAACATAAGTCCCTTAGTAACGTTAAGTTTTCGATCCAAATGTACAATACTTGAATATTCCTTCAATATATCAAGCCCTCCCAATTTAGCCAGAAAATAAACATCTTCTAGCTACATTCAGAGGCTATATTAAGGGCCAATGTTACGAACTGCTCAATCAATCAGTATTATGAAAATAATCACCGCTGACATATTTTATTAAAATAACTAATCGGAATTCATGTAGTACTCATAAAACAACACTGTAGAAAGAGACAAACAGTTGAACGGCCCTCCCCACCCTTCCTCTATTTTAAACTATCACCACAAGATACTACATTGGTGTAGCTACAACCCTAAAGGGTGTTTTCTTATCCACAGCTGGTGTTCTGCAAAGCCTTTTAGGTGTTTTAACTATCAGAGGCCCTTTGATATAGGGTACATTATGTGTACGGGGCGTTCTTCGAGGAGATAGCACGGCAGCATCCAGGCCGTTCAGGTTTTTGCGAGGGGTGCTTAGGTCTGAAGGATCCTAAAAATTGCATATTATTTAGTTCCGCTTACAATCTAATTTATGAGAAACATCATATTGTTGTATGCGATCATAATCATAATCATAAATTTATTCATGTCAATATTACATAGTAATTTACACACGTCAATGAACAATGAATAATAATAGTAAGAATAAAAATATTTCAAAACATTACCTGCCTGGCCTCAAATTGCCAACACAGTACTAAGAAAGTAAAAGTTTAGAAACAATATAGACATATTTACTTATATACTAAAATAAAAACACAACACTAGTTAAAATCACAATTTAAAAATTCATCAAATGAATAAAAACTGTGGAATATTAGGATTTCTTTAATTTTTGTTTTAAAATTTGACAACGGCAATGTCTTAATCTCCACGGGAAGAACATTAAAAAATTTTATCGCCCAGTAACCAGGGCCGCTCTGACACCTCCTTAAGCGCCAGTAGATGGATTTCTGGTTAAATGACCATGCACGTCCTCGTGAGCAAGAAACAAACCCGTGATCTTCCTGACATATAGAAGATTCTCCAAGATATATATGGAAGGCACAGTAAGTACTCTAAGCCCCCTATAAGCTTCTCTACAGTCTTCTCTGAAACCTAATCTGCTCATAAATCTAACTGCTCTTCGCTGTAAGCCAAAAAGTCGCCGGATACCAGCAGCAGCATGACCCCATGCAAGCATTGCATAGGAAAAATGGCAATGGAAGATAGAAAAATATGCTGTCTTTAGCACAACCAGAGAGACATTGTCTCTTAGGCTCCGAAGCAAATAGAGAGCTTTTGTCAGTTTTGATGAGACATCCCACTGCAACCGAGGGCCTACATAAACTCCGAGGAACTTAGTTTTGTCAACATGAGAGGTGACCGTTCCTAAATCTCTCATCGAGAAAACCACTCTCTTAGTCTTATCCTTATTCAGCAACAGTCTATTACAGTGAAACCACTCCTCAGCCCTCGCCTGCGCAACCATAGAACTCTCCAGGGAAGCCTCCAGTGTACTAGCGCCGACAGAAACCGATGTGTCATTAGCAAAGAGTGTATACTTAGATATAGGATCAGTCTTTGGTAGATCATTAACGTATATTAGAAATAGTATGGGGCCCAAGACAGAACCTTGGGGAACTCCAATAGTAATTTCACGCTTTGCCGATGTCACCCCTGAATACCGTACAGCCTGACACCTACCCTCCAAATACGACTTCAACAAGTTAAGACTTTCAATACAAAACCTATATGCCCTAAGCTTCCGAAGGAGAATTCCATGGTCAACACAGTCAAAGGCCTTACTAAGATCACAGAACAGAACTGAAGGTCATGAAATGAATAAAGGATATCCGAAACTAGATCAAGGATGCCCAGAACTGTGTTTTTATCCTTTCTAAACCCAAACTGACATTTTGCAAATAAATCATTTGTTTCAAAAAATTGCACAATTTGTCTCGCCATACATTTTTCCAATATTTTGGATATAATTGGAAGTAGCGATATTGGGCGATAGTTTGCTGGCAAATCATGATTTCCCTTTTTAAACAAAGGTACTACCCCTTTTTAACACGGTTGGAAAAATATTTTCCTTGAAACACAGATTAATAAGTTTGGTGAGGGGTATCAAAATTATATTTTTAATTATTTTAATCAGTTTCACATTCAAACCGTATATGTCGCGACTGGCCTTGTTTTTTAGATTGTTAATAATATCACGAACTTCATTGAAACCTAGGTCTGAAAATGAAAAGTTGTTCAATGTTGGAATTTCTTTTTCTAAATTTGCTATGGGATTTATATCAGACTTTGGAATGTTTTCTACAAGTGCTTGGGCTGTATCAAGAAAAAAGTTATTAAAATCATTGGAAGTCAGTTTGTCAGTAGGAGAGGTTTTTTTAGATTTACTTCTTTGCTTACTAATAATTTGCCACATAAAGTCCGTTCAAGTCTATTGCGCTGTTACGTCATATCATTCCATCTTGCTTTATGCAATGAACGTATGTACTAAATTGGTCCGTCAAATTGGAATCTTTGACATCGATTTGCGTCAATGTCAAAATATCATAACGAAAATAACAGATTTAATTCATTAATTGATTTATTGGTAGTTGGTTTGTGTTTTACGCTAATAATTGCTAATAAAATCGTTTTGAGATGCCCCACCGGTTCAGTGAGAAAGAGCAAGCTTTAATTTTAAAATTAGTGCATTATTTCACACGTCAAAAAGGTGCTGGTAGGCCACTTTTACCCTGGAAAGCTGTGCACGATGTAAGTAACTAAGTAATATTTTTTTTTATTTATTTGATAATACTAAGAAATGATATCTCTAGAAAAAATGTATTTTTGATGTGTAAACATCTTACGCGGCGATATGAGGACAAATCTCGGCAAATGAGACGGAAATGCGCAAACCAATTCTAGCCGCTAGGGCGGTATTATATACAATTTTGCCATTTAAAATCATTTTAAATGGATTTTAGGCGATAAAAAAGCATGTTTTAAATTAAACGAACCGTCAAAAGTACTATTTTTTTATTATTATATTCGCAGTGTATTTGGATCCATAGCACAGCTTATTTTTAAGGTTGAATTTAAAATGAATTTTCGCTTCAAAATCCACGACAAATTCTTCCGAAGCCATAGCTATCGGCCTAAAAAAGTTCGAATTTTCGGATTTTTATACAATTTTGCCATTTAAAATCGTTTTTAAACGGATTTTAGACGATAAAAAGCATATTATTATTTTAAATTAAACGAACTGTCAAAAGTATTATTCAGATGCCCAGACGTTTAAAACAATATTAGGTTTGTTCTAGCAGCGACTTCAAACGGTTCCAAACCATCCAGAGTTTGCGCATAGCGATATAAGCGACGCTTATATCGTTATGCGCACACTCCGGATGGTTTGAAACCGCTTGAAATCGCTGCTAGAACAAACCTATTGTCATAAGTATGTAAAATTAATAAAAACGAAACGTGCTTCGGAATAGAAAACAGGTACAAAGACATCTTTTGGCTAGTGTAAAAAATAACGTACGAGTCTATCTAAGACATACGGATGTTTTCTTTTGACGTCAGAAATTCTGACGTAATAGCGCAATAGCCTTGAATGAACTTTACACTTACTGGAATTACCAGAAGAACGAATGAAATTGTCGATTGCTGCAATCGTGGCTCTGTGAATTGCTTCCCTGTATTTTTTATATTGGATATATTGATGTTTGATATTGATGTCATTATACTGTAAACTAAGCTCATCAAGCAACTGTAATTGTTCCCTCATAGTCCTTAGTTCATCGTTGAACCAACTAATGTTGTTTGATTGATCTGAACGCACAACATATTGTTTCTCTGAAAAAGATCTCAGGAAGGCTTGTTCCAAGACATCCATGAACCTATCAAATTTGTTGTCAATATTAAGAACAAGATTACCTACGATACGATACGAAATCCCAGGAAACCTCTGCTACTATGTTATAAAACATAAATAATCCTCTTTGAGTTATTGGTCTACATACTTTATTGTCTGGTGTGAAACCTTTCTCCTGGAGACGTACTGAACATTCAACTGTCTGACTCATGTGATCAGAGATGTTAAGATCTACCACTCCGGTACAAAGCACATCTCCGTCAGCACTCACGAAGATGTCCAAGCAAGCCGCATGCCTGGTTGCCTCATGTATTGTTTGTATCATACCAAAGCCTGACAAGGTGTCACACAACTGAGCTACACTAACGTCAGCAGTGCCAAAATGGACATTAAAGTCGCCAGCCAAAACAATTATCCTGTTGGTACCCAGTGCATCAAATATGCTCTCCACTCCCGTCAAGAACGTGTCAAATAGACCCGACGGGGATTTATAATTCTCAGAAAAGGTCTTACTCTCTGTCTCTAAGCTACTTCGAACATATTATATGACCGTACCACCTCCTAACGAATCCTTTCTAGCCGAATATCCCACAGTTCTGTATCCATCAATCTCAAATATGCAAATTTCAGATTCTAACATCCAATGCTCTGTAACATACAGTATGTCTATGTTTTTATCAATGATAAATGCCTCCAGCTGCAACACTTTATTTCTTAATGACCTCACATTTACATGCAGGATCTTTACACGTTTTCTTGTGCTTTCCACTTCATGCCCGGGCGAAACTGAGGCTTTTGGTTGTTCACCTCTCTCTCTGGCGTTGAAGATTTAAAAAATGGATCACTATGGTCCCTTTAGGCCATAGGTGTGCGTTCAGGTATTGTTCTCGGTCCTGATGTGGAACGGCAAGTTTAAACGAACTGCGATACTTTTCTTTTTTTGTCTTCATTTTCTCGCAACTGCATCCTTTTAAATTTTTACCCGCCAGATACTCGATGACTTTTTCTATAGTTACCTCTGCAGCTAGCCCAAAGAGGAATAAAAATGCCATCCTTGGTGCTGTTTTGAGAGCTTCGGTGTCATCACTGGAGCCTTTTAGGGGCTCAAGACGATTTTTTATTGTTGGCCGTTTATTTTTCTTGTAAGAAACTTTTTTCCATTCTTCTTCGTTGGTGGCTGTCACGCTATTTGACATTATTTGTTGTTCATTCAAGGGATTTTCAGAGACTTGGATAGATGAAACCGCGATTGCAGTATCGATGACGTCATTCCCATGATGACTTGGCTGATTGGCAGGACGTGCTTCCGATACGGCCCGCAATTTCGGTGTTGGTGGTGAAGCAGCAGAACGGTTGATCCTCTGCTTAGGTATCTGTGGCAATTGCCCATCCCTAGAATTATCGGTTTCGCCAGAATGTTTTTTTGCCTTGTTCGTTTCTGTTTGTTTACCCGTTTTTGAGCATCTTTGATTTTCTGAAGCTTTTCTTCCAGATCACACACTTTTTCCCTCAAAAGGGTGTTATTTTCCTCCAAAACCTGGTTCTTGTTTTTCATTTCCCCTACCAGGGTCTTCAGGTATAGAATTTCCATTTCTCTTTCCTTTTTTCTTGAGGTTATGTCACCATGCTCCTCGCATATTAATCGAGTTTTATCTATGATTCTGACCTTTTCTGACCACTCTCTTGCAGTACACGATTTATGGAACATTTTTCCGCACACTGTATATACAATACTCCCACATATTTTCTTTTTACAACATGTAAAATTAACTTTTTCTAGCTCATGATCCGACACACCATCATTCGGCGCCATGATAAATATCTTTTATTTTTTTATTTTTTTTATTTTTTTATTTATTTTTTTTTATTTATTTTTTTTTCATTAGATTTATGTATAAATAAAGGAAATGCATCTGGTCGATTCTGAACTTGATTAACGCAGGTCCAGATTGTTCCTGGGATATCTTACACAGTTTGCAGCAAGCTTATGTTGTGTATATATTTCGCTCCCGGTTTTTCGGATTTTTTGCTCGGTTTAGTTCGTTTTTATTGTGTTGTTTGGTACCGTTTTGTTCGTAGAAAAATTGTGGTTCTAGTATAACAAACAAAATAGTTGATTTACCTATAATTTAGGGAAGAAACAGTAGAAAACTAATATATAAAAGTATAGGTTACTATTCGTTTATACAGTGAAAGTATTTTTTTGCGAGGGAATTTTATCAATTTTGATCGCATTGTTAAAAGTTTTTCTATCTACGTCGACGGAGATTTCAGAAACCTTTTTTGTTGTGTTGTTTGTGCTGTTACACGAAAATATTTTTCACCTGAATATTTGTTGTTGTCAAGGCTTTATTGAACTTGATGAACGTAAATAAAAGCATGTTTACTTTGTATAAGTTTATTTATTTATTAATAAGTAATAGCACATGCTAACAGATAACATACATTTGATAATTTATGTCAGTACATTTGGTAACAATAAGCACACTATTGAGACTATACATAGGAAAAACAAATGAAGAAAAGACAACATACAATTACATAATCACATATTAAAGATCCCCAGTGTACCAGACTCCTTCACCCAAGGGGGCAGATTGTTGTATTGGATAAGTTCTTTATGGAAGAGATGATTTTGAGTATAACTCTTAGAAACCGTGGATACATAAAAGTCCTATCTAGCACGTGTCTGATAGCTATGTATATCTGTTATGTAACGAGTATTTCTTAATAAATGATCAGGGCACAAGCCGTGTTTTATTTTATATATGAGAATCATTGTGTTCAAAAAGACTGTTTGTTTTACACTTAGGATACCAGTTAACTCCAACATTAAGTTTACACTAGTGTACCGATTGCATCCAAGAATATACCGCATAGCTTGGTTTTGCTTTCTTTGCAATATATCTGTCTCTGTGTTGTTTAGCCGAAACAAAATAGATGAGCAGTAATTTAGATGTGGCAAAATAATCACTTTATAGATTGTTAGTTTGGACCATTCACTAAGATAAGTGTTCATTCTTCCCAAGAGGTTAACTTCCCTTGCAATTTTCTTTGTTACGTATTCAGCATGATGTGAAAAAGTTAGCTGCTCATCAATCAGAACGCCTAGGTATTTGCATTCATCCACCTGTTCTATATTCTGGCCATTCACAGTAACACCTGCATGAGATTTAGTTTGCATGGAATTGTATCTGCTTTTTATTATCATAAATTTCGTTTTTTCTATGTTTAAACTTAAGCCACTTATACAGCACTACCAGCTCGTCATTCATAGTTTTTACCACTACATCCACATTCTCTCCAACAAGGTATAATAGAGTATCGTCTGCAAAAAGCTGAACTTTACACTTACTCATAGTTTTAATAATGTCATTTATGTACACAATGAACAAGTTGGGCCCCAGTACTGTCCCTTGAGGAACACCAAAAATATTTTGTCTTGATACCGAAGTTTCACTCATATATCTTGATTCTTGAGTCCGTTCTGATAGGTATTCTTTAAACCATTTAAGCGCCGTGTCTTGTATTCCATATCTCTTCAATTTTTCTATAAGTAATGTTCGATCAATAGTCTCGAATGCTCTGCGGAAGTCCAGAAAGACCACCGCTATAATTTTCTTTTGGTGTAATGCCGCCTTCCAATCTATTAAAAGTGTCTGCAATGCACTCTCACACGAGTTGTTTTTTCGAAAACCTGCTTGAAATTCACTAAGGAGTTTGTTATTCTCAAAATACTCTATAAACTGTTTGTTCACAACTACCTCTAATAATTTTTCATATACTGGCACCATATTTATGGGCACAACTGTGGATTTTTTCCACTGCTTAGGGAATGCCCCATATTGCATACTATTGTTTATCAGATGTAAGAATCTATCACCGATCACTTCAAATGCTTTTTGTAAGGTGTTTGTTGTTATTCCATCAACACTACTATTTTTTTTCTTAAGATTTTTTACAGTGATTTTCATTTCAGTTAATGAAAGCAACTCAAAACTCAGACAGCTTTGTGTTACAGTAAACTATCTTTCCTATTACTTCTGTTATGTCCTGATCAGTACTCTTGGGGGTTATTGCTTCAATGCTTCGTATAAAGTATTCATTAAAGTCTCATCCCTTTCCATTTTGCCATTAAAATATATCCCCGTCTGTTTGACTTTGTTTTTTCCTCCTACCAACTTTTTTATTGTTTTCCACATTTCAGATGAGTCGGCCTTGTTCAAATCTATTTTCGTATTATAGTATTGCCTTTTTTGTTCTCTTATTATATTGACCACTTTATTTCTTTGGATTTTGTATTGAAGAAGGGCATCCTCGCTCTTAGTTATTATTGCTCTTCGGTAAAGTTGATCTCTTTCTTGTATATTCAATTCTATGTCTCGTGTCCACCATTTTTTACCTGTCCACTTGCCTTTTATGACTTTTTCTGTTATTGGAGCATGTCTGTTCAGTGTATCAGCCAATATGCCTACCAACCGATCTGCTAATACATCAACTTCTGTGCAGTTGCCATCCCAATAGATCTCCATTAGATCTAACTGAAAGTTCAATTCGTTGAAATTATTATAGTCTCTTGAAACTTTTACAATATCACATTGTTCTTCAACTTTCTTCATTTCAACTGTTATAATAGAGTGGTCTGTAATTTTTGGGGTTAGATGTACTATAGGTATCAAGTTTTTGTCATTAGGGATCAGTAGATCTATCATTGCTGATGTATGACTAGTAATTCTGGTGAAGTTCGAAACATTCTGATAAAGGCCATTTTGAGATATTATTCTTTTTAATCTTTCAGAGTACAAAGTGCTTTTAGACATATCTATATTGTAGTCTCCTATACATACGAGAGTTTCCCCCTTAGATGAAAATTCCTCTAATAAGTCCTCCAAGTGTGCTAAGAAATCAGCGTGACTTGCAGCAGGTGAGTGATACAGGCTAAATACCAAAAATTTCCTTCTTTCTATTGTAATTTCCACTCCTGTTATCCATATAACATTTACAACTGATTTTCTCATGAATATTTTGAAATGCAGATCTTCCCTTATGTAAATAATTGTTCCTCCTGTATGTCGACTGTATGATGTTGTATTTATCTTACGGTACCCTTCTATCTCACTTTCATGATCATACATTTCATCGGGATAAACAGACTATTGCAGGTTTCCATTTGTCTATCATTAATTCCAATTCGTTTTTGTGTGCACTTAAGCTTTGAATATTCAAGTATATCAGTTGGCCGTTTAATTGCCATTTTTGTCTGGGAAAATTGCTCGGATAATTCACTTTTTGCTCTAATTCTCTATATATCCTTTTATAAGATTCGCAGTTTTTATCATAAGCTGGATGTCTAAAATTCACATTCGGCACCTTCAATACATTTGCAACGTATTTACAGTTTGAACATATAACTTCCTGTGATTGGCATTCTTCCGCTCTATGATCTCTGGTACCTTTAGGGCACACATTCCTAGTCTCCAGCCATATGGCCAAACTTGTAGCACTTAAAGCATTGAACAACATTAATGTGATCAAAAAATCTGTATGACTTCCAGCCAATAGATAATTTTTCTTTATTCTGGATCAGTTTGTATGTGTTAGGATCAACTTCAAGTAGAACACTTTCCTTGCCCTGTTTTCCCTTGTAGTGCTTAACTATTGTAATTTTTCTTTCAGAATCTTTGGTGGTTATAGGATTTTGTAGGATAATTTTGTCTACAAAGTCATTCTCGTTAGTTAACAATTTTTCCTCTACACTGATAATTTTAACTTTCGGACACCTTTTTTCTGGTATTGTAATTTCACACTCTGCTCCAAATTGCTTTTTAATACTGTCAGATACACTAATCAAATCCTCGTTCCTTTCACAACTTATTACCACTCCTCCATCCTTGGTATACTTCATACGTGAGACCCCCAATTTGATTTTTCCCGGATCAATATTTTCTTCAATAAATGTCTTTGTAACCGAACTTTCTTGAACTTTCTTTGGTTTCACTACTAATACTTAACTGTTTTCTTTCCAATAACCTCACCGTACTTCCTACGACCCTCATACTCATCTTCCCCAGCCTGACTGATTTTTTTCTTTGTATCTTCCATTTCCTTTTTCATGAGGATAACTCCTGCTAGTCTTTCCTTAAGCTACCTACTTTATTTCTCAAATGAAATGAATTTCGGTATGGCCTCCCAGATATGTTTACATTTATCATCATAGATACTTGAAAATATAAGTAGTGTGAATATTGTGTAAATTCACTTTATAATTGAAATATGATTGTGAATATTGCCCTGAATCGCCCTAATTTTGCATATTATCGGATCGAAAATAATATCATTATATTTCGCGACGTGGCGCGCCAACTTGTTTGCCTTTAGCATGTATACCTACATACTGCACCGCAAAATTAATCGAAATAAAAATATTTTGATTCTAATAATACTATCTCGCTGTAATTTACCAAAGGATTTAATAAGGAAACATCTTTGAATTTACCCATGTTTGAACAGGGCAATCTATTTTTGTAGACATATTGTCACGAATAGTGACCATCCCAATGTTTTTGTGCTACCCTAGATGACTAACCTTGCGCATCTACGCTCTTTCCTTATATGTCATCGCCGTCCGAGAAGATTCGGGAGTTGTGGTATTTTCTCGATGCGTGCAGCCCTGGTCGAGAATAATAGAGTGGCTTCGCGTTGTACGGAATATTCGCGATATATTTTAGACTGGATATAAATAGCGGGCAGAACGCGTGTTGGACGATAATCATTGAGTGCTGAGTTGTAAAGTTATAAGAGTATTTTAATGCGATTAATTGTATAGAGTGATAAAGAATAAAGAGAATACTATTTTAAAATAATAAAAGTTGCGCTTTTGTTACAACACACAGAAAAAATCCTAACAATATTGATTTTAATAGATTCTTAAGACTACTAAAGTTAATAATATTTACCTGAGACGTCTCCATTGGAGAATTACTAAAGTCCTTATTATATCTAAGGTACTGGCGCCCAATGTTCTGCAGCCTTTGTTTCTGTGACATATTGACATGCCTGCGCCTAGGAGAAATGCTGTTCTTTTTGTTTCTCTTGTCTTCCGCTCTTATCGCTTTTATTCTAAAAAATATTTTAAATATATTATTAAAATCAATTAATTGTATTGTATTATACGACTCAGCCAGCCATGCTTGGCAAGCTGTACAATTAGACACCATTTTACTATAGTTCGTAACGAAGAGTAAGCAAAACAATTATGATTAAATTCCTAAAATTAGGAAATAATCAGAAATTCACGATGACATTTTGTCCAAACCGTAGCTCCGACTAACAAAAGATATCTGTCCATTTTTCCACGATAACATTTATGAATTAGCAACTAGCAAACTGATATATTAAAGAGAAATCTCTCTTACAATCTAAAAAGTACGGGATGGAAAATACAACAGCTTTAAACATATCAGCTGTGTTAGGAACGATAATTATTGAACTGCCATTGCACGTTTCAGGTGCTAAGAATAACTTGAACCCTGCAAAGTAAAAATGAGATAACACAAGCCATGATTGTCTCGTTCATCATAAAATATGTATATTATGTGATAATGTATGCTGTCCCCAATAAATTGATCCATATTTGCCTAAATTTTACTTCAGGATAATCTCCTGCATCATTATGGGATGTATTTAGGTAATATTTTGCATAAATTTTTTTTGACTTTTAATTCCCAGGACAAGCTTATGCAACCCCCAATAACTCAAGTATTTACGTGAATATTAAATCGGATCTTTTTTCCTTGATATAGTTCCTATACATATGTTAAAAGTTATTGCTCAAATATTCAACATCTGTCCGAATCCGACATTCTTGACATTTTGGTAACTCAAGTCTATGCGATAATGACTCAACATTTTGTGAATGGGATACGTACATTTCATCTTTTATATGATCTTGTTGATATGCCATAATTGCAACGTTCTACTTTTTCACCAACCTACCTGTATGACATCCCCGACGATTCTGTCGACCTAACTGAACCATTTTTACCACCACTTCTCAAAGGTCTTTTCGCTGAACTAGGTTGGGATTGATTTGAAGAAGTAACGGACGAACACGATGTATCACCATCTTTGGACTTATCGAACAACCTAAAAAGCCATCATGGCATGATTAAAAAATTTCAATTAAAGTTAATTAAGGCTTTAGGCTCAAACCATCCACCCAACAAAATTTAAAACAGTATATCCCTTTCCAAATCTGTGACCACGTATCGCTATCGATTTTTTTCCCATTGATATTTATTGAGGAACTGTTTCACTCTCATGTGAATTGGGCAAAAGACAAATATGATAGAAAATGAGAATCACTCGACAACGCGCCATCGAAATTTGAAGCAAAAACTAATTGAATCAATTATCTGTGTTACCTTGCTTTAGCTCGAACCATTCCCACATTCTGACTCCTAAGCTTTGCAATTGAGGCTCTGGCATTGGCGGACGTGCCATCTTCAGACGTCTTAACGCCGCCAAAAAATCCTTCGGCAGCAACCCAGTGCTCATTTGAGGTTCCTAAAAGCATATGATTCAATAGAACAATCAATGCCAATATGCTTCATAAACTTCTAGAATTATAAATCTGTATTATATTGAGGTAACCCGCCTATTTAAAATATTATTTCATTCGACCTGATACATTCAATTTTGAGACACCCTATATATGGATGTAAAAAAAGAAAAAGAGAAAAACAAGTCATAAATTGAAGTCAGGTTTTGTGAGGTTTTTTGGAGAGATACGAAAGCGTATCGCTCGAGAACGGAGATAGATAGTCAAAACCCGACGCAGTGTACGGTTTATTTTGGTGAATTGTTTTGCTTCTGTGTTGCAACATCATTACAGGTCTGTAAAGTAAAATTTATAACATTGTTATTAACATAATTAATTAAGTATTTCCCTTATTCTCATGTATAATTCATATTTGATGGCATAATCTGTGTACATATTTAATGAAATCGTTTTATGCTGTGAACAACACTGTTTTAAATGACAACAGAAAATGATTATTTGCTGTCTTTCGTGCTAGGATTTTAATTTTAATATGACTGATAGTGTACGCAAGTGCCTTGATGAATCTACTAACCATTTCCTACCCTGACGGGAGAATATCCTAGTTATAAATGTAATGATCATTCTAGATATATTGGCCCAAATTGCAACTAAATAGCTGGATAGTCTCCGTATTCCAGGACCTCAGTACCCGCCAGCGGCGTCTGGTTAACTAACAACAGCCACTTCAGTTTTAAATATATTGTTATTCAATTTTTATTATACTAATATATATAGTATCGTACTCTTTCCCTTCGTGAATTCCAGGCTGAGTCCGGCACGTTTTCTCTAATAAATTAGGTGTATTAGGAATCTGTGTTTTAATTTACATGACGCACCACACGAACGGTTTTGAATAATGATGATGATACAAAGAAACCCACTGTCAGACAGAAATGGAATGTTCGGACTTTGGCCCAAACTGGGAAAGTTTCTAATGCCATCAAAGAAATGGAAAGATTAAAAAGAGAAATCCTAGGAATAAGTGAAATGCGATGGCCAGACTCCAGTTTCTGTGACATTCAAGACCTACGAATATATTACTCGGGAAGCGCAAATGGAGAATATGAGCATGGAGTTGGCATCTTAATGAACAAATCAGTTGCTAGATCTGTCACAATTTTTGCCCCAATATCTGAAAGAATTATGCTATTACAGTTAAAATCAGCACTGACCAACATAAATATAATCCAAGCCTAAACACCAACAACCCAACACTGTTATGAGGAAGTACAAGAATTCTACTCCCAAATTAGAAACATATTGAAGGAATTGCCCAAACAACAACTAACAATAGTTATGGGTAATTTTAACGCAAAAATTCGAAAAGGAGAGATAGGAGATACCATAGGACCATATGGGCTGGGTGAGCCCACCCAGAGAGGAACGATAGAGGAGACTTGCTAGATTTATTTGCAGAAGAGCAAGAATTTGTGATAACAAACACATGGTTCAAACTCCCAGCTAGAAGGCTATATATCTGGAGATCACCTCGAGACAATACGGGTTGTGTAATCAGAAACCAGATCGACTTCATGCTTGAGAACAAGAAATACCGAAATAGCTGTAAGTCAGTAAAAACCTATTCAGGAGCTGACATACACTCAGATCATCATCCCTTTATCGGTGTATTCAAGATAAAGATGAAAAAATTAAAGAAAAACACCAGAAAAGAGTAGAAATTTTGAAAAAAAAGTCGGCTTGGATGAAAAGGGCATCAGCATAATAGTTAACCTGTATTGGAATCAATCAGTTTTCGTCGGAGTCGGAAATGCAGACGAAAACTAATGGTTATAAGCAAAGACTACATTGATAACTATCAGCTTATAATCAACCATAAACCGATAGTACGAGTGAGTAGTATAACTTATCTTGGAACTCTGGTGAACGAACAATGGGATCACTCGCAAGAAATACGAAGCAGAATTGAAAAGGCCAGGACTACGTTCAACAAAATGAGATATCTGTTCACAAACCATCACATAACATTGCACACCAAGATAATACTGCTACGCTGCTACGTGTTCTCTGTTCTGTTTTACGGGGTAAAAGCATGGACGCTTACTGAAGCTACCACGAAGAAATTGAAAGCATTCGAGTTGTGGTTGTATCGTAGAATATTGAAAATACCACATAACAAATATCGAAGTTCTTAGAAAGATGAGCAAAAAAAAAGGAAGTACTTAATACTGCGAAGGCTCGAAACCTCCAATATTTGGGACACGTAATGAGAAACGAAAACAGGTTTCAATTGCAATCTATCTTGCAAGGAAAAGTATTAGGAAAACAAGGAGCTGGAAGAAGACGAATTTCATAGTTGAAAAATCTTAAAACCTGGTTTGGTATGAGTACAACCGAATTATTCCGAGCTGCAGTGAACAAAGTTAAAATAGCATGTATGATAGTCAACATCCAAAAAGGATAGGAACTATGAGAAGAAGAAGAAGAGATAGCCAATCGACCTAGAGCATTGGATCTTTTTAAGCGTGCTGGGCCAGTCGGAATCCTCCCAATGCTTTTGAAGCAATGTCCTTCACTCGCTGTTCCGCTGTGTAAATTATTTCAGGCAGTGGAAGCTTCCCAAGATTCTGGAAGCAGTCAAATCTCATCCTTGTTTTTAAGTCTGGAGACAGATCGGAAATTAATAACTATAGGGGAATTTCAATCTTATCCTCTATCCCCAAGCTATTTGAGTCAATCTTGACAGATGACATTTTCAGCTCATGATTTCTGAACAACATGGCTTGTACGAAAAACGCTTTACCGCTACCAATTTGGCTGTATTTCAGGACTTGAGTTTGCGGTGCCGTCGCGTCGGGTGTTCCTCAGAGATCACACATTGGGCCAATTCTCTTCTTGCTCTTCATCAACGATGTGTCACAGTGCTTTCGGAACTCCCTCTGTTTAGTGTACGCTGACTACTTAAAATTATTTGCTGTTAGTATTGACAATGACAGGGCTTGAACTGTCTGGTCTCATGGTGTAGTGTCAATTTGTTGAGGCTAAACATCGGTAAATTACGCTTTTACATCTCTCGCATTCCCAATATCATCTACAGTATTGACAATGTGAATCTACAGGTGATATCTTCCATGAATGATTTGCGGGTCATATTGCAGAGTGACCCGTCATTTAACCTCCACATTGACAGTGTTGTCCTCAAGACGTATAGAATGCATCATAGAAAAATGATTTATATATACACGAAATAGAACTTTCACTCCACTTTTTGTTTTAATTCATGACTACACCGCTGTGCGCTTGCATCACCGTTTTTCGACGTCTTGGACGTCCGTCACAAAAGTGACAAAGACAAAAGTCATTGTCAGTCATGTCAAATTATTATTGCATTTATTGCATCGAGTTTGTTTTTTGAATTAATTTTGCACTGGTGAAATATGTTTAACTGTTGTGTTGCTTTCTGTAACTGACTTGTACGATGTTAAGATTTCCATATTTGGATTTGGATGAATCGGTAAGTACCTATCAGTCATACCACAGACCACTTTTGTGATGTAATTAATTGCCTTTTATGCATGTTAAATTAGTTGAACTAATATATAACATCTAAATGGATAAGAAATACACATAAGAAGCCCAATAGAGTTTAGGCTAAGCAAATGTAGCCCAGATTGATTTAAATGCGGGTGCAAAAAAATCACTTTCACAAAAAACCTGTGTTTGAAGTTAAAGACCTTATATAGCAAAATTACCCCATTTTAGTCTGCATGAGTAAATATTTAACATTGAAATGCATGTAAACTTCAAAGACATTTAGAGCCCTAATAAGAGTTAAAACATTTTTGTTGTTGGGACTCATTTTTTATATTAAAATTCCATTTTTATGCTTTAATACTCAATACTCAATATATTTCATGTCATTATACATAGGTATTTACACTCGTCAAAAATAGAAGGAAACTATTGTCATAAAATTAGTACACAGTTATAAAACTAAAAAACTTAGCCTAAGCATCTGGACAATTTAAACCCTAAATATTTGTTAAAATTATAAGTACAATACAAGCTTGCTGTTAGACACAATACAATTAAACTACAGTAGAATAATACAATAAAACCAGACTAAAATGTTTGTTTAAAAATAGAAAACATCAAAATATATATGTTAAGAACTCATCAAATGAGTAAAAACAATTTAAACACAAAATCTGCCTAACTTTACTCTTAAATTTGTCTCGTTCCAAGCTCTTTATGGACCACCCTCTATATAGCCTGGGCCATCTTGACACCTTCTCAACCTATGATAAGCTGGGATGAGTAAGTTTTTTTTGTCTTGTATCATAACCTTGGACCCCACCATGCACTCCGAATTTATCCTCATTATCCTTCAGATACATCAAATTCTCTAGTATGTAGTGAGATGGTAAGGTAAGTATATTAAAATATTTAAATGCTGGTCTGCAATCCTCCCTGAAACCCAGATACTCCATGATTCGGATAGCCCTTCTCTGTAACCCAAAAATTCTGGCCACAAGTGGGGAGTGACCCCGAACCAAAACACCATGTCATTACAGAATTAAATATAGCATGGTAGGATGTTTTCATAACATTTTCCGAGACATTTTGGGAAAGGTTACGAAGGACAAAAAGAGCCCTGCTAAGCTTTGATGAAACCTGATTAGTTTGGACATCCCATCTCAGAGTGGAGTCAATGTATACTCCAAGGAACCGAACACTCTCCCTATTCTCATTAACGTTTCTAGAATCTCTGAGGGAGAAAACCAATTTTTTTCTTTTGTCTTCATTCATGAGGAGCTTATTTGCGTTAAACCAGTCCTTCACTCTTGCCTGTATAGCTTCAAGCTGTACAACTGCCTGATCAACTGATCCCACTGACCGGGAAATGGTGGTGTCATCCGCAAAAAGAGTGTATTTTTCTTTATCGCTGTTTAGAGGAAGATCATTTACATAAATTAGGAATAGAATCGGTCCTAGGACAGATCCTTGAGGCACACCTATGTTCACAACTCTTTCCTCAGAACACACACCCCACCCACCCTGACAGCCCGGGATTTATTACTTAGATAGGAATTGACAAGTTTAACACTATCTGTGCTAAAATTATAGTGGGCTAGCTTGTTCAGCAAAAGTTCATGGGAGACACAGCCAAATGCCTTACTCAAGTCGCAGAAAAGAACAGCATTATATTGGAGATTATCAAAAGAATCAAGAATATCGGCACTCTTGTTTCGACCGTGTTTGGGACAAGGCTAGCTGATATCACTAGTACTTGGTATTGCGGTTTTACATTTCGTTGCGATCGATCGATCAATTCTTACATTGATAAGCCTGCTTTTTACGCTTATAGTAACTAGTAAAGGCTGCTTAAAGCGTAATTGCTTCACGTTTCTAGTCGCCGGGGACGTAACCCCGGCAACAGCACCTATGGGTGAAAACACGGAAGACGAGGACACAATGTCCAACGTCTCATTCGAGTCAACCTCTGACCAGAAATTCAAATTTACTGAAATTGAAAAATCGTTCCCTCAACTATGCGGAAGTTTGCATACAATGTAGACTAGACACTGAAAAGCTTAAAACAGCTAGAGAAATGTCTCAAAACGACCTTATTAAACTTTCGTCAAAGATCCGACAGCATTATAAGGATACCCACCCTACCCGCATTAAACCCCGTGTACAATCAAAAATAGACACCGGTAAGAAAAAGGCAAGCCCTACAAACTTGGGCGAACCTGCAAAAAAGCAGAAGGTCACCTTGACCGATCTGCAAAAAAGGTCAACAGAGAAAAAAGGGCTTGAAGAAAAGTCGCAAGAAACGGCGACATCGAGTACATCGGCCACAGGCAACGAAGGCGGCTCCAAGCTGCATGCCCCGCCTCCTCCTAGTAATCCTGCGCTCCTGATGCAGGAAAATGAAAAGGACGTTTTCAAGACGCCTTTTCGCCAAATTCCTTTCAGGAAAAACTTTAAAATAGTTACCCTAGACATGGGCCAACCCCCTATCCCAACGGCAAACCAATTCCAACCCCTAGAAGACGTCCAGACTGAAGACGAAGACACAGTAAGTGTGGCTTCCACATCTGCCTCCAACAGCACAAGGCAAAAGGCCATCCAAAGCCGCAAGGGCAAAACACCCTTAAAGGCCAAAACCCAACCACCCCCCCCTGTAGTTATAAAGGGTAGACCACAGGACCATAAGGCCTTAAGGGAAGACCTAAAAGCAATGAGACTTACGAATTACCAATTAAAATATACTAAAAATTCGGTAATTGTCTATTGCAATAATATAAATGATTTCCATACCTTAAAGAGAGCTTTGGATAACGAAAAGACAGAATACCACTCTTATGCCGAGTCGCAGGAAAAGACAAGGGCCTTTGTTCTTCGCGGCTTGGACGGCGATATTAAGCCCCAAGATATCGTTGAAGCGCTCGCTGACGAGTATAACGTGAATGCTAAGAATGTTTTCGAAATGCGCAAAACACACGTTCCTATGTACTTAGTCGTACTAAGCACAAACTTTACAGTATGGAAGCTAAATAACGACATGAGAACCTTGATGTGTATAAGGGTGAACTGGGAAACCAGACGCTCAGGCAAGCCGGTGTTACAGTGTAAAAACTGTCAACAATTTGGCCATGCCAAGTCATACTGTAACCGCCGGTTAGCCTGCAGTAAATGTGCAGGACCCCATGAAATTACTGATTGCAACCAAGAGCATCTCAAATGTGCTAACTGTGGCGGCCCTCACAGATCGATAGACGAAACCTGCCCTGTCTTCATTTATAAAGTTAATCTACTGCAAAGCGCAACTACAACAAGGACCAAGCAGGAGTTTCGCCCCGCTCCACCCCCGGCGAACCCTGCCTGGAGGGAACCAAGGAACCCCATTGTAGCAGACGGCCCAAGTAGGGGCCAAGGCCTAAGCAATGGCCAACAGGAAAAAGACGAATACCAGAAGCAATTCCCCCAAATGCGAACTAGACAACAAAATGCAAATACAAATATAAGCAACAATGTACCTAAGGTTAGTGGCACTGCTCGCGGTTCAAACCTAAATCCTAACATAAAAAGCTCAAATAATGCAAACATTTCTAATCTAATGACAAACCTAAATAACGTAGTTAATAAAATCAACTCGCTAGTAAACCTAGAACAATTATTTTTAGCATTAGAGCACTATTCAAATATGCTCGAATCATGCGGAGGGAATAAGGCAGAGATTATCCAAGCGTCTCTGCGCTTTTTCTCTTACGAATATAATAATTTTAATGTGTAATGTTACTCGTTGCATGTTGGAATTGCAATGGTATCAGGTCCAAGCTGGGCGAGTTTCGAAATTTCATGTATTCTTCCAATTTTCAGGTCGTTTTCCTTGTCGCTAACACCTGATTTCAGTTTTAAGATCAAACACTATAATGTAGAGAGATTTGATAGGCCCGATCGAGCCGGAGGGGGAGTGGCCTGTCTCATACATAGGTCGCTCTGCTATAAAAGAACTCGAAACCTTAGATCGGCTATAGAACACGTTTGTATCGAGACCGAGAGCGGCCTACGTATTTGCGGCGGTTATGCATCTCCGGCTCTCCGCCTCACGGAAGCTGACTTTCTTACACTTCTCCCACGGAACAAGACATCCCTGCTCATTGGCGACTTCAATGCCTCACACGCAGATTGGGGCGGCGTGACCAATGTCAGGGGTAGACTGCTCAAAAGGGTGATCGACGACAACCTGGAGATGTCCTATCATAGAACTCCGAATCCTACCTTTCTACGTTATCCCTCATTCCTGGACATCGCTATAACCCGGGGAATGATAAGAACTACTCAACTGCAAGAACTTAACGACTTAAACTCGGACCATCTTCCAGTCAGGATTGGCCTGTATCACAGGATCCCTGCTTCGAACGATACCGTCGTTTCATACAGGAATGTTGACTGGAGGGTGTTCCGAGATAGGTTGAACGAGTTGACGGTCGTTCCCGGGCAATTAGAGACTGTTCAGGACTTAGAAAATGAGGTAAATTCATTAACAACAAACATCCAGCGCATCCGAGATGCTATATGTCCCAAAGTCGTTAAACGACCCTGGACAGAAACCCTTCCCGAAAATATCCTGAATATCATATCCTATAGAAACCGTTTTCGGCGAAGATGGCAGAGAAACAGGACTAGAGAGGGAGCCGCTTATATCGGTGCGTTAACGGAGGAAATCAAGGTTAAGATCCGGGAACACAGGAACCAAACCTGGCTTAATTACATTAACAGTGTAGGCACGGAAGACGGTTCGCTATGGAAGCTCGCCAAGCGAGTCCGCGGAGGTTACGCTCAAATCCCTGAAATAAGGCATCGTGGCTTAGACATCATTGATGATCTAGGGAAAGCGGAAGCCTTTGCGGACTACCTGGAGAGCGTCTATAGCGAGACACCTGACACCCTGCCCGAACAACAACATTGCACTGATACAATCACAGCTTTTCGAAATCATAAATACCCAATTCCCCCGTTAATACTCGATAAACTAAGAATCAGCCCTGCGGACATCCGCAAAGCTCTCTGTCGTCTTCCAAGAAATAAAGCACCCGGCCCGGATAGTATTCCGAATATAGTCCTTAAAAACCTACCCCGGAAAACACTAATCCAATATATGCATGTAATTAACGCAATCATCCGGTTGCAACATTTCCCTGACCCATGGAAAGTAGCGTGCATAGTGCTATTCCCTAAACCAGGCAAAGATTTATCACTGCCCTCCTCGTATCGACCTATTTCTTTGCTCAACACCCTCGGCAAGGTGGCTGAGAGGCTAATCTTGCCGAGGCTGAGCAGGTTCATAGAAGAACGAGAAATACTCCCGCCTGAACAATTTGGCTTTCGAGGCCAACATGGCACCGTCATGTTGGCAGCGAAAATAGCATCCGACACATATAAAGGCTTTAACGAAAAGCAGTCAACTGCGATGCTTTTACTAGATATCGAGAAAGCGTTCGACAGGGTATGGCATGAGGGGCTGCTGTACAAACTCCTTGTAAAATACAGCATGCCACTGTATTGGACAGCCCTCATAGAATCGTACCTTGCCGGCCGCTTTTTCTCAACTCGTATTGGCAATTGCACTTCAGCAAGTAAGAGACAACAAGCTGAGGTGCCTCAAGGCACTGTGCTATCGCCGCTACTTTTCAACCTGTATATAGCAGACATCCCTTCATATCCCGATACCCAACTAGCCCTGTTTGCCGACGACACGGCAATCTATTCCCGAAATTCCCAAGCCGAAGTGGCCAAGTCAAAAGTATATGAGCATCTAAATACTCTAATCCCCTATTATGAGCAATGGAAAATCACGCTTAACATGCCAAAAACAGAACTAATCCTTATGTCCAGAAAGCGCAAAGATGTAAATATTACACCCCTCATAATAGGAGAAACAGTTATAATCCCTAAACCTAAAGTTAAATACTTAGGCATAACTTTTGACAATAAGTTAAATTTTAGTCAACATGTAAATACAATCCAAAGCAAAAACGCAGCCATAATTAAGGGACTGGGAATACTAACCAGAGCCAAATCTTATCTCAGCCCGCAAAATAAACTTACCCTCTATAAAACTATCATTAGACCTGCCTTATTGTACGGTGCACCCGTATGGTGCTCCGTGGCTAGAATGCATAAACAGAAAATTCAAGTCATTCAAAACCACTACTTGAGGGCGGCATTCTCACTTACCCTGTTCGATCATGTAAGGGTAGAGGACCTACACGCGTGGGCACGGATCGACTATGTCGAAGAACACATTGATGGCCTAGCGTGCAGGTTCTACGAACATCAAGTGAGAGGGTCGTCGCTTACAGCAAATATAGCCGATGCACGATATGATCCGGAGCGCCCTATGGGGCATGGTACAATATATAGAGATTTACATTATTTTATAAACAACTTAGACCGCCATAGACCCATATCTCCTTTATACAAATAAATAACCACTTCACATCCCAAAACAGTATTCCAACTCCCCTTTTCAGCCCTTAGAAAGCCCATTTCTAAGATAAACAAACACCCCAGGTATCAGGAGCGCAGAAACACCAAGCTTTCAGGTAGTATAAGCCGATCTGCCTCCTTATTGGCCCGCTTACCGTGATCGCACATGGGGGCGGGGCATGGCAAGGGACTAGTTCCCACCATAAATACGGTACCTCCCACCTGCACAGCTCATTTGACTTCAAGCCACTGAAGCATCCGTGACTCCGCAACCGGACCGCGGAGATTCGACCTAGCAGCCTGAAACTATTGCAATTCTCCCGGAATAGACTCTGAGTCTTAATCTTTAGTAGATGTACATTAGTACAACCTACTTGTAAATATTGTATATAATTATGTAAATATTCTGACGCCCTGCTCCAAAGGGAGCACTTGAAACAGGGTTTTTTCTATATTTTTCCCTGTATAACTCACCCTTATGCAACCTATAACATAGCACAATAACGTACTAAACAAGAGCTTTCGCAATTACCCAACATAGCGTCCTTGAAGGGGTCTCCCAAGGAAGGAACATATAAAAAGCAGTGCCACATACCTAATTCTAGTTAGTAGGTTAAGAACAGCCCCTAAGGGTGCCACCACTCGCTGGCCAGGTGTTGATTAAACAACATAAGGCGTAACAGCGTAGTGTTACACTATTTATAAGCATGCTAAGAGAACTAGGTCTGTAAACATATCTTAAGCAATTATGAATAAATATTAATGATGAAGAATATCGGCAATAAGGTTTAGTATAACCAGTGCAGTATTCCTGCCCGTTCGAAAACCAAACTGACTTTCCGTAAAGCATCTGTTCCCCCAAAGAACTTCCCCAACCTCAATGCCAACCTTTCAACAATTTTAGATAATACTGGCAACAAAGAGATGGACCTGTAATTTTTGGCCTCGTTTTTGTCACCATTTTTATAGACAGGCACAACAAGAGCCTTTTTAGTATGACAGGAAATACATTCTGACTAAAACAGCAATTTATTAATTTAGTTAAAGGACTGATTATTAAGTTTTTGATAGATTTAATTAATTCAATTCTCAGACCAAACATATCACAGCTAGCTTTATTTTTAATGTTATTTATGATCTCTCTAACTTCATATAAAGACACAGGGGAACAGTTAAAAACATTGAGTGGAGGAGCCATGTGTTCAAGATTTTGTAGAGGACTATGTTCACTTGGATCTATTTTGCTTGTGAGATTCTGTGCAATGCTGAAAAAATAGTTATTGAAATCGGAAGGTGAGAGAAGTGAACTAATTTCTTCGTGAGTGTCTAAGTTTCTCGATTTATTTATGATTTTCCACATTGCTTTTGTTGGATTTTTAGCTGACACAATTATGCTATCATTGTGGGCTATTTTAGCTGTTTTAATCGCATTATTATATGTTTTTTTAAATGATTTATACTCCAGAATGTCAGCAGGACGATTATATTGCCTACAGACCTCACCAAGCAACCTAAGTTGATCACGCATATACCTCAGATTATTATCAAACCACGAGCCATGACCAGGCTCATTTGTTTGAACTTTATAGGACTTTAATGGAAAACAATCCAAGTAAGATTTCTAAAATATTCTTATGAACTTTTCAAATTTTATTGTTACATCTACGGTATCATCATCAACAAAGTTGAAGGAGCAAGCTTCGATTTGATTATAGAAATTAAACATACCGGTTTGAGTGAGAGATCTGAACTGCCTAAGTTCATGTTGTACAAAATTCTGATTTAAGTTTAATTCAAATGTGAATAATTGAGATCTGTGGTCTGACAGTTCAAATTCAACCGACTGAGCATCTAAGACACCTGGAGCAAAATGAATAAAAATGTTGTCCAGGCATGAAATACCTCTACTAGTTACCGTAATTTTGCGTTCAAAACCATGGCCCTCCAATAGGTCACAGAGCAGGACTATGTTGTTCGAATTTTAATTATTGCTTTTCAAAGTAGGTAACTAATCGATGGCTAATCTTTAACTTAAATAACCATTAGATTTGATAAAGTCGAAATTACAGATTAGTGATTTTGGTAATTTTTTAGATGACGTGTCAGACCGATTTAGCCGTTTTTTCCTCACCGTCATTTTTAGACGTTTTTTATTTGCGGAAACCTAATAGTAATCAACTGTGTAGCGGGTCAATGGAGTGAATAGGGGTGCTGTGTTGGGTAAAAAGTGTATAAAAATAGAAAATATTGAATTTGCAAAAACGAATTTTGTCAAAAATATGTGTTACTTTAATAAATATTCCAGTGACGTAACAAGGTTACGGAAAAGAGCTCCACTGTCCCATTGCAGTTGATTAATTGTTTATCATTCAACTAATATTTCACTTCCCGCATGGCCCTCCGCTCGCTTCACTCGCTTCTGGCGCGCAACCAAACAAAACCAACCCAAGGCATTCCCAAAATGAAAAAAAAAAAAACTGAATTGATACTGTCAGAAATTTTAGTCTTTTGCACACTTGAAACTCTATTTTCTTTTTTTGATACGAAAGTATGAGTTTCCGCAATCAAAATATAATGTACTGCACTTCTATAGGTCAGTTGCATCCTTAGGTAACATCAAAATTCAAAAACTAATCTGACAAATCATCTAAAAAATGACCGTGATGTGATTTTTGCCAGTAGGTATTGTAAAAGGTCAATATTTCACATTCCTGTGTTATCAATGTATTCATATTTTTTATTACTTACTCTTTGAAATTCTTGACTTACTTCTGAAACCACTCTACTGCCTACTGCTTAAATCATAGAGGTATAAACTCTCTTCAATAATGGCAGTTTTCACCATTTTAAATAATATTTACCTGTTACAGATGTTTACAAACTGGATTTCTCGAATAGGGAATAAGAAATTCGAACAGCTACCTCGAGAACAAGTATATAAGAAGTACTTTTGCTATGACCTTGGAAAATAAACAACTTTCGTCACATTTTACCTGAGCCGAAAACATCATATGTGTACCTACTTCTGTGGTTTGGTCGATTCCTTCCGACTCGCCCTGTAGTTATTGAAGTACGTTGTTTTTAAATCCTTGACATGCGCCAAAATTCTAAGTTAAAGGTGTTGTGGTGTTATGAAAAAGATATAGCAGATGAAAATTCACCTTACAAATTCCGCTATCGGGAAATGTGCAAAAGTCCAATTAGAATTTTTATGAAATATGTTGGTGCAACTGGCCATAGTTAAGCATATCATAGCAGAATATTTAATTATGTGAGTTAAGCATTAAAGAAAAGCATATTTTATCAACATCATTAATAAATCAGTAATAAATAAATAATTAATAAATATGCAAATTATTTACCTACATTGATATATTGTTTTATTTATCACCAATATGCCTGGTTATCAAATATTTGCTAAATAGTAAACATTTGCGCAGTATTCCGAAACTTCCTGAAATTGCTATTTTTCAATAACCCTTATTCCAAAACTTAATTTTTGACAGATTTTACACACAATTTATTCCAAAAATGAGTTTTGGAATGATAGTTACCCAAAATAGCAAATTCAGAAAGTTTCGAAGCATTGCACCATTTCAAAACAATTAAAATTTCAAACCAAACATCATTTGATCAAAGATTAGTTGAATGACTACACCGCTATGGCAGCACAGTCGCAAAAGTCACTGACAGATACAACAGAAGTGAGTGTTCTATTTCGTGTATATATAAATCACTTTTCTATGGAATGCATATCGTGGACACGAAGGCAATAACGTGCTTATATAATTGATTAGTAATACTGCTCAACTATATGGTCGCCAATACATCCTGTAAAATAACCCGCGTGGAAAGAGTTCAAAGGAAATTCACAAAATATCTTCTTTTTAAACATCGCCTTTTCTTCAACCATATGCCTTACCAAACTGGACTTCTATTCTGTGACCTGAAAAGTCTTGAACAGCGCCGTAAGGAAAGTCTAGTACTAACTCCTGTAGAGTACTTGCCTTTTTTATATAAATAAAACATCTATATCTGTATTTAAATATACAATATTTGAACAATTTTAGTCATGGCACTCACCTGGCGTATTACCTGTAGAATAAGTTGGCGCATGCGAAACACCAGAATCTGACAATTCAACTGTCAAAGCGCACTGAGGACTGGATCGGTTCATAAAGGAACTCTCAATAGTAAAAGTGCAAGGACTACTCGAGACTCTCGTTAAGGAGTTCTTGCTTTTCCTACCAGTTGAGTTTTTTGGAAATGAGATGGATCTCTGCAACGTTGTGGATTGTGTCGTAGCATTTGGCGGCGGAGTCACCTACAACAATGTACATTCTGGTATTTAAATGTGCTAAAAAGTGGCTAGATTTTGATATATCATTACACCTCTCAATCTTCCCCTAAAACCGATACAGCGTGGATCTAGTTAAGCACATTGTGAATCTAGTTTCAAATTAAAATCTACCTGTGGTTCAAATTCCATTTGGTCTTTACTAAGTCGTTTTTTTCGTCTCATACTAATTATTGGCAACAATGGCGCAGTACCAACCGACGGGGCTGTAGTTCCCACATGCCAAGACTGGTTCCGAACGATTTGTGAATTTTTCTTTTCTCTTTCTGTCGAACGTCTTCTTATCGTTCCTATTTTCCTTGCGCTAGGAGACCTGAAATACAAGATACAATAGCCTTATGTTTAGAGCAAAGGAGCTGTCCATCCCTGTTTGGACACTTCAAAATCGCAATGACAGCCTTCCATAAAAATAGATAAGACATGTAGGCACTTTGAAGAAACCTGGGTTAAATGACACTCCCTAGGCGATTTTTGTTTAGAACTCAGTCCTGCATTGCATGTAAGGATTAAACCCTCAGTTTACAGTTCAGAATTACATTAGGAGTGCATTCATTAAAAAGGTGTCCTAAATCCTATGTTTCAGCAGTAGTGGTGATGACACTATTGATATTTCAGTTTTATCTACGCAAATGTCCAATTAGAAATACTTACCTGAATATTCTCCCCTTTACCAAATTAGAATCTATTTTTTGAAACCATACATAATAGCTTTTATGCAATAGGTTAATACCTCATAATTTTCTGTTCCGAGCTTCTTCTTATCCTCAGATCCCTACTTAATCTTCTAGCCAGTTGATCAGTGGTTGGACTCAGCGATGCGGTTTCTAAAGTTCTCTGATAAGCGGTTTGAACATTCTCAATGTTGTTGTCATGCTCGTCGTCGACTTCGCGGTTCACGTTGTTGTCGTTGTCACTGTTCATATTCGATTGGACGTTGTCAAGCTCTAACGAAATTCTCCGTTCTAGAATTATAAATGGATGGTAAACTGCTCGTCAGAAATAAAAACGAAAAAACACAATTTTAGTGTCATTGCTGTAGTTTGAAAACGGATTGGTGGATTTTAATGACCTATTCAGATCCTGAAAGGGCGTTTCATTGAGATTTTCTGACCAATTTACAGGATGATACAATTGTTTTCTTGACAAGCAGTTTAGTTAAAATAGCCTATAAAATTCCAATTTCAACTATAAGATTACTATGGAGAAACAATACTACATGTGATAAAATGGTAGCCAAGAATATAGCAAATATACCTACTTCGTTACCTTAAGGCACGTTCAATTTGAACTTCTGTCTCTGGTAATTATTGGTATTACAAAACACAAAATAAAATAAGATCATACAAGAGAAAATACAAGACAAATCGATCAGATAAACATACCTTAGAGCTCGCTTTTGAAATATAAACCAATGCTGGAGCAAATAATGACTACACATTCCCCAAAAAGATATGCCATATCTAAGGCGCGACTCTATTAGAGAGTAGGTAACCCACCATTCTGCCCACCTGGGGCCCCAGATCCTGAACCGTTACTTTGACTGCAAAGCAACCTGAGGCTGCTTTTTTGGCAAGATCAACAATATGTTCGTTAAAGGAATTTGGCACCCGATCGGCTCTCGAGAGCAGTATCCCCAATAACCAGCCTCTTCATGTCACATCTGAAACCAACTATATTTGTTTTCCTCAAGTTAAGAACAAAAAGGTTAGGTCGCACCAGGTTTTAATAAATCCGAGGAAATTACCCTTTTCAGAGCTTCAAAGTCGACGCCATGCCATAATATAGTTGTGTAGTTCGCGAATAGGGTGAATTGGCCACTGATGTCTAGGGTGTCCAAGTCATTTATATAAAGAAGGAACATTAGCGATCCCAGAACAGAGCCCTGAGGCACACCCCACTTAACCACCCGACCCGCGGAGCTTTCAGAACCCGATAAGACCCTCTGCCGGCGATCATCAGGATACACTTCCAAAGCCATAGTGATGAAGTTTATCCAGCCAAATCCGGTGACTGACACAGTCAAACACTTTGGACAAGTCACAAAAAACTGCTGCAGCCATCCCACCCCTGTTTAATTGTGAGTACAGGCCCTCCAACGGTCTAAACACCGCATCATTCATACCGCTATTCTGTCGAAACCCAAATTGACTACTGCTCAGAATGTTATGGTTTGCTACAAAAACGATTATTCGTGCTTTCACTAACTTTTCTATAATTTTTGATAGTGTTGACAGTAAAGAGATCGAACAGTAATTGGAGGGGTCCTCAACCTCGCCTCCTTTGTAAAGTGGGAGCACTTTTGATAAATTTTAAAAAAGGAACCCTCCCAACTCCCAAGAAGTATTTATTGCCTGAACCAGCAGGTCAAGTACATCATCAGCAAGGGCAAGAAATATCCTCGCCGACAACCCATCCATCCCTGACGCATTCATATTCTTTATAGAGGATATCGCTTCTTTCATTTCATCCAAACAGGTGGGAGCAAAATAAAACGAGTTAGATATAGAAAATCCGGACATATAACTAAGAAGGTCGACCACCGGAACAATACTCAGTAAGTTTCTCCGGTATAGTACCGTTGGATATTTCAAAGGCATTCGACAGAGTTTGGCATGACGGACTGCTCAACAAACTGCCGTCCTTGGAACTGCCCGCCTCTCTCTGCAGCTGGCTGGCCAGTTTCCTTAAGAACCGATCCCTACACGTTGCAGTCGATGGACACATCTCGGACACATTCACCATCAACGCGGGCGTGCCTCAGGGCGCAATACTTTCTCCAACTCTGTTCCTCATCTATATTAATGACCTGCTGATCGAAACGGATAATCCTGTTTACAGTTTTGCAGATGACAGTACCCTTGTCTCCCACTTTAGATCAGAAAAACCCTTACCAGCGACTGAGACTCATCACCGCAGACGGGAGCAGATTACAGCAATTAATCAAGACCCAAGCAGCAACGTTTACTAAGAGGGCCAATACAGCGGGCCCTGACATCATTATGGCAGGATCGACCATTCCTTCATCCTCGTCAATCGGGCTGCTGGGTGTCTCGGTCAACAGCAATATATCATGGCATGACCATGTTGCTAACATCGCAAAATCAGCCTCCCAGAAGCTTGGTGCGCTATTTCGCAACAAAAAACTCTATACACCGCAGCAGTTGCTCTTGCTGTACAAAGCGCAAATAAGACCGTGCTTAGAATATTGCTCACGTATCTGGGGTGCCGCACCAAAGCATACCCTAAAGCTGCTGGATACCATTCAGAAGAGGGCTGTGCGTCTCGTCGGCGATCCGGAGTTGACCCGGAATCTGGATAGTCTGGAACATCGCAGACATGTGGCCGAGATGTCTCTGTTTTACAGATACTTTGACGGCAGATGTTCCCAGGATTTGGCCCGCATAATCCCGCCCCTGGCAACTCCTGTTAGGCAGTCCCGACAGACGGCAGGAGCACACCAGTTCGTCGTACAACTAGAAAGACCTAGAACATCGCTTTACCAGAACTCCTTTGTCTGGCGCACTGCATCACTGTGGAACACACTTCCAGGACATCTGTTTCCCACTAATTACAACCTACAAATATTCAAGAACCGTGTCAATCAACATCTTCGCCCACACACCGCTCGTCGAGCGCCATAGGATCTACCTTTAGTGTGTGTGCCACTGCCATAAAAAAAAAGACAATCAATGCTGTCATCACCCACTGTTTCAAAATATCTATTTTTCTTCAACAAATTCAAGATGGCCGAAAATTAAGATGTTTTGCTGACATCTTCGAAAATCACGGTTTTCTGTGCTATTTGTGAGAAAAAAAAAGCAACAAAAGTATTGGTTGTGTTAAGTGCAGAAAGGCTTTCAACAGGCAGTGTATAGTGAGATCGCCAGGTTTCATAGTTCAAGGGATAAATGAAATTGTTTGTGCTGGCTACAACAACAACAACGAGGGTCTGACAATTTCCGACAAATTAAAACTCTACGTCCAAAATAATAGATTACTGAGTGCCTTAGTGATGAGCTTAAACGAAATGAAGGATCTTTTTCTGGAGGAAAAACTGGGAAAAATCAACATAACGACGTTGAAAAGCGTAAGCGAGGTTAGGAATCATTCCACTGTTCCCACAATAAACCATCAAAAGTCAACGTCAGCGCCAACACCACTGCTGACATTGACAGTGACAGAGCGATGTTGGCGCCAACTGGAGTGGTGACCTTTAATACCGGGGATGGAGAACCAGCGTCCAACGGAAGCGGATCGAAAGTCTGCGTGTTGGAGTCGCGATACTGGTGAATCCTGCTATTGAACACACGGACATTCCCAGGATATCTGAGTTGTCTGTGGAAAAAAAATCGAGCCATGTTGTTCTTATGCATCAAACCTTAATACCTATATAATATCTGTTTATAGATCGCCCTTAGCTGACCTTGGCACCTGCATTGCAAATCTAGCAGGGGCCATAGATATTGTGGGATATGCTAGAAGGATATTAATAGCGGGTGATTTTAACGTACTGTTTGGTACAGATCAGCGCGAGGCCATTTCTGTACTAGATCTGCTGGAATCCTATGGATTTGAGGCGGCAGTGCATGCCGAGATACGAGGTAGGAACTGTCTTGATAACAACAAATTTTTACAACCCTTTCAAAGAAGTAAGTGTATATGATGACAGTCCTTCAGACCATAACTATATCCAATTTAATGTAAATTATTTCTCAAACAGCCACAAAACAACATCTAAATATCTCAGACCTATAACTGAAAAGGAAAAAAAACACTTTTTATGGTCTGGTTGAGAGTTTGAACTGGTTATTCATAACAGACAATAATAACTCTGTAAACGAAAAATTTCAGCTTTTCTGTAATACAATCAAAGGAGCTTTTGAAAGCGCATTTCCTGAGAAGCAAAACAAAGTGAAACAGTCACAAACAGTGTTTCCATGGTTTAATGTCCACCTTCATGAAATGCGTGATCACTTGCAATTTCTTACCGACCTGTGCAAGAGTTGTCTATCACCAGATTTGCTTATAGAAAAAAACAATTTTCATAAACCATACAAATGATAACTTTATTTCCGAATCTACCAACAAAACTAAAAGTATCTGGAAAATTATAAACAACAACCGAGGAGGCAAAGACCATCAGGAACCTTGTGGGCAAATCACCCCAAACCAATTTAACAAGTTTTTCTCAGAAGTTGCAGTGGCAGAGTCTAGTTGGGGAGTGCGCAGTACTCTATAGAAGATGTTCACTTTCGGATGGACCCTCAACCTCGGTCACATTGCGAATATGGGGAGGCGAGCTTTATTTGAAGTTAGAGGAGTTGTAATGGGCTTTAAAAAACAAAGATGCACGTGATGTTTTTGGTTTGTCTGTTAAACTTATTAAAGCCATCAAGGACCTCATTGTAATACCACTGACAAAACTTATAAACCTTTGCTTCAAGGAGAGTATTCTCCCCTCCAGTCAAAAAAGCCATTGTGATTCTCATCTTTAAGAAAGGAGATAAGATGGGTGTTTCTATCGTCCGATTTCCCTGCTTTCAATCTTGGCAAAAATATTTGAAAAGTGTATGTCTTCAAGAGTGACGCTGTTTCTCGAGGCAAATTCACTACTGTGTGATGCGCAGTTTGGGTTCAGGGCGGGACGTAATACTGTGCAAGCTATTCTAAATCTAGTATCATTCATTATGGATGGTTTTGAAAACAAAGAACATATTGGTACCATCTTCTGCGCCCTAAGCAAGGCCTTCGACTGTGTATCGCACGAGTTGCTCATCAGAAAACTTCATCTTTATAAATTTGGTCAGAACAGTATTGACCTATTAACATCCTATTTGGAAGGACGAACTCAAAGGGTAGTGGTGGATGGAGTGTCGTCGGTCACAAGAATCATGAACACTGGGGTGGCACAAGAATCTGTAATGGGTCCCTTACTATTCCTGGTTTATATTAATAACCTTTCTCAGATCCGGGTAAAGGAGCATTATGTCTTGTTTGCCGATGATACTACCATCTCAATCAGGGAACCTCAAGTGGATGCTCTGGTGGGTGAATGAATGGTGGAATGAATCCAAGACTAGCCATCTCCTTTTCTCTTTAAGAGATGCACAGGGGTGGTCACTGTCTCGTGGGATTGCGCCGTTCTTGGGAGTACAGATGGATAGTGGTCTTGAGTGACATACGCGTTGCGCAATTTGTCAGGGGCAGTGTTCGTGGATGTGTTGAGGACTGCATATTTTGGCTTGTTTCATTCTGTTATATCCTATGCGATCCTGGCATGGGGTCATAGCCCGCTGTGGCGCAGGGTTTTTGCCTTACAGCGGAGGGCAGTGCGAGTTGTTGGTGGTCTGGAGTATAAAGATGATTGTACACAAACGTTCATTGAGTTGAACATCATGACTTTTCCAAATGTTTACATACTGGAAAACCTTCTTTATATAAAGGACAATCTGGAAAATTCCCTACAAATAATCAGAAGCATGATTATGCCACCCGCTCCAATGGACAGCTTGCTGTTCCGCTGTGTAGGCTTGAGAGGTGTCACAGTGGGCCGAAATACTGGGCTGTTAAGTTTTACAACAAGCTTCCAGACTCCTTAAAAACAAAACCCAGAGATGTGTTCAGAAGCAGGATTCGGCAGGCACTCCTAAAGAAGCCTTTATATGACCCAGTAGACTTCTTGACTAATGAAATAACCTTCAATGTTTCTTAGAGTATCTTTCTCCTTGTCAGTTTTGTGTTGTTCCATCCTTTTTTTAAGCTGTTTTAATATTTTAATAATCTTAGTGTATTTTAAACTGTTTTTTTGAGTGTTGAGTAATCTTAAAAACTGTCTTATTGAATTGCTTAATCTTAAAATAAGACTTTTTAATGTGATGACATATTATTGACCTGTGTAAACCTTATTTGGTGCTAGCACGAATAAGTGATTTGATTTGATTCTTTGTAAATTCATTCACTACCGACCAGCTTCCTTTTTGTTTATTACCCGCTTTTTAAATGCGGTTTCTATAATACACTCCAGCAAGCCGAACAGCTCAGCTGGTAAAACCTATCATAATTTCTGCCACTAAAAATTCTACCATATCTACAACGATTATTAGATCGCACACCACCGACAGAGACATCACAGACAAAGGCATCATGATCAGACGGGGCGGCGTTGACAACAGAACAGTTAACATTCTTAACATTTATATTCGAACATACATAATCAATCAACGTTGAAGAGTACCGCAAGACGCGCGTGGAGTTTTTTACATACATTGTCAGGTTATGCGATTCCAACAATTTTTTTAACCTTAAAGTAGAAATTGAATCGCTATCCTCAAAGTTTATGTTTAAATCCCCAGCCAAGATAACATTTGTCGAAACATATATCTTAGAAAGCAAAATACCTAGCTTAATCAAAAAGTGATTTGCATCTAAAGAAGGAGATCTGTATATGCAGATTATATACAAATTCAATTGTTTGGAAAGAATCACTGAAAATTCCAAAGCAGCCCCCTCCAAAAGATCACCAAATTGATCAGTAGACTTAAATGAATTACCCCACAAAAAAAAGGTCACCAATTATCATCATGGAGCCACCATGAACTGATCTAGATCTACAAAATGCTGATAGGACCACATATCCCTGAACATACACTAATTCATTCTGCTTCAACCAATGCTCAGTAAGTAAGACAACACTAGGATACTCACAGTTCTCCAAAAACACAAACAATTCATCAGTCTTATTTCGTAACGATTGAATATTAAGCAACAATAATTTCATGTTTGTACTGCAATTAATACTAATTTTCTATTACTAGAGGAACATCTAAAAAATTTGCCTCCACAGCAGGATCATCTGAGTTAACCTGAGCGGAATCATGAATATCTGTGTCAGAGGTCGCAATCGAGCCATATATATTAATATATACGGGGAGATGCTGAATTATAACATCTGCGCTCAAAGCACAGGGCAACCTATCATTCTGGTTAACAATTTTTGGGAATTGTTCTCCAGCTCCAATGGACCCTGCATTATACAAGTTTACAGTCAATAAAGAGAGAACATCAATCTGTCTTAAGTTACCTACTAAATTCTTACTATTAAAATTCTTCAAACCATCATACAAAATGTTTGAGAGCTTGAAGAGGGCTCGCCTGTTTAAATATCTACTATTCTCCACGAAGTCCCCAAAAGCAAACCTTGATGCTATCTCGATGCAACCAACATGCACAGAAAAGAACAGTTTGAGAATTTGTTCGTTTACATATTCTGTAATATATCGGCTTGGATCAGACACAAAATCATTAACAGGTACAGTACATATCGTCGCCTTTCTCACGAAAAGTTCTAACTAGCTTTCGCTAAATTTGTCAGAAGGGCTGATAAATGAAAAAGAGTTAGACATAAATCAGCGAAGTTAGCTTAGTTTTAAAGTTAATTTATATGGCTTTAAAACGAAGCTAACTCCTTTGATTTATGTCTATCCCTTTTTCATTTATCAGCTCTCCTTACAAATTTAGCAAAAGCTAGATAGGACTCTTCGTGAGAAAGGCGACGATATATAGTATGAAAACATTTATTTGTTAAGAGTGTTATATCATCCAAACGGACATTAGTATTGCTTACCACCGCAAGAACTATTACATAGTCTGAGTTAGTAAACTCCCTTATATGAGCCTCCACACCAGAGACGATTTCTTTACATTTTGCAAATGGTTTACACACCACCTGTAGCTTATATCTATAATTAAAAATATTGTTCAGAGGATTATAGTCTCTTTCCAAAATCATCCGTCAGAAGAAGCACATTGCTAACCTAACTTGCCACGCCAATTGATAAAGTCGTTTCCTGCCCTTGGCGATCACGATGAGGACCAGAACCTTGTGGTGTAAAAACAATCCCAATTATTCACTTTTGTGTCCTGAACACCTGTCAAACTTTACAAGGAAATCCTCAGAGTAATACACAATACACCAAAGTTAGTATAGACTGAATAGCCTACATTTATAGAAACCATTTATCCTGCACTTTCATGCTAATAATATAACTCACAGTATTACTGAGTTTAAGACAAAATTATACGAAACTTGAAATATTCCAAAACATGTTGCAAACTCGCACTCTCTCAAAACCATATTAATCAAATATTACCTATTGCAGACACTCTGTTTTTGAAATCTTCGTACTCCGTTTTGGGTACCCTAACATAATCTTGCTCTTCTTGTTTGTTGTCAGCTTTCTTATTTGCCACTGCAAATTCCTTTTTAGTCGCTGCACATGAGTTTCGTTTCTTTTTCCTAAAATTAGAACATTAGGAAATTAACACCAATTCTCTATTTTTTTTTTAAATGTGTGAATATTATAACCAAGACTCTGGTCACCATACATTTTAACAATACTACAACTAAACAGAGTTAGATCGGACATGAACATTAACTATGTCAGCGAAATTTCATTCAGATGGATCACTTCTCACCTGAAATTAGCTACATTGCTTACAGCTGACCATCTGCGTTCTAATAGTGATTTGGGTCCCAAACTATTCCTTCGAGTGTTATTGCCATTGGAAGTAATAGATTCATCCTCTTTTAAACTCTTCATGCTGCGACTTCTCATGTACCAATGCATTTTCTTCTCTTTGGTACTAAATATGAAAAAATAATACTTTTCATGGTTCTTTAAATACATTATTGATTTAGGTTCAACTCTGACAAATTAGTAGCGTTATTTACTTACGACAAAATAATACATAAAGTTTTAATAACAAAGCTTATTTCCAGTGTTGCGCGTTGCTTAAATAAAACAACGCAAAAAGTTTTAGCTACTTGTGTTTGCTTTTAATCACCAATCATGCCCGAAAAATAACAAGACATTTTTCAAAAGACACACATTGAACACTATAGTGTTTTTAGTATTTTATACAGTGACTCGCAGAAATAATAAAATATATCGGTATTTACAACCCGCCATTATTTGATTAATTAAAAAACTTACTTATCTAATCCAGAATCTTGATAATCAATATTTTTCTTGCCACTAAAAGAGAATAAAATATTTACAGTCAAACTAGAGATGTTATACTAATGTAAATGTTACAGAATGATATACTCACTTAGGGTTAACACTAACAGGCGTTCTACTTGGAGTAAAAGGTGTATTCAGCAAGGCACAGTCAGGCAATTTCGTCAAAACTTCCTTTCTATCGGGCAGAAAAATATAAATCTAAAATATCTATCAAATATGTTGAGTAATAATATTAAACTCTTAAAACAGCAGTTGACCATAATACCTGAAGAACGAGTTATTTCAAATAGTCGAAAGATAATTATAAATTATCTATATGAACCAAGTATTTGATACAATGTTTGGCATACTTATGTACCAATTTGTACATTGTTAATATTAAAACTATTACACGCATATATTTACTATTCATAATATACAAGCATATAATACATAACAAATACTACTGCATCAATATAAAATGGATCAATGAGTGGAGCAGGACCGTCCTAGTAAAATTTGGTTATTATTCAACCGATATAATGGATGAAAAAAAGCTTTATGTGTTGTGCCACTAAGATTTTCAACAATCTATGCTGTGTTACATGGTCTAAGTATTTTTCACCGCTGTTGTTTGGAGCGTGATTTCAAAAACTAAACTAAATTGGGAGAACATTGCTCTGAAGAATGTAGAAAGTCATCAGTCTCTAATAATCTACAGAAGACACAATCAAATAAAGATATTGAACTTTTAGAAAATGAAAATCTTGAACTCAAACGAAAAATTCAAGAATCCGAAGAGAAAGCTGAAATTACAGAGAGAGAACACTGTGAAATAATCGAAATGCTGCGAAAACAAGTATCTAATCTTAAACGGGATATAAAGGAGAGGGAGATTTCTCTCATGAGGGAAAGGAAAAAGACCCAAGATTTTGAGAAGAGAATAGAATGGCCAGGGGGTCCTTGAGCAAAAAACGGGAGAAGCTTCTGGAAGTTAGGAATGAACTTAGTGCCATCTCGAATCAAAAATCATCTCTGCAAGAAGAAAGTTCGTCTTATACCAAAAAAAATAATACTCTTGAGAATGATATTGCAGAACTCAATAACATCAATAAAAGTATGATAACTTCTATCAGGACGCTTGAGTGCGAAAACAACTATACTTATCAGAAATCCGCAAACTTAAAAAAGAAACTGAAGCGTTTAGGTCCCAGAACAACCTCATTAAGCCAACTGAAAATCTGGCCCCTGCAGACGCTGTTGGCGATTCTGTTATGGTTGGGACTTGGGCCGGTTGACAAACAGAGTCCGGGGAGCGGCCTCAAGGGTAGCCCAGGCCAATGAGCAAAGTCTCAACTGCACCGGATCAGTCTAGGATACTGATACAACATTCCTTCAAGATACGTATTGCTCTGAAGAAATTCTGTTGCAATGATTACAATGTTGCATACTGTAACATATACCGCAGAATATATCGGAAACTTATAAAGACTGCTAAGGAGCTTTACTATCAAAGCAGACTTACAAGAGCTAATAACAAGCAGAGGGAGAGCTAAACTGCTTGCTAAATTGGGGCACAACCGCGAAAATGCCCCCATTGATCCCAACACACTAAACAGCTTTTGTTGCACTATGGCTGAGAGCTTGACTCAGAAACTGCCTCCATCGGATGACCCTCTCTCTTACATCACAAATGTGTCTGTGCCACAATCATTCGGTTTCCTCCCCACTCTTGCTGAAGAAGTTAGAGATGCTCTTCTGGGAATTAAGAACAAGAAATCCTGCGGAGAGGATGGAATCTGGCCCGAGCTGCTTTTGAGGTTGCCGGACAATGCTTTGGAAGCCTTAGCATGGGCAATCAATGACTCCTGGTCCACAGGAGTGTTTCCTGCTTGTTTGAGGTCTGCGATAGTTATACCATTGCATAAGGGTGGAGACTTGGAAGATACAAATACAAGATTTGATTACAGAGCTCAAAAGGAACCCATGATGCCATCTTCAGCTTTCTGAAGAGAGTATATACCTATATGGATCAGGGACAGGCAGTGGCTGCAGTGTTTTATGACCTTTCCAAGGCGTTTGGCTGCGTCGACCATCGGATACTGCTCATGAAGTTTGACAAATATGGATTTAGGGGCCCTAGTCTTGCTTGGTTCCGATCGTACCTTGGAGGTCGGAGTCAGTCAGTGATTACATGTGACCAGAGGTCGTCATCTTTGAGTCTTACCTGCGGCATTCCACAAGGATCAGTTTTGGGGCCCCTCCATGATCAATGTCAATGATTTGGTCCAAATTGACATTTCGGGAGAATTTACGCTTTTCGCTGACGATACCTCTGTTGTGTGGCATCCTGAACAACTGAAAGAGAATATAGCTGCGGACCTTGTTGCAATCAAAAAGTGGTGCGACTCAAACCGTCTTACATTCAACGCCGGAAAAAACAAACGTGATGGGATTCAGGTGCGACTTGCGGGGGTTGTAACTGGAAAGTGATCCACTAAGGGAGGAGGGAGTGACAAAGTTCTTGAGACTGTCCATTGATGGCTATCTTCGTTTCGAAGCGCACATTATGCTGTTGAGTGGAAGGCTCTTTTCAGGGTGCTTTGCTATAAGGTCAATCACGGAAGAACTTGGACAGGCAACAGCTTGAACAGTGTACTTTGGATTATTTGAATCGCATCTCAGATATGGAATCCCTTTCTGGGGTGTAAGCAGCTACTGAATATACTATTCGTTCTGCAAAAAAAAGGCCATTCGTTTCATCGTTGGCATAAATCAGAGAGAATCATGTAAGCCTCACTTTATATCAATGAAGATTCTCACACTTACTTCTCTGTTCATTCAGGAGACAATATATTTTGTCTATAAAAATCAACCAACTACAAGTGCCCGGGATAACGAGACCCGCCACCAAACTCGCCAGGCTTCAAACCTTTCCCTCCCCCTTCCTCGACCGAGTAAAGAATTGACCAAAAGGTCCTTGATATATGAAGGCAAAAAAATGTTTAATCACCTGCCAGTTCATATTAGGGCTAATAATTCGATTAGACTTTTTAGAAAATCAATAGAGGAACTTCTTTTGTGTAAGGCATATTATGATATGAGTGGGTTTTACACAGATAGATTGTTGTGATATTTTAATGTTGGTGGCGTGATATTTATACATATTTGTTGGTATTAATTAGGGTATTTTATTGTGATGACGATTGAAATAGAAGAGAAATACATGTGAATAGTTCTAATAATATACCGACCAATTTTTTTTTTATTTTTTTGTTTGTTGTATTGTTTTTCAAATATTTGTAGACTCAAATATTTGTTTTTAAATTTTTGTTTATTACGAACCTATTTGCTCCTACCCTGTAATTTTAACCTGTATGATTGAATAGATATAAGTATAGTTGTAGCAAGCTTTGTCAATGGAAATTTATAGGATTACTGTCCATAGATTCTTACACCATTTTATTATATACTACCATGGCCCTATTTTGATGACCCAAACACTAACAGGTTGATCTCAGAAATTGCTTTGGAGTAATGAAGGAGAGTTGCTTCAAAGTATCTACTAGTGAATAATTTTTTTTTCTTTAAAACTTCAATATGTTTATCTCAGCTAAGGGCTTCATCAATACATAGAACAAGATACTTTAACTGATCACCTGGATCAAGAGCTTTGAGAAGATAAAAATATACAATCTATTTTCTCAACATGTAATATCAGCTTATGAGATATAAGCCACTGCTCTATCAGTCTCAAGTCATTTAAAATGTAATTTTTTAAATAGTTTAAATATTTACTGGGTCAGCACAGTATGTCTATCTTCCAGGACTTTTGGATTATTAAAGGTCATATAAGTGCAGTTAGAGGAAATATTTATTGTTGGTCTCAAAATGACTTATAAAATAGAAAACAAAAGACAATACACTCAAATGTAAGTTCAAAAAACGAATTACTACTTGTGGCGACCAAAAAGTTACATTGCAATTTCCTATCTAGCTACGTAGCTCAATTGATTGAAATTAAGCAAACAAAAAATGAACAACAATAATGTCTGACTAATATATCTAAAAAACAAAAACGATTTAAGGCAGTAGCTTATTTTTTCTCGCTTTTGTAATTTAAAATTGTTCTTGGGAAAAATCAATAATTTCAAGTTATACATCTTAAAATAATCAAAATGAAAACATTGTTGCTTACTTTTTCTTTAGGGACAACCCAGTTTCACCTTTCCTCTTCTTAACTGAGGCATGAATTGTTGGTGTTAACAGTAAATCTGGAGTGACTCTATAAGATGTGGCAGAATCTTCGTCAACTTTACTACCTACTATTTTCTTCAATCCATTCAACATTCCTAGATAATATTTCAAATTAATATAATGATCTTTGGGAAATGTAAGAAAGCAGAGCAGTAGAAAATAGAACACTACGCAATATTACAGAATAAGACAGAAAGAAAGTGATAGATAAGCATAGGCTGAAATCACGTTGAACACTAAAATATATTTACTTGTTAACGAACCACTTCGCCTTTTGTTTTTCCTCTTTTTCTCATTTTCAGCATCTGATAACTGTCCAATTTGATCAATTATATAGTCAGGGATTACACCTATATTTCTAGAATTTTCTATTAATAACTAAAAATAAAAGAAAAAACATCAACAAATAATTTCCATGCTATGTTTTTGGTACCTACTATATTTATCAACTTATCAAAAAGAAAAAAATTAGGCGTCAAATATTAAGCCTATTTTTTTTAGCCTGAACATGGACTTTGACTTTCCCTGTATTTTTGGATAAAACGGAAATAGCAATTTGATGTATCATTTTCCATAAACATCTGTGAAGTGTATAACAAGTCAGAAGTTATTTAAAAATAGAAATAGCAAATTGTTAACTGAACTAGAACCATATTCTATTGATGACTGCTGTTAACACTTTGAGATGCTTTCAATCTTTCAACGCTATTTCTTTTGTGCGTTGGTATATTTTTGAAGTGCTAATAATGTATTGACAATGTAGTTTTACCCTAGTTATATCACATATCCTTGTAATTGTAAAAGATGACTTTGGTGCCAACTTATCATCCATTGGAAAAATATTAGGTCCTACGAGAATTGACAAGTTACTAAAACTCATTTTATTACACACTGAAAAACTAGCTACTTCATAGAAAAACTAAAAAAGAAAGAATATCATTAGTTTGGTACAAGTATTTCGATATGTCAATAGAGCGTATGTGCATGTAGTTGGCAATCAATTTTTCAGAAACAGACTTCCTAATTGAATTTAAGATAGTATTGTGGTTCATATTTACACTTACTTCACTTACAGAGGATGCATAATAAATGTTTACATGTCTATGGGAAATATAATAATATGAATTTTGTGCAAATAGGGAAGATAGAATGTGTAACAATTAGACACCTTTAAAAGTGTTATGACATACATCTTTATCACTTCTGTAACATTTATATTTTTGGATATAACTACATCTCTTAATCCTTCAATTCAATATTTAAATTAAGGTCGAATGTGTAGTAGATTATTAAAACTCTATTAATGGGATTATCCTAATAATACTCCACTGTCATCCACAGAAATGTTTCTGAAATATTTATTGCTAACTTTACACACTTCAGTGGAGCTAGCTCCGCTCAAAATGAATCCTATTTATATGCCTTCTGCATTGGGGCCAATTTCACTAACATATCTATTGACTGACTTTCATAGCAATCACCACCTACCTGCATTAAATATGACAAAACATTCAAATTTTCACTGGGCAGTAACAGACAGGCCAACAAAAGGCATTCCAATATATCGTTTCGAGATCTTTTTTCTAGACTACATATCAGAAAGAGATCATTGTAGGCAGGTGGTATTAGGGGCTCAGGTAATTCACGCAAAAAACATTTCAATACTACCGCCACATCAATTACATGGTGTTCATCTCCCAACGAACAACCCCTATCTAATGACAACTAAAAATTAATAAAATTACACAAATTTCAAAATCAAATGCCTTCAAAATCACCTTAATTTCATGCTGTCTGGATTTAGATCCTTCCTTTCTGAAAATACCTTCCGTTTGCACTTTTGATAAAATATAAGAACACATTTCGTGGATTCGTTTTGGTATGATAAGTTGCTGTCCATTTGTTAAAGTTACGGTTTCAGTCTCGAGATTTTGCAATGGCACTTTGAAAAACTTCTTTCCATATCTTGATACCTGAATTTTTAAGGTTTAGTGTTTATAAACAGATTTAGATAGAAAGAAAAATTAAAAAGCTAACCTGTAGAGGACGAGTTTTTTTCGGTCTGTACTTAATTCCGTATTTTCTTAAGTGCTGTATGGCTATATTTCGTATTTCCTCCTTTCTGTGCACATCGTTTATAAACATTCTAGAGCCTTAATGTATCTATATTATAATTATCATATGTATTTTATAGAAATCACAAAACATTTCAAAAATCAACAAATTTTCGAATTATCTGACATTTGACACGATTTGACAAGTTAAGAAAGGCGCTCTGCGATTGGCTAATTAATTCCCGCTTAATTCAAAATATATAACGGTCATATATATATTTTAACTTTAATTTAATTAGAATAATAATAATTATCATATTATTCCCTGAATCACTGTTATCCCAAAAAAGCGATTTAGACATTATTCCTTTAGATTCAAGGGTGTTTACAGAAATAAAGTGAAGTCAAATGGTGAAAGTAAAAAGTAACAATGGGTGCGTTCACCAGACGACAACAGTTGTGTAGTTGAAGCGCCTAAGATCCTTTACACAAATAGTGCACTATATAAAAATCGGCCTTTCCTATTGGTCGATCCGCATGGCCCTCCGCCCGCTTCGCTCGCTACGGGGGCTCAAGAAAAGAAAACTAACCAGGTGCTAACCCAAACCTTTGGTTTTTCTTATAAAGACAATGCCCAAACTAACCCAAGTCATACCCAAAATCAAGAATTTTTTTCTGTTTAGAAACATAATCTTATAAAAAAAAAAAATAAAAAATAGCAACGGGGTTCGAACCTCGGCCGTCTAGGTGAAACCCAGCTGTATAAACTAGTGCTGGCAAAAACCGTGAAAAGTTGAAACCGGTTATTCGGTTTTCTTAAAAACCGGTTTCGGATAAAACCGGGTATTCGAATAATAGTGAAAAACGGGTATCCGGATAACCGGTTAACCGGTTAATCGGATAGCCGGTTAATCGGATAACCGGTTAATCGGTTAATACACAGTCATCATAGGCTAATCATAATTTATAATTTGTTCTTAAGCATATTTCCATTAGTTCAGTTTCCCTGCCGATTAGGGCACAATCATTAAATTCTAGTGAACCAAATTTATTCCAGTTTTTGGTCGTTATTGAAATAAACCCCAAGGTAATAATTAAATTAAAAATATTGTTTATTACAAATTACAATCGATATAAATTCTGAGCAGAAAAAATATTACAATTTTTTAAAACTTAAATAAATATTAAGGTATTTTATTAAAGGTAGATATTATTTTTCAATCGCCCTCTAAAAGCATTTCCAAATATAATCACCGTCCAGTAGGTATGTGGTATGTTACGATTCCAAATACCCAGTTTTTACTTTACTTTCTATCTTTTTTAACATTACTTGAGAACCCGGTGGCCCAGTGCCATGTAACTAGATAACCGAATAATCGATTAATCGGTTAACCGAGAAACCGGTTAATCGGTTAAACGAGAAATCGGGTAATCGGTTAACCGAGTATCCGGTTAACCGGTTTCGGTTTTTTGAAAAACCGCGGATAATCCGAAACCGGTTAACCGACTATCCGAAAAACCGTCTTCGGTTGCCAGCACTAGTATAAACCTCTACACCTACACCACGAGAGCTCTCGACAGAAATCGATTGCATCACGCAGACCTATCGTAATACGAGATGGATCGACCAATAGGAGAGGTCGATTTTTACATAGTGCACTATTTGTGTAAAGGATCTTTAAACGCAGTTGAGGCAGCGTTTGCGTTCAGCACTGTTCAGCAGCTCTGATGACAAACTGCTTAACAAAGATATTCGTATTTCAATTTGTTGCTGCTTAAACTCAGCTGCTGGCTGCTGCTAATTTCTCTCAGCGGGAATATTTTACGCTGACTTTAGTCAACGTATGCTTAGACATGCGCAGAGGCAGAAGTGCGTGCCAAGTTTGACATTTCACAAAATTAATAATAATCATAATGAACAAAAATATAGGTGTTTTTCTTTCACCTACACCAACTGCACTTGGTGTACGTCAGTGTAGCTCCACCAAATAATCGTTCAGCAGCGAAAGAAAAAGCCATCTCAAGAATCTCCGCCAGTTCGCCATTGTCCCACCATGCTGCACCAACTTACACCAACAAAATAGTCGGTGGAGAAAGTGCTGCACTAAATGGCACTCAGTGCAAGTGCACCTGAGAAAGAAAAAGGGTTGGTGCAAAAGGTGTACTTAGTGCAGGTGAAAGAAAAACACCTTATATCAGGTGACGCAAGCATATACTTAATATGGACGCAAGTGATGTGCGCGACTGCAAGCTGATGCAACATGCAACGCCACCCCTAGGTGGCGTTGGCTGATGCTTGGCTCCGCCCATGATATGCTTTTAAAGATCCTTTACAGGCGTAGCCGACTATATCAAAATCGGCCTCTCCTATTGGTCGATCTATCTCGTATTACAATATCTCTTCGTGATGCAATCAATTTACCGCATGAGCTCTCGTGGTGTAGAGGCTTAGATCATCGGGTCTCACCTGGAAAACACGGGTTCGAACCCCGTTGGCGGGATCTTAAGATGTCCATGATACAAGGCTCCGCCTCTACCTACATGCGCAATATCATATCTTGTACTAGCGTCTAGCGGCACCCTCGGATTATTACGAAGGTGACGTGTCTAGCCGGACAGTTCAAGTTTCAATCCCGTGGTTCCAACTTTATTATTGTTGTAATATGTTTTGAATCGTGGATTATAGATGGAATATATTCGCGGAAACATTCGCGCAAGCTGTTGTTTATCCATCGTAATACGGCTCAACCCAAAGTATTTTTATCAATAAAATAATATTTCACTTCACGCATGGCCCTCCGCTCGCTTCGCTTGCTAGGGGGAGCTCAACGAACAGGAGCTCACCAAAACTAACCCAAGGCATACCTAAAATATGGAAAACAAAAATAAAAAAAATATAGTACCAACAACAAACGATTCACACAAACAGTTATTTACAGGTAGTATTTGTACTTAAATACCCTCGGGGATCAGCATTAAGATATTCAAACACAACACCGGGTTGGAGTGTTCGAATAATCGAACGGTCTCCCTGCAAGTGCGGATGCTTGGCTTCGTCCTTACGTGCCCATAACCACACTTTTTCTTCCTAACCAAGAGGAGCGGTGCTAGCAGCACTTTCTCCGATTGAAGATGGTATCAGGTGTCTAGTTTTACTCCGAATGTATATGGTATCAGGCGACTTGTTGCTAGGGAAATTATATTCACCTGTAAATCAATAAAACAGAAACAAACAAACGAAATAATGAAATATACAAATTGCCTGTTGAACACGGTCTTGTATGATTTGTTGTGACAGGTGATTCATAACCAAAACCTAGAAATGATAAATGCAGATCTTGAATCTCCAGGGTTTGTTTTGTCCTTAGATTAGGTAAGAGTAAGGATACCACGCATAATATTAAGCCAATGTACTGAAATTGAAGCCTTTTCAGAGCGGCGGCCATTATTTATGTGGCAAACACATCTATTGTTGTGGTGGAGCTATATTGCAGTTATTTTGTGAGTTCTTGATAACTAAGATTCATAATGGCAATGGTAAATTGTTGTAAATTGTGGTTGCAAGAGTCGAAGTGAGGAGAAGTAGCCTGGAATTTCATTTCACAGGTAATTATTGTCTGCTGACCTTGTAGTTTATTTGCATATTTCTTGTTTTAAAAATAATGCATAATGTACACATTGTGTTACCTCTGAGTATATCATGGTAGGAATGTTTATTTAATTATCGAGAGTAATTTTATACCCGATCTTGGATATTTTCAGTCTTCAAATAATAATCAATAAAGCCATTAATCTTCTTCAAGGAGAGTTATCCAACAGAGGCGTAGGTAATATATTTTTTATACTCTACCTATAAAATGGCTATATCATTTTACGACTAAAAATTACTTTAACTTATTAATTATTATTTATTACTTGTAATTTCAATTAATTTATTGAAGTTACCCAGTAATTTATGTGGCAGCTGGTAACAGACTTCTTTTTTGGTTGTTCCTCTTCTAGGTAATGGATAGAACGAAGGAACATCATAAATTTGAGAAAAGCTTAATAATAGTAAATCAAGATCCCTGATCAGTTTACACTGAAATTGCTAACCGAACGCTCCACTCTTCTTCTCAGTCCGCACGTCACTTCGGTCATCATCCTCGAAGGTATGTGGATGACTCTAGAGCCAATCAGAACAATGCCATTAGGACTCTTGAAGAAACGGTGACATGTTGAAAAACGGCGGCGTCAGTCTACACATTTCGAACAAAACAAAGAGGGCGGTCATGAAAAGCTATGGAGCCCTATGCTGGAACTAAAATTACTCAGTAATAGGGCGTAAGACTGCCCCCTCCTCCTCCTTTCTCATCCGGGCTTGGGATCGGCAATGGCGGAGTTACGAATCCCGGACATAATTAAGCAGACAGTGAAATGTGAGCGATAGGAAGCTCAAGCTAGAAGCATAAGAATAATTGAATTGAAAGATCTCGATGACATTCAGGTCAAAGTAGGGAGTGTTGTGTTGTAGCGACTTTGGCTTTAGTCCCAGAGGGCAAACTCACACTAGTCCAATCCAAATCATCGTCTCTAATGAAGCTGATAACGAAAAGAAGCAGAATTTAGATAAATTTCATGTGGGATGCAAAGCTATTAAGGCCTTTCATCGAATAAGCGGATCCTGAAATATGAAGAAGGATCACTTTATATTTGAGAAAAACTTAGTGATAGTAAATCGAGATCTCTGATCAGTTTACACTGAAATTGCTAACCGAACGCTCCACTCTTCTTCTCAGTACGCACGCGTCACTTCAGCCATCTTCCCCGAAGGCAGTGCCCCAAGGTATGTGGGACTATAGAGCCAATCGGAACTATGCCATTAGGACTGTTGAAGAAACGGCGACATGTTGAAAAAGGGCGGCGTCGGTTACGAATGCCGGACAAAATTAAGCAGACAGTGAAATATGGGCGATAGAAAGCTGAAGCTAGAAGCATAAGAATATTTGAATTGAAGGATCTCGATGACATACATGTCAAAGTAGGGAGTGTTGTGTTGTAGCGACTTTGGCTTTGGTCCCCGAGGGTAAACTCGCACTAGTCCAATCCAATTCATCGATTCTAATGGAGCTGATGACGAAAAGAAGCTGAAAATGGAAGAATATTGTACAATTTACAATGCAATTTACAATTCAGGATGACTCTAGAGCCAATCGGAACAATGCCATTAGGACTCTTGAAGAAACGGCGACATGTTGAAAAAGAACGGCGTCAGTCTACACATTTCCAACAAAATAAAGAGGACGGTCAAAGCTATGTAGCCCGATGCTGGGACTAAAATGACTCAGTAATAGGGCGGAAGACCGTCCCCCTTCTCCTTTCTCTTGCGGGCTTGGGACCGGCAATGGCGGAGTTAAGACCACATTCAATTTTGCAACTTCATATAAATTGCCTTTTTAATGACAGTTATCACGTATTGCAATTTATTTCAAGGATGGCCATGACTAGCAATAAGACATAGAAGAGAGCTCTTGATTAGTTGGCTATGAAAATGGAGCCATGTTACCATCTTAACAACATAAAATAATAAAACATTTTGATATTGAATACAGTCCGGCCGATTAGCCCGTTATAGGTTTTGGCTCCTAACGACTAACGAGGACACGTCGTAAATTTGTAGATGCGCTGTTCGAAAGAACGCCTCCGGGTCCAAGCAAGAGGAATAAGTGAAAAAGCGATGATTCAACTCGCACTCAACACAAAGAAAGTTGCCATCTCCGGTCGGACAAAGGAAAAAAATAATTCCATCATATGCCGTGTTTAGTAATCGCCTAAACAAAGATGCAGCTCAAAATGCGTAACCTCACATAATTGATTGCCTTTCTGCTTTAACATTCCTTAGGAAATACCTCTTTTTCTAAAATAGAAAACCAAAAAAAGTACGTAACGACACGGCACTGGTTTCCACCATAGGGTGGTGCGTTACGTCAACTTTCAAGGCACACTCCTGCTTCTTTTTGAGAATCTTCTACGCATAAAGTCGCCTTTACATCTCATCTAATTTCAATTATGCGCAATTCGTGCGCTTGACCAGTGCATGGGGAATTTAGAAATTGGCAATATTGATTCAAGGGGCATGGCATGACAGTCTTTAACAAAACTGTTACAAGAGGTGTCGTGTACAGGGAGCCAAAAATAATTGTTGTGACATCCCAATATTAATACCATTCCAAGTCGGCATCAAATTCAACAAATCTTGTAAGTAGTAATTTTCTATCAATTTTTCTTAACCTAGGGCGACTAGATTTTGCGAAATTTAATGAGTCGGTAGTGATCATTCACGGCCACTCGTATAGGTGGCCGTGGATCATTGGTAAACAAAACATCTGGGAATCGAACCCGTAGCGCAGGAGTGACAGGCAAGTACTCTGCCTACTACACCAACGAGGCGTTGTAGGAGTTTCGCTAGAACGTAAAGACATGGGTGCGTTCACCAGACGACAGCAGTTGAGTAGTTGAGGCAGCGTTTGCGTTCACTTGCGGATGCTGTGACTGTATCATTTCATTCCATGCGTGCGCGCGCACCTGCGCGCCATGTCTTCGTGATGCAACCAATAGTTTGTATGTGCCCTGGTGGTCTAGGGATTTGCATGATTAGCCTTCATTTCGGCGACTCGAGTTCAAACCCCGTCGGTGTTTTAATTTTTTTTTTAAGGTTATATTTCTAAACTGTTTTTTTCCTGTTTTTGGGTATGTCTTGGGTTAGATTGGGTTAGCACCACGTGGTTAGCACCTGGTTAGTTTCCTTTTCTTGAGCCCCCGTAGCGAGCGGAGGGCCATTCGAAAAGTGAAATATGCGAAGGAATGAAATGATATTGTAGGAGCATCGTCAAGTTTTGCGTTCAGCAGCTCTGATGACAAACTGCTTAAACTCAGCTGCTGCTAATTTCTCTCAGCGGGAATATTTTACGCTGACATTAGTCAACGTATGCTTAGACATGCGCAGAGGCAGAAGTGCATGCCAAGTTTGACATTTCACAAAATTAATAGTAATCATAATCAACAAAAATATATCAGGCGAAATGTCAAACTTGGCACGCACTTCTGCCTGTGCGCATGTCTAAACATACGTTGACTAAGTCAGCGTAAAATATTTCCGCTGAGAGAAATTAGATTAGCGGCTATACTCGACGCGCCGAACAGATTCACCAAACACGGAAAACACGGATACAATAATTCTTCTTATTTTATGATTCCATTGATTCCAAACATAGGAACTTTGATTAACACACTCTATTTTTATTTTTTGTATTATGGATAAGAAAAATCAAAATGAGAAACAAAACATTGGGTCGATTCAATCATAAAATAAGACGAATTGTTTCCGCGATTGGTGAATCTGTTCGGCGCGTCAAGTATAGTTTCCAAGATGCATTCCGTTTACAATTGGTCGAAACAACTGGGCGGGACTTGGAATAGGTCACTTGACTTCACTATGATTGACTTGCATCTTACTGCTGCTCCCCGATCGGATTTAAGTACAAATACTACCTGTAAATAATTGTTTGTTTGAATCGTTGGAGAATATGTTAGATTGGATTGTTGTACTGCATTATTTTTATTTTTTTTTCCTGATTTTGGATTTGCCTTGGGTTAGTTTTGGTTAGTTCCTGTTTGTTGAGCACCCGTAGCGAGCGGAGGGCCATGTGTGAAGTGAAATATTTTAAGAGACGTATTATAGTGGATATACAGCAGCTTGCACGTGATTCCGCGAATATATTCCATTGCCCACCATTCAAAACATATTACCACAAAGAATCCCCCTTCTTCTTGTGCATATTACAACCATAATAACGTCCAATTGTTTCGACCAATAATAAACGGAATGCATCTTGGAAGCTATCCTCTCCTATTTATAAACCAAAGAATCGTATACTCTAACAGGATTGCTCAATCTCATAAGACATACTTTGCCAAAATATCGATCGCACGTGTTTGCGTGTGACGTCAGTCGCAGTCCTCGACCGGATTGTTTCTATTCTGACAGTGCATTTTAAGACGTATAAAATTGTTGTGTTCAGTGTTTTTTGAACAATTATAATAATTTTAACTCGTGTGTAGAGTAAATACATTTGTGTTCATTCAATTTCTGTAAAAAATTTTGAAAAATCAGCTTGACTTTAGCAGAGACTTTTAAAGTTGGTGTGCTTGAGCAAAACCGAGGAGTTATTGGCTTGAGTGATCATCAACCGTGTTTTTGAGCTGGAACAAAGCCTTAAAAGTGTGTGTGCTTGCAGCTTGCTTATATACACATATAAAATTAAAATGTGCATACATTTCTTTTACGTTTTTAGTGCAATGCAATAACCCAAGGATCGTAAACTCTATTACGGTTCTCGTTTTTGTGTAATATGTTTAATATATTATGGTTGTTCTTAATTACCTATTTTTAGTATATAATTAAGTATTTGTTTGATTGTAATATTTAATTAAAAATTATAGAATATAGGTAGATCAATGCCAAGAATCAATTCTGGGGCCAATGCCATAAAGCAAATGGGTTTTACTAAATCACCATCGGCCAAATGTATAATAATATGTTTCTTAGTTTGTCAAAAAACACTAAGGTTTTATGTATGATTTTGTGTAATAAAGATTTAATTTTTGCATTTCTAAATATCAAAATATAAGCGAAACATGGTTGTAATAGCATATTTTATTTTATTTTTTACCGTACCCTACCGACTTATTTATTATTCAATAATTTAATAAGTATTAAAACGATTTAATATGGACATTTACTGTAAAAAGAGTATTATTTTCAATAAAACATTAAATAAACCTAAATAAATTTAATATATTAACATGTAACAACTAATTTGTACAAGCCTTTACAAAATTACAAATGTATCTAATACAAATCATACCTATCTAATAGTAATAATTTAGAAACAAAAAGTCTGCTAAAATACCCGAGAATAAAATTGAGATTGGAAATGTTTCGTATTGTTTTTACAAACAATAGAGATGCTTGACACGTATGCAGCTTTTAGGTTTGTCGTGTGTTTTGTATATAAAAGAGAAAGTACATATAGAGGATTCTCTAGAAAAATGTACAATAGCTATTTATGTATATAGATAACTTTTTGCTGGATGTAAGTTTGTAGCCATAGTCGCACTGGGCAATTCGTTCCTAAGTTACACATGATTTTACTAAAGTTTACGAACGAAAGTAGGTATGACACATTTTGATGTCAGCTTTCATACTATAATTGCGTCAAATGAAAGAATACCTACAATTCTATTTTAGCCATACATTTTAAAGTCACATCTGTTAAATGGGTGCGATATTTAAGCGTCCATTTTTCTGAGAATTCACACGTTTTTGAGATTTTAGAAGATTCGACAAGAAACCGGTGTTTAGTATGTTTTTATTAGTCTTATTATTATACCACAGGCCTATAATTAATAATAAAGAGCAATAAAGTTAGTATTTACCTATATCTCATCAACACTGGTAAAGATAAATAAATAGTATTATAGAGCAAAATATTCAGTAAAATTAATTGCACAGTGGACATTAATATATATGAATTAATGTGAATAATTTCACATTTAAAACACAATTATCTAGATAGTTGCTCTAATATCATATAACTATATTCTAGATAGTAAAAAATGTGTCACACTTTAGTACATTACTATATAATTTTCTTTATCACCTAAAAACTGTCCAACTAAGAAACTTAATGAGAGGACCCATGAAAGTATTCTTATCATTATTCAATCTTCCATTTTTTCATACCTAATTCTACTAGCATCTACTTCTTCGAAATATTTTCTATGACTAGTTTATCGGCTTGGTACATTTGACTGATAAGTGCCTGAAAGCCAAAAGGAATAAAATTATAACCGTCAATAATCGACAACTGTTATGGAGGTCATTCATAGCCATGATTTATTAATACAATTTCGTTACTGTTATTTATTGTTGAAGTTAAGCAAAATCCAAGATCCTGAAAGAAAACTTCTACTGAAGAGTAATGTGTCTGTAGACAACACAACATCATTAGGAAGTAATTAAAAAAGTTCTAATCATCTTCTCATTTTGGCATTTTGGAAAAACTGCGTTGTTGTGCATTTTGTCGATGGTTCCAAATACCAACTTAGAAGGTCTGTAAAGTTTATTGAAAATGGTAGATCTTAAAGTGATGTTGCTAACATGTTGGGAAGATCAAAATCTACGATCTATCGCGGAGAATAATATTCATGTTAGACATAAGGTAAATTTTGTCTGCTCTCCAGATTACGGAACTGTATAATTATCTTTTAGTTATTATAAGAACATTGTAAGACAACTGAGAAGATAACATATTAATGAGCAATTTATAAACAACTGTTCATTATGTAAACAAAAGCAATCTATTTGTCTATAGGTAAAAATGGGATATTTAGTCTACTTTTGGACTTTATCATTATATATCAATAAACTTATCCTTTTTGTTTTACAGAGGATTTCTTTAAAAATAGCATCAAATAAAAGGAAAATGCAATTATCAAAAAAGTGTAGTTAGTTGAATTTATTTACTAATACAAAAATCAATATGAAACGAGAAAAGGTTCATTTTGATGATTATTAATAGACCTACATGATTATTAATATTTAAAGGTCTCAAATTTAAATTTGTTAAGACGCACTTTAAAAAGTGGTAGATTTCACTTATGTCCCTGTTCCCTTTTTATGCAAAATTTATAAAATATTAAAATGAATGATTAGTGTCCATAAAGAAGCAGGGTATTTAATAAAATAAATTATTTTAGTTGCTTAAATTAGTTCAAAATAATAACTTTATCGGGTTATGATTGCATGCATACTTACTAACCTGTCTTTTAATCATTTCTAAATTTTTATAGGCTTCCGCAATTTTATGTTTTAATATTTCAGGTTCGGTCATATTTCTATTGTCTCTAAAAGTCTCCCGGATCCTTCGCACCGCGTACGATCTGCAACAATAAAAATACATAAATAATTACAAACTTTTGTGTCAACATAAATTAATAATTATGAATGAAACTTACCGGAAATTATATGATGCGAATTTCTGCGATTCTCGGATAAGCGATTTGTATAACTTTAACACTTGGTTTTTCGAAGCCATGTCCTTATTTAAATTTTGCTGAAAGCCTATTTTTTTACTTTAAAGAGCATTTAGGTTAAGTAATTTTTCATTGTGATGTAATGAGAATGTGACATGCTAATAAATATGAAGATAGTTGCATTATAGAAAATTGGCTGGTGCTGTACAGCCCACGAAGGTAGAGCCAAAATGACATATGAAGGAGTGAAGGAAATTTGCCATGTTGCCATTCGAAAAAATGAATTATGACCAGATGCATCGTTCACTATTTCATAAAAAGCTGCAATATTTACCTTCCGCATTAAAAAATCTATACCTGAATTAGAGAACTACATAGCACGTTATTTAAATTTATAAAATACAAAAGTTATTTGTATTATATTAGATGGTAATACTACATTGCAAGAGTTGAACTTGCTAGTGCGTGTGCTTGTCATACTTGGCAACGTTGAAAGGAGGCTAAGCTAACAAAAAATGACAAAATATAAAAGGTGAATTTTTGTATTGCCTGTATCCTACATACAATTTTACGCGCATAAAATATTCTTTTTAAGTCACAAAGTCGATATATTCTACTATACTACCAGTGTCAGTTTGAATTTAAGTTTTCAGTTATAACGATAAAGTCATACTTGAGAAATTTTAGACATGTAGAAATATGGTTTTGTCAACCACAGCCAATAAGCATTACCAAAAATTAAACCATGATTCATATCAATTCAACAATGATCGAACAATATTGTTTAAATCAACATGCAGCTAAAAAATGGAAAATTTAAACATATTATATAATGCCTTGTGCGAGAGGGAGGGAGAGAGCTAGGATATTTAAGTAGTTACCTCACGTAACCATAAAACAGTGTTGCCAACTCAACGGATTTTCCGTCAGATCTAGCGGATTAGAGTGACCGCGAAACGGCTGACAGATTTTTTAACGGAATTCTGATTCTAAAATAGTTAAGATATTATAAGTAATAAAAATCACTGGGCAAACAATAAATTACAAATTTACACTTGTATAAAAAACAAATTATATATTTATGATATATGTTACTTTAATTTGTTCTTAAAACTGCTGGTGGCAATCTGGCAATGTCGTGCGTCTAGCGGGACTTCCCCGAATTGATTCCCAAATCCCAATAGGTCGATGGTGACGGTCATGGTCTCGTATCGTAGTATGCTCGTGCTTGTAGTCTCGCTCTTGATTCTATTTAGGTAATTGTAATAACTCATGTCACTTTCGAAATATGTATTAACAAATATTACATTTTAGTTATACATCTTTGTGCCTATTTGTATATGTAAATAAAGTAACAATTACAGCATTTCTTATTATAACGGATTTAATTGACGGAAAAAAGTATTTTTAACGGATATTTGACGGAAATTTACGATGATTTTAACGGAATTTAAAATATATAGTTGGCAACCCTGCCATAAAATAGATCATGACGTCATAAACTTAACCAAAGAAAACCGCTGTGGAAACTTCGAATCATTTGCTCATTTTCCTCGGATTAAATAGTTACTTCACGTAACCATTAAATAGGTCATGACGTCATAAATGTAACTAATCAAACCTCTGTGATATGTTCCAGGAATTATCCTTTTGGTCAATATCCATAATTTTGCAAAAAAATAAAATAAAAGATTTAAATTAATTATGTCTTTGGAAATTTTCATGTATGAAGGTGAATTCTCAAGCCTCCGATATCCGACGAAACGATGATTCAACAGTGCTCCTATTGGTTAAAATATTGGTCTTTCTATTCGCTCTGTGCGACAGGCGACAGGGTACTGTAGTGAGGGAAATGACGAACGATCGTGCGCGCGAGTCGGAGTAATGTGGAACTTATTTAGCTACCATACCGGACAAATATACACGTGGAATACATCGAAATCTTTGATATAATGGGTTATCTTAGATGCTGTGTCAAACATTGTGCGAATAATAGGAAAAATTGTGAGTATAAATTTTACTGTTTTCCAACAGCTTAACATAAATTAGCTCAAAGCAGAAAGTAGATTGACGCTGTAAGAAAACAAAAGAAACTATCATAAATTATGATCATGCCCATTGGACTAATAATCCTGAAATAGTATATTGTGCAACAAGTGTTGAAAAGTGACTTTCACACGCGTTGCATACTATAATTTTTATACGACTGCAAATAATATTGATATTATATAATATTTATTAAATATATCAAGCATCTTGTCTTTAAATGTTTACAAAGACCAAACAAACGCTTCTACAGCAATTTGTGTAACTAGTTGATGAGTAAATATTGAGATGCTAGGGCTGGACAACGCACCATCCGGCAGTAGCGTGCCGTATAGGGGGGCCAGGGGGTGCGAATGCCCCCCCCCCACTCTATCTATCTAACCCGCCTCAGCCTCCTAATGCAAACTGCAAATGGCTCATCATTCAGAGAGCCCTAATATTGGGCCCTAAACCTTAAAAGGGGGGCCTGTGGTATGAGAGTCCCATTTTCTACAGTTTTGCAAAAAGAGGCTCCTGGGGGGGGGGGGGGTGAAGCCCTAAAATTGGGCCCCCTTTTATAGAGATCTGGGAATGGGACCTCTGAGGGCAAAGCTCTAAAACGGAGACGAAGCCCTTTAATCTAAATACCCGAATAGGCGTGTGAAATGTCCAGTTTTTAAAAGCAGTTGTTAGTGCGTTTTTGTCTATTTTCAGGGCAGTCATAGAAAATAGTTATTTATGCAACACCTACGTTGGGGTTTGGAACCTTCGGCAACATGCACCAAAACAGAGTTTTATCCACAATACCGAAACAGAATATTTGCACTCGACGCGCGTTTCGCTAATCATGTTAGCATCATCAAGAGATGATTAAAACTAAAATTAAAATCTACCGAACTCCCTTTTATACTATTGTTTGCTTAATCAAGCGGAACTAAAAAGAACCAATCCTGGGATCCCACTAGTCACGCTTGATCAACCAATACAATGGACTATACGGAATAGGCCCTCTATCTCTATTTAAACTATTCTTACATTTAATAATTTCCATAC
>MU182099.1:551904-565186 GCA_016904865.1 Pissodes strobi
AATGGCCGATACCCGACACGTGCACTCTCGACCGAAGACGAAACGGATTAGTTTTGTTTGGCTGCGCCTCCGGAGCGAGCGGAGATGCAACGAGTGTCTCGCGACAGTCTTGATTTTGGCTGCCGTCAAGGTCGAATGTTACAAACCTACAAAGTTGTTAAATATATCCTGATTTTTAGCTAGATAAAGCAAAATATTTCGTAAAAGTACGGGCGCGTATTACAATAAGTAATATTTCACTTTTCGCATGGCCTTCCGCTCGCTACGGGGGCTCAAGAGAAGGAAACTAACCAGGGGTTAACCCAAACGTAACCCAAGACATACCCAAAATCAACAAAAAAACTGTTTGCTAACCAAAACTAACTCAAGACATACCCAAAATCAAGAAAAAAACTGTTTAGAAACTTAGTCGTAAAAAAAATTAAAAAAAAAAACAATGGGGGTTTGAACCCGGGCCGCCGCCGATAGTCACCAAATTGAAACCTAACCATCTAAACCTCTCGACCACGAGGGCTCTTGCTGAAATTTATTGCATCACGAAGATTTATGTCTAGCGACTATCCCATAACTCGGAGCAGTCAACTGTTCTCATGTACATCGCGATGTAACAAATCGTTTGTATCTCTAATGGTCTAGAAGTCTGCATGGTTAGCCTTCACTTCGGCAACGCGAGTTCAAAGTCCGTCGTTTTTATTTTATTTTTTAGGGTTATATTTCTAAACAGTTTGTTGTTCTTGTTCTTGTTTGTTCAGTCCCCCTTTCTGGGAACCAATGGCTTTGCTTCTAGGTAATAATACAACAGCACCGCCCTTCGTCCGGCGCTTAGGGAGAGGTAGAGCATCCGTTACACGTTATTCCGGTTTGAAAGGCCTTATTCGGTAAGAACCTCCAGTAAGACGGGCTGCCCCTGGCGATTCCCGACGTACGTGAATATAAGCAAATGAATTGCACGACTGAGTTCCTATGAAAGGGGGCTTAGCACACTGTAGGTATAACCACTCTCTGTCAGAGACTCCAAATCCCCGCAGGATAAACCCCCGACCGCCCACAGGCCACGCTACCACGAACGGAAATAACCCCAGAGTCCTAGTAGGAATCACCTTCCAATACGCGACCCATCCCTTACACTGTCCAGCCGGCACGACTTTCCGGCCTCTCCCTCTGGGTTAGTTTGGGTTAGCACCTGGTTAGTTAGCTTTTTTCGAGCCCCCGTAGCGAGCGGTGCGACCGGAGGACCATGCGAAAAGTGAATTTAGGCATGCTGCTGAGAGTTATGGGATAGCACGTTGTGGCGTGTGGGATAGTCTCTAGACGACGACCTTTTTAAAATCCTTTACACAAATAGAGCATTATGTAAAAAATCGACCTCTCCTATTGGTCGATCCATATCGTATTACAATATGTCTTCGTAATGCAATCAATTTGTGTCAAGAGCTCTAGAGGTTTAGGTGGGTTAATATAGATCAAGTCGGTTGTGTTGGCTTCATGCACTACAGCCGTATGCCAGCATGCCACATTCCAGTGTTGCTATATCGGTGCTTTTAAGCTGTTGCTCTCCTTCCCCTAATCTTGTTTTGTTTATATTATATTGACATGTTTACATATTTGAAAATTGAAACACGAATATGAGGAAAAATTAAAATGATAATGATATTTTAATGAACGATGCTAATCTATTGTGTAAAAAGATTTCGTCATGAATATTTGATAAGAAAGTTAATTAATGTTTAGGTTGTTATTGAGTAGTGTTGAATGTGTTGATAAAAATGTTGGTCCAGGAGGTTCTTCTTAGTAGAAATATAAAACTACTTCACTTTTTACGAAAGTATTCTGCTAGTGTGATTAAAACTAAAATAGACTTGCATTCAGAAAAGTTTTCGGTAATAACTTGATCAATATGCTGGTTTATATGTTGTTTTTAATTAGAGTATATTGCCAATTCACATACTCGATTGCACTTTATACCGTAGCGCTAGAATACTTTAGAAACCCTTATTTTATGTACGCAGGATAATCATGCTTGCATGGTCGAATTGGTCGAAACTCTTCAACAAAAGACCCATCAAATACTCGAAGGCGGTGGTCAGAAAGCAGTCGCTAGGCATACAAGCAAAGGGAAACTATTGGCCAGAGACAGGATAAGCTTGCTTTTAGACAAAAACTCTGCTTTCTTGGAACTATCAGCGCTGGCAGCCAACGAATTGTATGATTCTAAGATCAGTGCGGCTGGAGTTGTGACTGGTATTGGCAAGGTACATGGGTAAGTAATACACATAGATATTATTTAATAAAGATTGTTATTAATATGTACATTTTGGAGCACTCCTTGCATTTTTATTTTTAAAACCATACAACTCTAGCAATTTAGTTTTTGTAACTCTAAAAATAAAAGTGCTAGGGGTGCTCCAAAATGTACCGAAAACCTCTTTATTTAAGTGGTTAAAGCTGCCTCTAAAAATAGAAATTAAGTTCAGGCATTACTCTTGGAAGCAATAGATTGACACATCAAATTACAAATAAAGTAAGAAATATATTAATTAGAGCACCATCTAAATGATATTTCTCAGTAGGGATAGAGGTAGAATTATCCCTGATTCCAAAAGTACAGTCTCTGAAGTACCAAATGGGACCGAGAATCGCATGATACTTCATTTAAAAGGTGATCTACAGTTTTCCCTCTAGGTTCTATTAGTCTGACATACTGATAGAATTTGCGCTATATTTAATGAAACAAAAACTGTTGAACTTATAGTCAAGAATGCATGATACTGGCGAATGACGCAACAGTCAAAGGAGGTACTTACTACCCGATCACTGTCAAGAAGCACCTGAGGGCTCAAGAAATAGCCCTAGATAACAATTTGCCTTGCCTATATCTGGTAGATAGTGGAGGGGCAAATTTGCCGCATCAGTCTGAAGTATTTCCTGACAAAGATCATTTTGGTAGGATATTTTATAATCAAGCGAATATGTCAGCTATGGCAATTCCACAGGTAAATTTATTAAATATATTTAAAGAATTATGGCGAATTGTTATTATTTTTGCAAATGACTTTATTTGCTGAATTTGCATACTCTAAATCCATTGCATAAAATGATTCCTTTAGTTCAATAATTCATATTGCATTTAGTCTTTGTTATTTCCGCTGTGTCGACCTAAAGTGCTCGATCAATTTATTATACGAAATAATTTTGTTTAATTTTCTTTCGGATCAAATGATGACGGATGCGCGTATAAATGAAACACTTCTTATGGGAAATCATAGTAAGAATATTCTCGGTTATTATTAGATCGCTGTTGTTATGGGTCCTTGTACTGCTGGAGGTGCTTATGTACCAGCAATGGCTGACGAATCCGTAATCGTAAGGAAGCAAGGAACTATATTTTTAGCGGGACCACCTTTGGTAAAAGCTGCTACTGGAGAACAGGTACAACTCGATAATATTCCAAAGCAATTAATTCTTATACAAATTCGACAAAGTTCATCTCCGCTACGACATGAGAATTCATCATAATAATTATATTTTTCAAGATATCCGCTGAAGATTTAGGCGGCGCCGATTTGCACTGCTCCCAATCTGGTGTGACAGACCACTACGCACTGAACGACGAACATGCGATCCAAATCGCTAGAGAGATAGTGAAGAATTTCAACCGGCAGCCCACCAACACGTTCGCCGATAGTTTCGAACCACCCCTGTATGATGCTGATGATTTATACGGGATTATCGACAAAGATATTATGAAGCCTTTTGATGTCAGAGAGGTTATTGCAAGGTAGGAGTATTGATACTTTCCCAGTTTAAGTTTTGTACTGCCATTTTGTGTTCAAATATAACTTTCTAGAAGTTTCTAAAGGGTAGAGTGCGAACAAACCCTTTTTATATTTTTTTAGGGTGTTCGATGGTTCCAAATTTGACGAATTCAAAAAGAAATACGGAGAGACGTTGGTTTGTGGTTTCGCTAAGCTCTATGGCAAAACGGTCGGAGTGTTAGGAAATAATGGGGTTTTATTCTCAGAAAGTGCCTTGAAAGGAGCCCATTTTGTCCAGCTCTGTTGCCAAAGGCATGTGCCTTTGATTTTCTTACAAAACATAACAGGTATGTGATTAATCATAAATTCATCTTCTTTGTCAAGGTTGTCTTATTAACAGAAATATCTAGTTTTTAAGTCAGTGAAAGTTATTGTATGAACACGACAAAACTTGATGAGTAAGGTAAACTCGAACCCATAAAAACCTACTACTGATCGATAAGCACAAATTTCCCTCATGCAAATAGGTTGTAGGACTTACTATATTTAGTGCAAAAGTTTTAATCAATCCAGTTGAACAGACATGAAATGCAACGTGTGTGGAAAATTGGAAGAAAATAAGAACCCGATTTTCCCATTTGTCTTGTTGTTCCTGTCTATAAAGGGTATAGAAGACACTTTATTTCCTTCAGGTTTCATGGTCGGACGTCAAGCGGAGACAGGAGGAATAGCGAAGAATGGTGCCAAATTGGTCACAGCAGTGGCATGCGCACAAGTTCCTAAAATAACAGTAATCATTGGTGGATCTTACGGAGCAGGAAATTATGGTAATATTTTATCTATTTGGTTAATAACAATTCTTTAATTCTCTCTAATCCAAAACTAAGAAATTCAGTGCTTCATCATGTTTAAAATTGATATATACATTGTTGTAAATCAAGGAATTGTGCTGCGGAAGCTTTACCGTTATGGCTTTAGGGTTGGAGCCCATTCTTGGTTTCAGTCCCATTTAAAAGGAATGATATGAGTTTTTGTAGGGAATAAATCTTCATCGCCTTAGTACATCAATTGGGGGTGTGTACTGGGTATCTTTTCAATATATTATTGGTTTTGTTAGCTTTAATATTCAAGAAACATTTGCTCCTGACATGATAAATTTGTAGCACTCTACTACTTTATGTGGTATTATAATAATAATAATAATAATAATAAATAATCTTTATTCACGGACTAGCCATTACAAATTTCGTGCAAGAAAATAAAAGGTCTACCTACAAATACAATACATGTTAAGGTCCTAAATTAAATTTCTAGCATGAAAAGGTTAGGGCTAAAACAATATGACAAAACAATATATACCTAGTTATCATATACAAAGACAATAAAATAAAATTGAACTAAAACAAATAGATAAGTACAAAATTGCTTAATTATAGCTTACCTAGCAGTCGTTTAAATTGACTCAAAGACGTACCAAACATTTCCAATTCATTTGCGCAAGCATTGGCTTCCCTGCAGATCTTAGATAAAGGAGAATAAAAACTATAGTTTGTTATATGGAAGTTGACACTGAACAATTGCATTTGCCTAGTATTTCTTATGGGTGCATGTAAACCTATGTTTCGCAATAACTCCGGACAATCAATGTGACCTTTCAACAATTTATAAAGGAGACATAAATCACAGTTTCTCCTACGAGATTCCAAGGTTTTCATATTTAACAATTTCAACAGGTCACAGTAGTTAATATCATCTACTGGAATATGCAGATTGTAGGCTTATATGTCTTAAAAAACGCCTTTGAACCTTTTCCAAACTGTCAATATAGATTTTATAATGTGGAGACCAAACTGAACTAGCATGCTCCAGAGCAGACCTTACAACAGCACAATATACATTTTTCAGAACAAAAATATTTTAAAAATCCTTCAGTGTTCTTAACATAAAACCCAGGAGCTTCATAGCTCCTCTTGCAAAAATTCTCTGTGATTAGCAATTCAGATCATCACAAAAAATCACACCCAAATCCCTTATGAAATTGCCTCTTTCCAACTTATCACCATTCAACTCACATTGAAACAAGATGAAATTGTGCAGCTTGGAAAAACTAACAGTTCTACATTTTTGGGTATTTAAGGATAAGTCATTTATAGAGCACCAAGTTGCAAAACCGTTTAAATCACGTTGCAGACATTCACAATCTGATAGAGATTCAATAATCCCAAATAGTGTCAGGTCATCAGCATACAATAGTACGGAACTATTATGTGTAAAATCGTTAACATCATTAATATAAATGTTGAATAATAAAGGCGACAAATGACCTCCCTGAGGAACCCCTGAGTTTACACGATCATCACCTGAGAAACATAATTTTTTATTTCCACTTCTTGCAATCTGTCAGTTAGAAAATCACCAATCCAAGAGAGAAAACTCCCACTGAAACCCAAAGCCTTTAATTTTTTTAAGAAGTGTTGAAATGTTTAGCCCATCAAAAACCTTGCTAAAATCAGTATATACAGAGTCAACTTGATAGCGATTCTCTATTGACTCTATAAGGTAGTGCTGATACACTAGCAGACTACTCACTGTAGATTTGTTCTTCACAAAACCATGTTGTGAAGGTGAGATAATATTGTGTTAAAAAAGAGGTGATATTTTTTTATTGATAAATGCCTCCATAACCTTGGGCACAACAGCTATCTTGCTGATTGGGCGGTAGCTAGTGATGTCAGCCCTATCACCTCCTTTAAAAACAGGAGTGACAAAGCAATATTTCCATTCCATGGGGAAAGAACCAACTTCAAGAGACAAGTTAAAAAGTTTTGATAAAATATTTGCCAGAATGCATTTAGTATTCTTTAAAAAAAGAACCGGTATACCATCCGGCCCACAGCCCAAGCCACTATGCAAATCAACCAAACAGTTAAATACATCCAGAGTACTAATATTACAGCGATCCAACACAACACAGTTTGGATAAGCAAACTCCATATCTGCTTCAACATGCCTTACATAAGCAGAAGAAAAGTGCCTAGCGAATAGATTAACAATATTGTTGGGGAAACACCCCAACACGTGTAGAAACTATCGTTTTTCACCGTATAGTTTGGTGATAACACCCTGTATGTATGTAGAATGAATGAGCCGTAATTAAACTCAAAATAGATTTATTTCACCCCGGGTACAACCCAATTTGTGCATTTAAATTAGCATATGTCAGTTCTTCAATACCCTTTAGTCCAAACCTGGATGGACGATCGCTTAGTTCGGACCTGTACACCAGTACTGTCAGTTAATAGATTACCATGTAGCAACTTTTCACTCGTAAAGGAAAACGTTTGTAGTCGTTTTCAGTTTAATGTATCCTTGTCTCAGTCTGTATTGTGTGAGCAACCACGTGTCAAATAAAGAAAGAAAACAGTTTCACCCGGTCATCTCAAATGAATTCGGTATGTACCACGGCCCACTTTTTATGATGTGGTCACGGCACATATAACAACTGCCGTGATGTGGTTTTGCCGCTAGGCGGCCAGCTCGAAGAAAGAAATTAATCAAGTCAGTGCTCTGCTAACACTCCACGTTGCTAGATCGCTCTCGTCACCGCGCTCTAGCAAGTGCCTCTTCGCGCCAAAAGGCCCTAACCTTTTAGGCAAATTCTCCAATTGTATGCACAAATATTAGAGAATATTTAGTGTACCTCTGTTCTTTTTGTCCACGTTGGACAAAAACCTCATTCAGGCGTTGTGTAACGCAATTCTTCGTGGCCAGACACGACGTAGCATCTCAGCGTACGTGAGTTGAAGAAACTATAAAATGGCGTCTGCAAAATTGCAGTTAAGAAAATCCATTTAAATCCCTGCTATATGATATGAATTCAATGTGAGAAGTCTAAAAGGCTACCCTTGAGTACAACAAGATTGGAGAAACGAGAATCAAGGTATTTTGTAGAGTGAAAGAAGAGTTTGAAATTTAAAGACAAAGTTTTCATTTAAATCACAAAATCAAGAACTTTCAGTAGATAGTCAATTTATAAATAACCTGTTTTGTAACATTAGTTGTATGTATGAAAGGATGAATGCTTGGAATTAATATAGAAATTATTTGTATATTTATATTTATCATATTTAAATGCAATTTACACCTGCATTATTTAATTAAATCAAATCGAATACGTTTCAATTCCTCTCACCACCCTATAGTAATACAGTTTATTAAAAGTGGTTAACCCTTCGTTATGGTTTTAAGCAATAATAAAACCACTTGTTTATCCCGACCAAATATCTTGAGGGTTATCCCCTCTAGCCTCACCGAAAATCATACATTTAGGAAACTCGGAGTCGCTCTTTGAGTTTACAAATCTCCAAAATTCTTTTTTACTCTGAACATCATTTTCATTATTTTCAAGTTTATTTATATATTGAGTATGGCTCATATGTGCCAATTCTTTACATTGGGCCCTCAGTTTTGAAAACTGAAAATAATCTGAAATGAAAGTGGATTGCTTAAACTTCTTGTGCACTATTTTCTTTTGCAATATACAAGCTTTTAAGTCATCATTAAACCATGTAGGAAATTTAAAATTCTTAGCTCTACGTTTTGGTACAAATAATTCTATCACAGATTCAATCACACTATAAAATCTCCCCACTGCAACATCCACATCAACTCCTTCAAATAGTGCATTTCAACCAACGTGTGATAAATATATGTTAATATCAATAAAATTAGCCAACTTAAAATTATAGTATTCATAATCATATTCCATGTATGATATCACATGTTGCATTAACAGTAAGATTAAAAAATAGGGCTGGGTGATAAGAATCACAATTAATCAATGGAAAATCCTCAATAGGAACGTTACAATTCGAACTACTAAATATCAAATCCAAAAATTTACTCCTAGCATTAGGTATACAATTTAATTGTTTCAAATTATAAAAAGCCATACACTTGGAAATGCGTGATACTTGCTGTGTAATCTGGCCCATAGGAGTTGCTCCAAAGTCATCATTCACCCATGACATTTTAAGCATGCCTTTGGTTAGATTTTGTTCGTTACGCCCCTGTAGCAAGCGAAGCGAGCGGAGGGCTATGCGTGAAGTGTAATATTAGACATTCTAACGCAAACGTTACAAATGTAAACATTAAACAACGCACGTCAGGCGATATCTGTGAAGGAAATGTGTTTTGCAGGCTGTCTGATAACCGTTAGTATAAAACGTGTTCTTTCTAACGCCAGAATATAGGCAACCAATTCCAAATAAGTGGTTGCCTATATTCAGGCGTGACGCGGTCTAAGGCGGCATTAAATTTTCATGTCGATATAGGATATATATTTAATTTACACATCAGTGTCTCGAGTACTAGCAGACACAAGAGTCTAGGGCTCCTACTAAATGTTCGATGCGAAACCGGGCATGCGCAATGGCGAAACAAGAATAATAGGTATTATTATGGTTTGCATGGTCCTCCGCTCGCTACGGGGGCGCAATTGGCAAGAACCAACCAAAACTAGCTCAAAATTAGGAAAAAAAAGTAAATTAATAAAAATCAAACATAACCTTAAAAACAGATAAACAAAACATCTGTCTCGACCGACAGGAATCTAACCCGCAGCACAGAAATGACAAGCAGAACCTTTACCTGCTACACCACCGAGGCGCTGAAGGGATTTCGCTAGAACGCAAAGAATGGATAGTTCCGATACATTCGGCCATATTACGCATGCACGGTTTCGCATCGAAAATTTAGTAGGAGTCCTAGACGCTTGTCTAGCAGACCCGCTCAATTTTTTGTATGCAATACCATTATATCATATTTTTATGCATTATATTCACCTGGCTGCAATGCTGAACTCCTAATATAAAATTTGGACTTACGACATTTGTTGCCCATGTTTCTTCATGCTCAGGCACAAACCTTATGCTTATGTGATTTAATTAATTAATAAATTAATTATCAAGTAAGTGTACAATAAAATAATGTTATAATTTATCTGTTTCTGATAAGCATTTGAAGTTGTTACATCCCACAAGATGAAAGATTTTAATTTTCAAATTATCAATTTGAAGCCTTTATTGGCTTTTCCTTTTTAAAATGAACAGAAGATACAGTGTTGCCAATCATTTGATCTCCAAATTCAAAAAAACCCCTACAAATTCAGGAAATGTTTCCTTTTTTTTGCCACAATTACACTTTACTACCTTTCCATTGCATCATTATAATAAATCTTGCTTTCGGTGTTATCTTTTTGGCAAAGACCGGCATAAACCGTTTTCGTATGGTGCAAGAGAGATCTAAGTTCAAATTTTATAACAAGAGTACAGAAAGCAGTGATAGGGCGTCTAGAGTCTAGCAGCAGGCCTTCTGTTTCCAATAAAGCGATGACAAGCCAAGCCGGATTTACAATAATTTTTGCCCAATATTTTACGATTTTAGATTCGCAAGGGCCCATTTATATGCGCCAATTATTACAGTGTTCTTTAGACGCATTCTGTAGTATAGCGCATCGCAACGTACACAATAATGAAATAAAGTATCTTACCGCAGGAATCTTCTTTCCAATTATCTGAAATGTGTTCAGGTCGGAGAAATAAATATAAATTTAAAACGGTTCGTTCCTGCAATTTATGTTTTCCTAATTAAATTAGATGCACTTAGAACGTTTTTCCTCTAAATTCGCGAAAAGGCAGGCAGCGGCCGGCCAACTAGATTTGATTTTACCACTCTGAAGGAGGAAGAGAGAGATAGAGATAAGAACAGTGACTCTTGTATAGTCACAGTAGAGATAACGAGATAAATAATACATGCTACTAAACCAGGCATCCTGTTTTGATCGATTTTTATATATTATCTATGGTTTCGATCGAGCTCTAGGTCACATCAAATCATAAAAATAATAGAAAAATAGAATACATTCATTTCCCCGATAGTATTGACAGTTTAGCAACTAATACTAGTACGTTCGTGCTTCTAAATAAATAAAAAATCAATACGGAGGTCGTCCCTGCCATTTCTGTATTCCTGGTTAAATTAGACGCACTTAGGAGGACGTTTTTCCTCTAAACTCGCGAAAAGGAAGGAAACAAGGCAGCCAGCCGGGGCCACCGCCGCTATAAAGGAGGAAGTGAGATAGAGAGAGAACCAAAGAGAAATAAATATCCAACATCATACACGATGCCTTTTAAGATCCTTTACAGGCCTAGGCCACTATGTGAAAATCGGCCTCTCCTATTGATGGATCCATCTAGAAATGATCCGCCTACAAAATAACAGCTGATCAGTTGACCGCGTGTTTTTAAAAAGCGTCTAGAGATCAGACGTAAGTTTCGATGCGGCGAAACGAATCATGTCTCTACCACTGTTTATTCTTATAAAGACAATGTCTCGACGTTCTAAACTTCCGCCTACAAAATAACCGTAGAGTCTAGCCCTAGCGGCGGACCTCCGTCCGTCCCTTCCTCCCTTACGTTGACTTCCATGTCTTCGCGAAGCAACCAGTTGTTTGAAAGTTCGCAGATGATCTAGGCTTTGTTTATACAGGGAAAAGACAATGATTTAGGGGTCTGCCTTCACTTCGGCGACCCGGGTTCAAATCCCGTCGGTTTTTGTTTTTTTTTAAGGTTGTATTTCTAAACAGTTTTTTTTGTTGATTTTGGGTATGTCTTGGGTTAGCACTAGGTTAGTTTCCTTTTGTTGAGCCCCAGAGCGAGCGAAGCGTGCGTGTAATAGGAGGATATTCGTGTAATGCGGTTACTTGTTGTAATAAGTGCCCGTACTTTGTCAGCACTTTCTACGATATATTTTCCTTTATCTAACTAAAACCCAGGATATATTTAACAAAAGCCATATTATAGTTGATATACAGCAGCTTGCATGTGTTTTCGTGAATACATTCCACTGCATTCAATACATATTACAACATGCCCTGATTCTAATTTTGAATATGGCGCAAATGCAGGCGGATCGTTCTAGATGAGCGTCTCGCGACAGTCTTGAATTTGACTGCCACCAAGGTAAAAGCGTCTCTAACGCCATCTAGTGTAGCATTCGATGTCTTCGCGATGCAATCAATTTGCAGCAAGAGTCAAGAGCCGCGTATTAAGATCCTTTACACAAATAGAGCACTATGTAAAAATCGACCTCTCCTATTGGTTGATCCGCATGGCCCTCCGCTCGCTACGGGGGCTCATGACAAGGAAACTAACCAGGTGCTAACCCGAGACATACCCAAAATCAAGAAAAAAACTGTTTAGAAACATAATCTTAAAAATAATAATAAAAAAAAAGCAACGGGGTTTGAACCCGGGCCGTCCAGGCCATCTAAACCTCTCCGCCAGAAATTAATTGCATCACGAAGACATATTGTAATACGAGATGGATTGAGGAGAGGTCATTTTTTACATAGCGCACTATTTGTGTAAAGGATCTTAAAATGCTCAAGAGCCCTCGTGGTCGAGAGATTTAGATGGTTTTAGGTCTCAATTTGGCGACGGTCCGAGTTCAAACCCCGTTGCTTTTTTTAATTTTTTTTTATTTGTTTCTAAACAGTTTTTTTTTCTTGATTTTGGGTATGTCTTGGGTTAGTTTTGGTTAGCAAACAGTTTTTCTTGATTTTGGGTATGTCTTGGGTTACGTTTGGGTTAGCCCCTGGTTAGTTTCCTTTTTTTTAGTCCCTGTAGCGAACGGAGGGCCATGCGAAAAGTGAAATATTACTTATTGTAATACGTGCCCGTACTTTGGATGCACTTTTTACGAAATATTTTGCTTTATCTAACTAAAAACCAGGATATATTTAACAACTTTGTAGGTTTGTAATATTCGACCTTGATGGCAGCCAAACGCGAGACACTCGTGTTGCTTTTCTATATGGATCAACCAATAGGAGAGGCCGATTTTCACATAGTGGCCTAGGCCTGTAAAGGATCTTAAAATGCTCATACAGTAGCAGCGATACAGGGTTGCCAAGCCATTATTTTTAACAACCCGAATAATAATTTGCAAACTTTTTTGAGACAAACGACAAAAAACATATAAGCTGTACAAATCATGTTGTCTTTTAAGTACTCTACCCTATTACCCATAATGTTAAAACGAATAAATCGAATTAAAATAATTATTATTCTGAGGTTGCAAATGATGGTGCTGCCAGTAGTACCTAGGTAAGTAGATTTATGAAAGGCAACTTACCTATTTGGTTGAATATGTCTGTCACGTGATCGCGAAATTTATAATTTCGATTCACTACTTTGGCACAGCTTAATTGTTTGGTAAGCTGTGACTTTGGATCGATTCAGATCGATCTAACTGAACTTTATTGATCTGATTCGTGTTCGATTGTAAAAATATCACTTTGCCCCCACTACCTAAGAAGTGATCCAGCTCCCTTGTAAGTGAACCGGGATCACTTAGGTCGGTTCAGTACAGGTAAAAGATGGCATTTAAATGTCAATTGTCAATCGGCCTTTTTTTTAATTGTTTTCATAATTTCATTTGACATTTGACCTTGGCTCACTAAACTG
>MU182100.1:0-23716 GCA_016904865.1 Pissodes strobi
AATTATTTAATAAACATTAAAAGCAAACTATAAACAACGCGAGCAGTCAACGGGAGCGATTATGAACCTTAAGCATGCAATGATCAGCAATTTCTCTAATATAAATACACTGGCAACCTTCAGTTCGTCAGACTTTTGGTCTCACCCAAACCAGCTCCAGGGTTAGTCACATGACTGCTTTTGGTTCAATCCGCTCTTTGGTTAGTCACATGATTGCCAAAGTTATAATCCTTTTCCTACCCCAAACCTAGTTCTTGGTTATCCACATCGACTGCTAAGACTAGGGGTTTCATTAACCACTGTAGAAAAGTCGAGTCTGTCAAAGTTCTTCGAGTGAAGTTTCTAAGTAGTCTGTCAAGTAGTTCAAAGTGTAGTGTCCAAGTGCTTAGATACCTTAACATTAAATAAAACACAACACAACATAAGATAAACTATATTTACAAAGCAGTGACCAAAAAGACCTATAAACAATTCATAAAACATACCTCAAGTCGAGAAAGCATGCGCACCTTAATAATTGGGTATAGGCTAGTCTCATTTAAGTTTCTGACCAGTAAACGCTGTTAAAACTCTATCGTTGGGTCTTTGACCAATACACATTGTTAATCTTTTCTCATTTAGTTTATCTAATATACTTTTTCTTCAAACGTCAATAAATCCATCATTACTCGACTGTGTAGGCGGCAGCTTTACTTTTCACTTTTCCGCCGGCGGAGGTAAAAGTGTTGTCATATCAACATAGATACAATACAAACAAACATCAAAATAAGCGTCAACAACTCAAGAGTTATTAAACTAAAATTTTTATTTATCACTCAATTTGTGACTGCATTTCTAAAAATCACTAATTTAGGAACAAATTGGTTATTATTTAATCGAACTTACTCAATAACTGCTTATCAATACGGAATTAAAACGCAATCGAAAACGCAATTTTAAAAAAATAATTATTGTTGACAGTGTCCACTGACAGCTTTATATGACATTATTATAGCAACAAACTGAGCCTATTCACTGACACTATAAGAACTGTCGGTCTAAGCCGCCTTGCGAACCCACTTATCTTTAATAATAATTATTATTACTATTAAAAAGCGACGTTTTTGCATTAATTTGTCGACATTTGAAGAAAAAACAGCATATTTTATTTGGAGGAAAAGTTACTTTTCATGGCTTGCTCTCTATTACCAGCCTCACTCCGTTCGGCTGTTAAACACGAGCGCGCCATGAAAAGTATCACTTTTCCTCCATATTAAATAATATACTATTATTGTTTTTTTAAGTGCTTTCTTTATCTTCGCTTCTCACCTTACGTAAAGAATCCCGTACTACCATCGGAGTTATACCCCTGCACGCTGAGTAAGGCGTGGCATCGCGATTCAAACGTATGATGACAGACCGGTGGAGGCATTAAGAAGAAATTAAAAGAACTGTCATCACGATTACTCGCGACAGTATGATGTTATACCTCTAGAGTTTGTAGTTTCCCAGCTATAAATAGTTGAAAACGGGTACCACATTCCTATCTTAACTTTCCAAGAGCTATCTGATGGTGCTAACTGATGGTACCTTCCGAGGTACCAGATTTGGTACCCATGGTACCACCTGCCAATTAGTACCGTCAGATAGCTCTTAAAAAGTTAAGATAGGAACGTGAAATTGCTACCAAGGTGAAAAGTAGCCAAAGTACCGATTTTCAACTGTTTATAGCTGGGATACTACTAACTCTAGAACTCTAAAGGTATAACATCATACATCAAATATGCTTAGAATTTTAAGTAGAATCCAAAAATGTAATAAAATATAGGGTGTTTCATTTAAAAAAGTGTAACTTTCTTTGACCATCCTGTATATAAAAAAGTGACGATTAAAACACTACAAAAAAAATAAAGATCATTTTACTAGGAATAACTTTTGTATTTAAATTTGTTTTCCAACCCCCGTAGTTTTCGAGATTAGACGGGCCACCCTGTACAAGCTAATGAGAATAGTTTATAATCCCCAAAAATCACCTCAATTACAAAGAATGTTGTTTTAATTTAAATATAACACCGAAACGTGGGTTGCATCTAAGAAGTAACTATGTGACATTTACAATTAATGTTGCTTTTTTAATAACGCAACACTGCAACTATTTCATTTTAAAACGTTTTTGTTTTGTTGTTCAGTGGGTGTAGAAGCTAAACGGTTTCATCTAACAAAGAGCAGCTTACCCTATTTAATCCTATTTCAAAATATCTTCCGGTTTGACCAAAAAGTCGCATTTTCCGGTTTTCAGACACAGCTAGGCGGGTGTAACAAAAACTCAAATTTTTCGTTCTAACACTATTTTTCTATTTGTACAACGGGATGGAGCCTGAACCTCGGTTTCCAGACATATTTACTAAAAATTAATTACATCGAACCTGAAATACCATAAGTTTTATCTCAGAAGTGTATAGTGATTTGTTATGAAACGAAACGTAAAAGAAGCGCTAAACATGTGATTAGAGACTGACAAAACAAATAAACTCTATCGAAAAAATTGCATTTAAGTGATATCAGAAAAAATAAATAGAAAAAAAGCTACAACCCATATGTTACTGTAACACTACTAAATAATTAAATATGATGATATGGTCACAATAACTTATGTGGTACGACTTCAAATACACACTATGAAATGACTTTATACACCTATTTACGTAACATAACTATTCTCGAATTTGGTTCTAAATTAATCTAAATTTTCCATGGAACAAAACTTTCCTCTTTAAATTATTCATATAATTTTAAACAATAGGAAGTGACGCGCAAGTACCCGGAAAAATTTGTTCTATCAGATATGAAAATAATATATTTGCTGATTACTTAAAACGAGCTATTGATCATCAGCTCAAAGTAACGCGATGGTGAAGGCCTCTCTCACCGAAACTCCAGGTTTTCTAATAGTTAAAGTCCTAGATTCGTTATCGTAAGACGTCTCCAAACTAACGGTGCCCAGACCTGCAACAATAGTAATAAAAGAAACATTACTCTAGGATATAATCCGATAACACTGATTCTTTAGCAAAAACAAGTGCAGCCTGGACGGAATTCCTTTTTATTGAAGGCGCGTGTATACATTCTACTACTGGACTTAAATAAATTAAAACTCATCACTCTTAACATAGTCTGTGATATAATAATAATAATAATATTATTAATAATAATAATAATAATAATAATAATAATAATAATAATAATCAGATATAACTAATGATGGAAGTTGGCACAACTTCACAAACAACTAAAATCCATAAACCAAAACTACTCAGCGCTTCAGAACCATGCATTAATCGAAGACAATAGAAAGCGAAACATCGAAATTTGCCATGCTCATATGGAAAAAAACCTTTGATGATAGATCAGAAGCGTTGGATATTTCGAAGGCACTCGATAGAGTTTGGCGGACTGCTCAACAAACTACCGTCCTTCGGACTGCCAGCCTCGCTCAGCAGCTGGCTTGCCAGTTTCCTTAAAAACCTATCTCTGCACGTCTCAGTTGATGGACACATCTCAGACACATTCACCATTAACGCGGGCGTGCCGCAGGGCGCAATACCTTCACCAACTCTGTCCCTCATCTATATTAATGACCTGCTGACCGAAACGAATAATCCTGTTTACAGTTTTGCAGATGATACTACCCTTGTCTCCCACTTTAGATCAGAAAAACCTTTACCAGCGACTGAGCCTTATCACCGCAGACAGGAGCAGATTACGGCAATTAATCAAGACCTGAAGAAAATTCAAACTTGGGGCGACAGAAATTTGGTCCAGTTCAGTGCAGCAAAGACCCAAGCAGCCACGTTTACCAAGAGAGCCAATACGGCCGGCCCTGACATCATTATGGCAGGATCGACCATTCCTTCATCCTCGTCAATAGGACTGCTAGGGGGTCAACAGCAATATGCCCTGGCATGATCACGTTGCTAACATCACAAAATCAGCCTCTCAGAAGCTTGGTGCGCTATTTCGCAACAAAAAACTGTATACACCGCAGCAGTTGCTCTTGCTCTACAAAGCGCAAATAAGACCGTGCTTAGAATATTGCTCACACATCTGAGGTGCCGCACCAAAGCACACCCTAAAGCTGCTGGATTCCATTCAGAAGAGAGCTGTGCGTCTCGTCGACGACCCGGAGTTGACCCGGAATCTGGATAGTCTGGAATACCGCAGACATGTGGCCGAGATGTCCCTGTTTTACAGATAGTTTCAAGGCAGAGTTTCCCAAGATATGGCCCACCTCATCTCGCCCCTGGCAACGCCTGTCAGACCGCAAGAGCGCACCAGTTCGTCGTACAACTGGAAACACCTAGAACATCGCTTTACAAGAACTCCTTTGTCTGGCGCACTGCATTACTCTGGAACTCACTCCCAGGACATCTGTTTCCTCCTAATTACAACCTACAACTATTCAAGAACCGTGTCAATCAACATCTTCGCACACACACACACACACGCACCGCTCGTCGAGCGCCATAGGATCTCCCTTTAGTGTGTGTGCGCCACTGCCATAAAAAAAGAAGCGTAATACTAAAGAACAATAGATTAACGGCACATGAAATTCAGATAATCAAAGAACTGGTCCTGAAGGAACTGAGATATAAGAAAGAATAAACATAATCCTCCTCACATACAAACGAGCGAGAACAGCCACACAAATAACAAATGAACAACTCAAACCACCAACTACAAAACATACCCGAGTTCAAACAAGAACTAATTTAAATCTGGGGAGGCAGCAACGCAACTATGACAAAAACACTTACGAAATAAACTTTAAGAGAGACACAAAAATATGAATAGACATGATGAATAGAGGAATTATTTCGGGATACACAGACACCTCAAGCACACTGGAAAACAATCACACATTAATATATGCAACAGCCTCAGCAGTATAAACATGTAAGAAACGGAAAACTGGCAAAAGAGAATTTAAAGTCATATAATAAAACTGAGAGCAGACATAGGAAGGCTAACGCAGTGTACAAATGGAAAATAATCCAAGAAAATAAAAACACAGATTGAAAATATAGCAAAAAGCAAGAATTACAAAAACTTCAAAAGTTAACAGTATACTCACGCACGCCTACGCAGATACAAATAATCCAACGACAGGAAAACAGATATCCGCAATCCTCAAGAGCAATGAAAAATTATTCTATAAGAAAATAACAGCAACAGGAGAAATTAAAGTAGAGAAGAAATCGCCGATTCTGGGGAGGAATACTCATACAACATAGCCATAGAGCCTCATATGTAGGTAGATTAAAGAAGAAAAAATAGACAAAAAGAGACAAAAGAACAAACGAAGTACAAAGAACTGGCAACCTTTATAAAAAGACGTATAATTGGATATGCCCAGGACCAGATCAAAGATAAAACTTTTAATATAAACAGTTAACATCTATCAAAAATACCTGTTTTCTTTTTTTGTGTGTGACTGCCACAGGCCATGAAAGGCTAAGGCCTATAATATACTCGTGAGGGTACCGTGGCCTGTTATATGGCTTATACCATCAACATCAACAATAGTATCGAAACATGCACGACAAACAAACAATTGATAAGTGTGATAGTTTTTATCCGTTAAAGCATTCTGAAATGGTAACTTCTTGAGACTACTTGGAGTATGGCGACTTTTTGAGCAATCGTCTAAAAAAACATGGAAACCGTGGGAATGGTCACACAGCTACATATCCTCGATGACTTGCGAAGAAGTTGTTCAATTAATTGGCAAGCAAGTTTTCAATGAACTTCTCTCTCGAATCGAACAATCAAAGTACTATTCCATATCATTAGATTCAAACTTATTTTGATTTTAAAATATCTAGAGAAATACATCACTGTTGAAAGATTTGTAACATCCATGCCTAACCAGGGCCACAAAGCTGAATATATGTTTCAAGGCTCAAAAGCCCTTTTGTGAGGCTATAGAGAAATAAAAATTGCCCTTGCTCATGGATCCTAAATACGGCGTTGAAAACATCAGGAACAATGTAAAACTCAAAATCAACCACCCTCTTTATATGGGCATAAATATATGCACCAACAGACACACAAACGAGACGCCTACTGAAAGTAATAAAAGATATAACAGCAGACATTGAAATGGAATTTGAAATTAGTAAATGCAAAACATTACATAGAGAAAGAGGCAAATGAAAACACTAAGTCGATGCAAGACTCTTAATAACGAAATACCTGCAGAAAGACAAAGCATACACATATTAAGGATTTCAACAGAACACAATAATATACTACACAACAATAAAAAACCAACTAACTAAAGAATATAAGGAAAACTACTAACACTAATTCTCAACACGCAATTAAATTCGAAGCACCCATTCAAAGTCATTAATACATTTGCATCCCGCTCCTCACATATTTCTTTAGAGTAATAAAATGGACAACAGACCTAAAAAATATAAACATATTCACAAGATTTGAACTGATGAAACATAGAAAACTACACCAAACACATGCAAAGAGAAAACTCACAATAGAGAGGAAAAAAAAGGAGGAGGAGGACTCATAGACATTGACATAATCTACATAAACCAGGTAGAAATCCTCAGGAAATACTTCGACAACAAACATACTTCTCTGCACAGAGCAGTCACATAAGCAGCTGAAGAATGCACACTGCTAATTCTCTCAGAATTTGAATCACAACCACAACGGATACGAAATCCACAAAATAAAATAGAGCAATGGTCACAGAATTAATTACATGGAGAGCACCTAAACAACGAATATAGTCGCAAATAAAACACACAGAAAAAGAGCTCTACCCAGAAACAAAGGCCTCCATGTAAGCGTTATGGGACTAGGTAATACCGACCAAGAACTATCAAAAAATACATTATGAAAAAAAAGAGATAAATTACTTATGCTGTAAATAGCATCAACACAGGCATTAGTAATTAAATTGAACCTGCTATCAACAGAAATACAATATTGTAATTGCACACCAAAAAGTATATTAAAAAATAATACTATAACTATAAGCACTGAAAAAAATTATCACATAACAGACCAGATATCACATTACTGGATAAAAAAAAAACCGAGACCACATATCTAATAGACCTAGTGATATCAACAAATAACATCTGTAAAAAATACAACGAGAATCAGAAAAGTACACCTCCTTATTGGTAATAGAAGCAGAAAGAACATGAAAATTGAAAATAGTGCAAATCATGACATTCATAATATCCACAACACACTTGTAAGATCTTCACGTAACCTCTAAAACAACTTCAGCTACACAGAAGTGCACCATCATATACAGAAAGCTATGATATTGCATTCACGCTATATAGCCCGAGCTTTTCTTACTTAGTCACACTCGTTTGCATAAACCGGGAAAACCCCGACAAAAAAAATTGGAATAGTAGTAATAATACATATATTATTTCCTTATAAAATAAAAAAAAACTTATTGTAGCCATAAAAGACCATATTCGTAGCGTCCCAGTAGATTGCAGGTACTGGTGAAGCCTGGATAAATACATACATTTAATTCATAACTGTGATATTGTAATGGTGAACTGGAAGAAGGGTTCAATTAAGACGTTAATAAGAAATTAGAGTACTAATAGTATTAAAAGTTCTACTCACTTTTGCTGGAAAGTTTAGCTGCAGTTATTCCTTTAGGCGGCCCGATAATTACTACTCTCTCGATCCATTCTTTCGTGGAGTAATCAGTCTTGTCAATGAGGCTAAAATAAAAACCATTTTAAAAATTATATTAAATAACTAGCAATTAACGATTGTTCTTAGAAAACTGTCAAATTGAAATGAGTCCCGTGATTTGCCTTTGATAGTGCCGCAACAAATTCAGTGATCAGGACAGTGGACTAATATGTTCAAAAATGTGATACTAACAAGCAATAAGCCTAAAATTTTGTAATTACCTGCTAGTAAGTTTGTTTTTCTCAAAGCTAAAGTTGACGTAAACATATTTCTTGTCATTTTTATAGTCGAAACTCTCGTAATCGTCCACGTAGAGAGTGCCAGAGGCGGACTGACTATCATCCAGGGCCACGTACAGGGTGAAGGGATCGTTGTGCATCACCGTAGAGGATCGCCTTGGACGATCTTTGCGAGATATTATAGAGCCTCCTCTGTAGAATACGACGTCCTAAAAGGACGCCAAATGCAAAATTAGCTCAAAAGACAATGGTACAAATTAGAGGAAGCCCAATTTTAAAAGTTCATAGTTACTATTTACTTGGTAAATTTTGAAAGCTGAAATATTTACTTTTAGTTATTATTATGACTGATAGTAGAAAAAATCGTGTATGCAACTGGTATTCATTACGACACTAGCCTAGAGCTTGGATCGTAATTCTCATACTCGTGTCTTAATAGCTATCATTAGATACTTAGATTGCATACTTTACTAATCGAGGCTGTTTCTAAAGAATAGGGAACACTGTGACAACTATACGGAAGAGATAAAGAAAGGTCCATAGTACTCACCCTGTCTAAACTGACGGAAAGTATGTGACTACCACCGCGGTATAATTTAAAGTCTTCCAAATCATACCAATTGGCAGTAGGTCCACCGGGCAAGTACAATTCTACTGATGATTCTCCTGGTCCTGTCACAGGGCGTGCCAAAACTGAGTGTCCTAATGATACAGAAAATAAATGATGTGTATCTCCCCTTCACTCCTCAAAAGAGTGTCAATGGAATTACACCTAAATTTGAGGAATCATCTCACAGCAGCGTAAAGTTTTGGAGATTTAACTATATAAAGATGATGTTCATCTTTATGGTGCCACCATAAGGTTCTCAATTACTAAATTAAAATCAGTCATTTCAACATGAGCAAAGAATAAACAAGCTCCGTAATAGCAGTTAACTGGAATGATCGATCCATTGAAAATACTGCTCTAACTTAGATGGAGCATAGATAGATAGATACTTTATTGACTACTGTTCTGTACAGACTTACAATTGTAGCAAGTTAGGTAAATTAGTCACATGTAAGTGACCCTAGATATAAAAACTTACATAGATAAAAAGCACATTTATGCAAAAATTACAAACAAATTACGATTAAAACTATGTCCATAAAATAACATTATCAGCTCAAATATTCATTAATATTACTTTTAAAAAAATCCTCAACAGAATAGGGAGCTAAATTGGTTAGAAACTTCTTTATTGTTCGTTTAAATACATTAACATTTAATTCTTTTATATATTCAGGCAGACAATTATATCAATTCAGATTAAGTGAGTTATCGGAGGATTTATGCAGTCTTAATTTAGGTAATCTAAGTAAGTTAGCTGATCTGGTGCCATATTCATAAAAATCTGAATTCGGTTGAAAGTCCGATTTATGTTGCTGAATTTCCAACAACTGGCATAAAATATAAATTCCAGGTAAAGTTAAAATTTTGAGATTAATGAAATGGGGCTTGCAGTGGTGGTACACGCTAACCCCGGCTAATAGACGGACAGCTTTCTTCTGCAATATAAAGATTTGTTTAGACTTGGTCGAATTTCCCCAGAGATGTACACCATACGATATATTTCAGTAGAAAAGTGAGTAATAAACCGTCAGTATTGCTTCTTTACTAATAATTGGATTATCTTGGCATTACAAAAATAGTAGAGGACAGTTTAGCTGCGAGGGAATCTATATGGGGCCCCCAACCCAGACGATCATCGAGAGTAAGGCCCAAAAAATGTAATTTGTTGTTTTGCTGTCCAGTTTGATTTTTAGCTGATATAAATAATTGCTGGGTTTTTGACACATTCATTTTTAGCTGGTTTTGGGTAGACCAAGTGTTAGCTTTTGACAATGGGTTTTCAGCATTAATTTTTAGTTTTTCAAGGTTTTTACTGCTGCAGATTAGGGAAGCATCATCAGCGTAGCATTTGCTCGGCGATAAATAGGTAAATAAATCGTTTATATACACGACAAATAGTAAAGGGCCAAGGACAGAGCATTGAGGCACCCCATGTTCAACCTCTCTTAGATTAAAAGTATTATTATTTATAGAAACACATTGTTTTCTAGAAGTTAGGTAAGATTTAATTATTGTAAAGGCAATCCTCGAATTCCATACCGAAACAGCTTTTCCACGAGTAAGCTATGAGACTTTTGCTATTCTAACTGACAATCTACCTATTCTATTATTCTTACCTCGTCACGTCATATTGACGAGAGCACCTTTCTATAAATTTATACAGCGTCATCACTAATTTTCTAGACAATTTGCTTACGTCAATACATCTACACTGCACAAATGGCTTTACAAAAATACAAACACCACCATGTAAACGGTTTTGTCGACAGAACGAACTTGCTAATTTATAGTACCCATATTAATTGCACTTAAGTTGTCATTTGTACACCAGTACAACTAATGCACACTACATTATAATTAAATTCTTCTAAAAAAACTAAAAGTTCATCAGATTTGTTTGAAAGTCCCTGTATGTTAATATGGAACAGCTTTAGTTCTTTTTCATTATCGTCACTTTTAGTTGTTTTTATTTTGCTCGAGTCTCTTTTTCTGGGATAAAAAAAACTTGTTTATCTTTGTGCCCGACGCCTATTTGCTGGAATCCATTACTTTTTTAGCATTACACTCATATACTCCTACTTTAAAGGACGAATACTCGTGAGAATATTTTGATTCTAATTTAGAACATATAAATTCAGGAAACTGGGGTTTTAAGTAGTCAGTAACATCGTTTTCTTTATATGATGGATGCAAACGAAAGACATGAAAATATTCAAATTTAGGTACTCCTTGTAATTTTGTGTTAGATCCGGTTCCCATAATAGTATTATTTTTCCGTCTTTGTCTTGCTTTATATCCCCCTGCTAACCTCCAACCTTCTGCAGTATTATTGTCATTCATTGGATCAGCAGTTAAATTATTAAAAGTTTGCTGGGTTTTAACTTCAAGTATCACTCTTGAAACCGCTTGCTCGGTAATTGCATTGCTTCTTAGTTCGGGTCTCAGTGTAGCACGATAAGGTACATTTGCTCCTTTATTGATAAAACGGTCGGATTGGTGTTCAGCTGGAGCTGACCGCTTATTAATTGTGATGTTGTGGTGGGGAAGACACGTGTCGCTACACCGCTACATCGGCGGCTGAGGCCCGCTTACCGGAGCCCGAGGCAGTACTAGAGGAGTCCCCACTGCTAGAGCCTTGACATGCGTCGCTAATGGTCAAATGCGTTGTTTGCTGTGATTCTGTATCATGGTGTCTAACCTCAATTTCTGATTTTTCCTTAAGCAGTTGCATTATAAAATTAAGATTTTTAATTGATTTTTGTAATTCATCTACAAGTTTTTTGTTAGATGAAGCCTCCAGTTTTGCGAGTTTTAGGTCGGCTTGAGAAACTGTACAGGCAGTGTGGTTACATACCCCGTCTTGCTTTTGTTCTGACTGGGATTCGTAAAACATTTCTTGTTCATTTCCTTCCAGAAACTTAGGTGTGGACTCACTAAGCACAGGTACACTCTCCGGTAACTTTGTATGTACAATATAGTAAATAAGATCATTTTTATTTAATTTTTTTAATTCATTTGAAATCTGAATGACATTACTCTCCGCCATGTTGATGACGAATACTTATATTCAAATCTGTCTTACAAACTTTGCTTTACTAATTGTACTGCAAATTCGGTTACAAATAATGATGGCTTGATGACTGTCCATCACCTTGCTTTAGAAATAGTTATTCTTTTTTTGCAATGTATTGGCTTGAACATATCTTATTTATTTTTAAATAAATTCCTCTTGATGCCAATCAAACCGAGAGCAAGATTTTAGTGCACCGTAAAAAAGCAAATTTATATTTGGCTTTTTAATAACTTGAAAGACAATCTTTTTAAGAAAAAGTTTGCTCTCAAGAAATATAAATGAAATTAGAGATGCCAACGGTTGCATTGCTTCTTTTGATATAGGAAATCAGTGTAAAGCTCTTGCTCTATTTAGCAGTGCATGGATCCTTACGTAGTTATTATAGCATGACATAACTGTAGAAAATGTAATGTGATCTCAACTTCAAACTTGGTGTATAATTACTTACCCACTAAAAAGGTGTTGTCGATATCCAGCACATTTTCATCCTCTGGATAATGGTAGAACAAAGGCCTGATGACGGGCTCGCCTTTAATCTCATGCTCCCAGAATAGAGTGTACCACAAGGGCAAATGAGCATAACGCAATCTCAAGGCGGTTCTGATCCTGTTCATGACGTCTTCGGGATAGAGGTAGGGCTCTCGGCGTCTGGTGTCTATGTGGGCATGAGCCCGGAAGAACGGCAACCAAATTCCACCCTAAAATTAAAATTTTAGCAAATAAAATTCAAAGGCAAAAAAATATTATTTAAGAATTTGTCTCACCAAATAATAATAACATTGTTGGCTTATAAACTTTACATAAAAGTTAGTGGGTGATAACCAGCTAATAAATATGTAGCTAAAAAATGCTTACACTTAAAAATCAATTTAGCCCAATAAAAATAAATCAACTGTATGCAGAACTTCTAGGTAATTCTATATAACAAGAGAAAATATTAAAAATATATAATCAATAAAATATATATTATACCTGGTACCACCTCTGCAACAATTCGACATCGGGGTTGTTGAAAAAGCCGCCAACATCAGCACCGCAGAAACTAATACCTGAAAAATCAAAACATTAAAATTCTAATAGGAAAATTAGCTAATTACAAAACAAGTGTGATTTAAAATCGTTTGAAAATGGTATTTGTCACGCGTTGCTCAAGAGTTCAGCAGCACAGTCTCTCAAAACCCTATCATAGTTTAGAGGAGAATAAATATTCAATACAAGAGACAAAGTGCTCATACACATCCACCAATTTGCAGTTTTTACACTGACGGATTCTTGTATTCATGTAGAATGCCAATTTAAAATTAGAAAAATATTTTACTCTACTTTACCTCCCAGAGCTTCGGATAAACACATGGGAAAACTGGCAGCCAGATGTGACCATTTGGCATCGTTGTCCCCGGTCCACATGGCTGTATACCGTTGAGATCCAGCAAAGTGCCCCCTGGTCAGAATAAAGGGTCTTCTATGAGGAGACCGAAGAAGCAGACCTTGGTACGTTCCGAGAGTCTGAAAATGATAATTAATGCAAATTGAAATAACTAAAAAACATTTATAAAAAGTCCATCTCAAATCTAAACTTTTTGAATACGCTCAGCGTCTCTGGTGTCAGAGTCTATATAACAGATATCTCGAATAAGTCGAATATGTAGAGGCAGGTATTTCTAGATAAATAACAACGCATATATCAATTCGAATTACGTAAATGGTTCACAAATAAACGTGAACTTTTTGAAAAATTGCTTATCACTTTTTGAAACCTTGCTTATCGATCCAAATTGTGAATAAAGTTGTTTAAATTTACGCGAAGATGATATAACCAAAACTTTAAGCGTCTATTGCAACGATCAAATCAGATTTATAAGGTTTGGTGAGCGCTATGATTATAAGAGGAAAGCTTATTTTTCAAGCTTTAAGCCATAAGGAGTGAAACCATTTTCGTGGTTATTTAAAAAAAAAAACTTACCAAATATTCAAATACTCTGACACTTTTTATGCAAAATTCTCATACAGTCGACTTACTTGTATTCGCAAACATATTTATGGTGGGAGCAGCACCAATAAAACCACATAGTTTACCTCGCCTCGAATTATGGCGCAGCAGATTTGGCAACTACTTTATCAAAGTAAATTATGATGTGACTCCACAATAGCGATACATTGGCTAAACGGCCAATTGGCGTGCACACAGTGAAACGCATTGCCTACCCTGACGTTTTGACATTTTTTATATTTTCCCATTTAATTTTAATTCCGATAATATAAATTATAATTTTACTGACAAGTATAATCCAAATTTAAAAAGCTTATCTTAAGCGCCAATTAAAATATTAATTTTATGATAGAAAAAAATCACAGTATAACACTCATGTTACGCTACATATAATAACAGGTTAAGCGCCAAGGATATTTTAGTGAACCACCCCCCTGGGCCAACATATTTTCTTCTTCTAATTGGCACCATTGGGCATCCGTTATACCCATTTGCCACGACTTTCATAATTTTATTCTCCAGAAGTAGAAAAAAAAACAGCGGACACCGGCGTCCGCTCTGGCCTGTGAAAATTGAGAGCGGTCACCGGTGTCCGATATGGCCCGACAAAGATGTTCAGAACCAGCGGATACAGTACAAAAAGATCGCAATAGAACTATTACTAGGTACTTCAGTTGTTAACGCTCACTGTATCTTCAAGGAAGTAGAACAGAGCAGCATCTCTATTACACTTTCGATATTCAATTATGGAGGGATTACTGAAGTTTTGGAAACGGTTTCGAAACTATTCCTCTTCTAAGAATAAGCTTGACAGTTCATAAGCTCGAAAAATTGAATTGCACGAGAAAATAGGAAATATTGTAAATGGAGCTACAAAAAAAAACAGGATGGATTGACAAGAACAAAGTGAAAAAGGTATAACTTACTTCGTTCAGTGCGAAGCAAATCCTAGGTCCTGACTTGAATGTTTCAACTTATTTCACAGAAAACGCCAATTGTGCAGAACTATCTATATATTTTGACAATTTTAAGTTCAAATTTTTATTATTATTTTTTTTTTCATATATAAATAAGCAAATTTGTTATCTTTTAGGCTCGCTCAATCATGTTTTTACTCTGTAATTGAACTGTTTATGTTTGTTAAACATATAAATTAATAATAAACAATATCTCACTTGATAGTGTAACTACAAAAAACCTAATATCAGCGTTTATTGATGCAGGGCCATGGCGGACACGACACCATGTTAAACTGCATGAAAGCGTGTCCTCTTGGCCGAGCAGAATCGAAGAAGATTATAAAGTCAGGCGGACACCAGTGTTCGCCTTGGCCCAGACAGCTCTCATGGAGTTGGACACCGGTGTCCGCCATGGCGTTTAACCTGTTAAATGGAATAATATTCTCCGACGGCAATCCGTTACAATGCATCCCATAACAAATCGAAGGCATGCATTTATACAGTCAATACTGGATTTACTATGCAAACGAAAAGCAGTGCTTAAAAAAAGACAACCAAATGAAACGATACATAAAAAGAAAAGAGACAAAGCCTGAAGCATGCAAGGATGGGCTCACCGACCGAAGCAACGATAAGTGCCGTTGCCAAAATGTGCTATATTTAATTAATATTTTGATAGGCATTGTTTTTTTACCAAGAATCTTATTGTCATTGGTTTTTTACGCTTTAGTAATTGGTTAGAAAGTGATTACCGGTTACATCATTACAGGGTTTGATTAAGAAAGCTTTCTTGTTTAATAATGTTTACCCTTAAATTAAATTATAGGACAGGGTGTTCACCCATAATGTCCCCCCCCTTTAACTTTGTTTATTTTTAAGCTACAAAAAAAAATAAAAAACAAAATTGTAGGGCTTTTAATGTAGTTTTTGCACACGTAAAGGAAAAAACAAAAAATTGTGCAGTATACAGGGTAGATCAAAAAGAAACATTTTTTTAAATCTAGCCCCCATTTATTATTCGATTTTTCGATTTTCCATAAAATTCTAAGGATTTTTAATATAACACACTATATACCTATTCCTAATACTTTAGGAGTTATTGACAGTTGAAGTCGCTATTTTGTTTTGTTCTTTTATTTTTTTATGGCAACAGCCACCTAAGAATATAACTTTTTTTTAGCTTTTGAAGTCATTGAGGTGTAAATAGTGAGTTTCCTCAATTCGACGTCATTGCTTCGAGTAGCGCTTTTGTAACTTCTGTTTTAAAAATGATTAAAAGAATTATTATTATAATTAAAAATAGCGACTTCAACTGTCAATAACTCCTAAAGTATTAGGAATAGGCATATAGTGTGTTACATTAAAAATGCTTAGAATTTTAGGTAGAATCGAAAAATCGAATAAAAAATGGGGGCTAGATTTAAAAAAATGGTTCTTTTTGATCTACCCTGTATACTATACAATTTTTTGTTTTTTTCTTTAGGTGTGCAAAAACTACATAAAAAACCCTACAATTTTGTTTTTTTATTTTTTTGTAGCTTAAAAATTAACAAAGTTAAAGGGGGGGGACATTATGGGTGAACACCCTGTACATCGGGCTTGACCATGGATGCATGCATTTTCTGATAGTTCTAATCTTCATTGGCACGAATATTAAACTCAAAAGGTTTCTTGAATTTAAATGCCAAAGGTTTCATAAAATCTTTGACATGTTATCCCTCAAAGAACACCAAATTTTAGTGGAATATGGAATCAGAAATTCAAAGCACCATTTAAAACGAACTATAGGCAACTCGACTTTACATTATGAACTTTTTAACTACTGACTCAAATAAAAGCCACCATGACCTCAAAAACTATTGTTGCCATTTTCTTTAAATCCTGATGATTGTATTTCTTTGACTCCAGACCATTTCCTCATCAGAAAAGCAATGATATCTAGTCCCGAGCTTTGTTTTCTGAGGTGAAGGAAAATAGCGACTTCAGCAAATGGTTTAATCTTACTGAGCCCATGCAATAAAAATTGATATTCTTCTCGTTATAAAAAAAGACAATTTACCACTATTAAAATTAACAAATAGATGTCTGATAAACACATCCAGGAGAAGACAAAGTGATATATGTTGTGTCTTGATAACTTAGTGACGGAACCATTATCAATTTAAGTCGGCTGTATGTGACGTCAAATTAGTTGCATTCCCATTATACATAGGTATTAAGTTACACACAACCTGGTAGCCATGTGCCAGCAAGCAAGCGGCGCGACGTGACCGTTGAAAAATTATTACATTAAGTTTATAATTTAGGTATTAATAAAAACTTTGAAAATAATGACAGCGTGAACCACCAGAAGTAAATATAGTCCGTTAGTTCTACCAAGGTAAAGTAAGAATTCCAGGCTTGCTAGACAAATAATTGCATGATTTTCTTTTACTGGTCTTACCCATTTTTGTTTTAGGACACAAAAGCTCTTCATAGATGAGTTGTAGAACCCAAGAAAAGCAGACCATACTGGAGATGGAAATACCAACGTGTAAAGCACATCATCAGGGCACTAACAGTCACAGTATTTTTAATAGTCCTTATAACACAACAGGAGAGATATAAAATTAGCAACTTCATGTCAATATAAAATCCCGGGAGCTTCAAAGTGTTAATGTAATTATCTCCTATATACAGTTTGGAGCCACATTTTTGGGGAGAAACTGCATGAAACATGTTTCAGCCGCCTTAACAGTTAGTCCATTTGTAAGACAGTACCAATAAAACTGATTAGAAATTTCATTACAATTTCCAGAGAAAGTTTGGATGCACTTACAAAATTGTGAGATCTGGTATTTAACAAAATGATTTAAAGGAAGATTATGAAAACCAGTAATCTCAATATTGAACTTTGCAACACGCCAATATCAGTGGCTATCAAATTCAAACTGAAATTCAAAAATAGCTTTATTATTATAACATAAGATGTTGACAAAGCCCTGTAAAATTAAAATAAACAAACAAAATAAGGCAAAATTAAATATAAAATATACAAAAATAACATGAGTTAAAATATCTATTAACAATATATTAGAGAGAACTTATGGAAAGACATAATTGAAATATTCATCAAGAGCGTAGTCTGCTTTAGTAGCTAGCAATTTTTTTACAGCCTTCTTGAACCTAATTACACATTTTATAGTCCTAATTTCAAGAGGTAGATGATTAAATATTTTTCCCCATATAAATAAAATAATTTTTCACCTGCTCAGTGTGTAGAATGGGCAGCCGAAAGGTCATGTTCCAAAAGAATTACTTACGACAATTTCATTCTTATGTTTTTTTAAAAACAATACTTGCCGTTTGTAGGATATATAGAGAGTGAAGGGTTCTAACCGCTCTCTTTTGAAGGACAAATAGTGAGTCAAAAAGATACCCAGCACTTGAGCCCCAAAAACAAATACCATAGCTAAGATGCGACTCAATAAGTGCATAATAAGCATTTTTTGTTATGTGAAAATCTAAATTTTTTTATATCATTCTCAGAGCATAGCAACCAGAAGAATCTCTACCACTAACTCTAATAATATGTTCTTGGAACTTGAGTTCACTATCAATTGTAAGACCTAGCATATTGTGCCTGGATGGGTTTGTCTTGTAAGAAAACATTATCCATAGAACACTTAAAACTTAATAGGTTAGTTTTAGAAACATTAAGGCTGAGATGGTTTGCCTCAAACCAGACCTTAACCTTAATCAGGTCAGTGTCCAAGATCCTTTTTAGCTGTTCTACATCCTTTTTATGCCATAAAATGGTGGTATCCTCGGCGAACATAGTTACCTCTCCTCTTATTGATAACAGAGGCAAGTCGTTAATATATAAAAGGAAGAGCATAGACCCCAGGACAGAGCCCTGGGAGACCCCCAGAGAAATGTGTTGTTCATCTGAACAGCAGCCCTTGACATTGACACTCTGAACACGATCCGATAAGTATGATTCGAGCCAGCACAAGAAAGAGCCTCTAAAGCCATATCTCTCCAACTTCCACAGCAGTATTATGTGATCCACACTGTCAAAGGCTTTGGAGACATCACAGAACACTGCTGCAGCAGCCTCACCAGAGTTAAGCTAATTGTAGAGTACACGCAGAAGGTCAAATACAGCATCTCCAGTGCTCTTTGTCTCTTGGAATCCAAACTGCCTAGGACTCAAGAGATTAAACCTGTTCAAGAAAGAAATCATTCTAACCTTCACCAACCTCTCAACGATTTTAGACATTGCAGGCAGAAGAGCTATGGGGTGAAAATTAATAGATCATGACCGCCACCCATATGTAGAGGAACAACCGCTGCTCGTTTCAGACATATAGGAAATGTGTTAGTAGAACATGAAGCATTTATTGCATCTGCAAGTGCTTCTTCTAGTGCCCTGGTGGGAAGAGCCGAAAATATCTTCATAGAGATCTGGTCACATCCTGTAGAAGTTCTATTCTTGGTTTTCTTTATGATGTCCCTAACCCCTAAAACATTAGTTTGAATGAAAAAGAAAGTCCCTCCAACATTAATACCTCTCATGAAATCCTCAGGTTCGTTTTTGCTGCAAATGCGACTAGTCATTTTAGAAGCAACCTTACAGTAATAGGAATTAAGCCTATCTGCATTTAATTCGGTCATTTGGAAGAGTATCATCCTTCCCCCTGAGTTCATTTACAATACACCAGGATTGCTTTGCCTTATTTGAAGATTCATTGATGCTTTTCCTATAGTACAGCTGCTTAGAAAGGGACATAGTGCTCCTATATATTCTTCGATAGTTGTTAAAATAGTTTAAAAATGGTTCATTGTACATTGAGAACTTTCTAATGTAATGAAGAGACCGCATATTTTTTCCTGATATTCTTAAACCCTTTGTGTACCAAGGCTTTTTGTTTTGTATTTTTTATTGACAATGGGAAATGATTTGTCAAAAATATTGGATATGGGTGAATGGAATGCCTCAAGTTTGTCATCACTTGAGTTCAAGATTTCACCCCAACTGGTATCAATAAGACTACTAAATCTTGCAAAGTTTTTTTTTGTAAATAGTCTGCCACACGTAATGCTAGTATGGTTTGGGGGTTTAAAAAGTAATAGACTAGTTACAATAGCATCATAGTCAGATAACCCGGGATTGATACATTGACAGATAATATTCTCATTACATAGCAGGTTTGAACATACATAGTCAATTGTTCAAGCTGAATGGTCCGGATATTAAAATGATCACAAATGTCTATGTTAAAATCGCCAGACACTATTACATTTTCATTGACTGGAATGCCCGACAATAAAATTTCCAGATTTTCCATAAACAACTCTACATTCTCAGAAGGAGACCTATAAATTCCCAGCACATACATATGTAATTTTTTGCAATAAGCTACCTTTTCTTTTAGAAGAAAGTTATATTTATTTACTGGAATAAAGGCAAATTTAGAGATAAATTCCTTATACATCATAATAACAGTGCCTCCATCCCAAAAATTTTGATATAACTATATAATCAGATAATTTAAGAGGCTCGTCCTGCCTCAGCCAGTGTTCGGTAAGGATTAAAATATCTGGAAAACCAATTGCTTCAATAAATAGCTCTAATTCATCCAGTTTATTTCTAACAGACTGTATATTCAATAAGACTAAATCAATACCACCTCCGGCTGACCTCCCTCTAAAAAAGTATTAGCCTCACAATCAGGAGTAACAGAAGAGTCACTAGGAATCTTATTTAACTCGCGCAAGATCACGTCATGACTCTCAATCCGTCGCGCATTGAAACTGATAGGTACTGACTCAATCACAATCCTCTTGGACATAACATTATTATAACATATACAATGACAATAGTTTACCGAGCGAATAAACAGAGTGGCGAAATCTATCATTCTGTTCTTTATTGTGTTTAACCCTTATACTGCAGGAGTTGTTGCTTGAAAATCGAGCAATAAAATAATTTGTATTTCTGTATGTTGATGAATGAACAAATGATAAGTCACACCTGAATACAAAAAATAAATTAGTAAACCTACCTATAGATCGAAGTTTATGTAATTGTGTAAGTGATAGCTTTGTATACGATAAATTTAGGCTAATAACAAAGGCATCAATTTTCCCAAGATTAATAGTTAAGCGAAAAGTATGATCTAGTAGGTATGTGGTTGTGCAGCAGCTAAAAACAGTGCGGGATGTTTGGTAAGAAGAACCCAAGACATCCGATAAAACACTAGAACAGTATCTGGCACTGGAGTCTCCACACACACCATAACTTTTTTTAGGATGATTTATTAAATAATCAGGAACCTCTTCAGTATCTGCGAGCTTGTTAGCTTGTAAGTCAGCAGCTCTTGTTAATAATTAATCCATTAAATTCATCTGCGGAACACAATCTGTAGGCTTAATATTATTAGATACTTTAAGACAGACCCAACTCTACCTATCGTAATCACCTGCTTACACAGTCTTCTAAGAAATTTTTAATTCATAAATTAGCAGTTCCATATTAGGACAAAATATACTGCATAGCATCGTTAACTTACATGCGCCAAAGGGTATTCGTTATGGATGTCTCTATGTTCCCATCCGCCGAAATGCACCAGATCTTTAGGCATGGTGACTTCGGGCCCATTGAATACGGACGGTTCGTTCATGTCGTTCCAAATCCAGACGTCGTGCGTGGTGCCCTTGAAATTCTCCAGGCTGTAGAGCTTCTTGTAGTAGTCTTGGGTGGCCGGGTTGTAAAAGTCCAGGTAGGAAGATGAACCGGGCCAACACCAACCTTTAATTTAAGCAAAACAGAAAAGCAATTATAAGTATATTGGACAATGGAAGTTCATTCAACACTACCGAATGTAGAACTTATATGGTTAGACATGACGAAAAGTGCTAAACTGTGTCCTCAAGAGTAAAATCCTAAGTGGTTCTACCCTTAATAAATATGACTATGCTAGAAGAACCATGAAAAAACGATTTTGCAAAACCATGGGTCATAATCCGCCGACGTTACAAACAGGAAAACATAATATGAAACAATGTCTTCTAAGATCCTTTGTGCTTCATCAATTTGCTAACATATTTTCTGTTCTTACCTTCATATACATTTCCATCCTTATTCTTCACATAGAAGTCATACTTCAGCGAGTCTTCGTGCACAAAATAACCCCCTTCCCTCTTGATATGAGGATCGATAATTACCACCAACTTCCTACCGGTACTGGTGAGGTTGTTAACCATATTTTCTGGGTTCGAGAATTTGATGGGGTCCCAGGTGAAGTACTTCTTGCCGTCGGTGTACTCAATGTCAAGCCACATGACATCTAATGGCAGATTGTGAACGTCGAAGTTGGCCACGACGGTGGTGACATCTTCTTGATCGTTGTAGTTCCATCGGCTTTGATGGTAGCTGAGGGCGAAGAGCTAGAAAAAAAATATTATTAGAGTTGTGTCAACGTAACTCAATATTTATTTATTAAAATAAATCAGAAAATAAGGTCAACTACATAAAGGCATACCCTGTAAAGAGAGAAATTACATAACAACATAAAACCCTAACAAAACTATAAAGTTTGCTTTGAAATTACTGACACCAGGATAATAATAAAGATTGAGAATTTTTACCCTAAATGTTACTAAATAGAATTGAAAGGTCCAAATTATTAAACGAAAATCTGTATAGTTCTACATGAAACGAGTAAAGCTGCATGCAGTTGGTCCTATGAGAAGTCTCACCACAATAAATAGCTAAGCAACAGCCCGAGTTTTCTCTTTTTCTTCATCGTCAATATCCGCCTTTGGTTAATATTCAACAGTGCAAAAAATTATATATTTGCAAACCTTAAAAATATAATAAAATATTTGAGCACACAACACAACAAAAGCTCTTGGATCCCTTGTTCATACAACATTTAAAAACTCATGACATAGATGTATATCTCAGTTACAGAATTAAACATGATTAAGTAAAACAAGAACGTACATGCATATAATATTGCAGCCCACCATCAGCAGTAGTGAAAGATTCTTCACACTAATAAAGAAAAACTACAAAATTTGGCAGCAGTACAAATATTTCAATTAAAGGCCCAAGACAGTCTCTATGTTAGAGTTAACATTCAGAGACTTTTGACGGGAAAATAACAAGAATCCCAGCAGTTCATTGCAATAATGGGGAAGAAATCGAAAAATGTTATAAAAGACAAGTAATCTAGTTCCAAAGATCACCGTAGCAGTATATTCCAACAATGTTTCATGCTAAAAACCACACAAATACCAATTTTTATTGAGAGTACTATCAAAACAAACTTTTAGACAAAACCTTCAGAAAACAACTACAAACTCGCAGGACAATTTAACATAAATTAAAAGAGGAAAACATATTAACAAAATCAGTAAAGTCATTTAAACTAGACCGATGAAGATCGTCATAGATTAAGCCCAACTAAACAGAACCATAACAAATGTGTCAAAAGAACAATAGGCCTTTCAAACAAGATACTTCCCTCCTGAATTTTTACTGAAAGAGATTTTTTGAAAATCAGTTGGAAGCTTGTTAATAAAACAATTTTCATCAAACATGATTGACCTCAATAAGCCAATTCTCTGAATGGAAATCTGAATGATGCCAATCAATTCGACTAGGAATTTTTCACGAATAAGGCAAAAGTAATAATAAAGAAGGTAAAGTTTAGTTATTCATAACTCTGAATAACTCACATGTGTATCTGTATAAATGTTTCTACTAACGAATATACAATAATCAACATAATACAACAGATACATACTTGTGGCAAACCATGAACTCCAGTCAGCGAAGCATACTGCCTTATTGTGTCTCTAGGAGTAGGCCCCATCAACACGAAGAAATCCATGGCTCCGCTTTCGCTCATGAAGCGAACGTCTACGTTCGTTTCGGATTTAGAGCCGCTCACAAGATTCACTAAGGAAGAAACCACGTTGCCGTCTTTGCTATTTGTTACGTCCACCCAGGTTTCGGCGGCGTTGTGCCAGAATACGCCCACTGTGTGCTTGGGACTGAAAATAACATTCTGGTAAAAAAATCGTTCCCTAAACTGCTTCACTGTACTTTTTAAAAATGCA
>MU182100.1:28716-91602 GCA_016904865.1 Pissodes strobi
AAAAAAATCGTTCCCTAAACTGCTTCACTGTACTTTTTAAAAATGCAGACAATAGAGACCAGTCATGCATGTATTGTGCACGTCAACAATGTTTTCAATTAATAAAATTAAATTGACTTTTGATAAATGTTTTACTTTTACTGACGGTTTTAAGCGTCTAATAAAGTAAAGCAAAGCCGTGTGTATACAGGGGTATCGCACTCATGACATTTGTGCAGTTTCTGTAGATTGTTTTAAGGAGACGAGAAAATTTGTTTTTGAAATGCGCTATGATCATATTTGAGATCAATCTGTGGATTTTATTACTCAGAATGATAATAAGTTTGGTCTTACGGCTCCTATGGATGGTAGTGACTTGGTCACTGAATCCAATACTCACTCTGAAATAGATCATAAATATTATATGTCTAGAGTAAACTTTAAATAGCTTAGGTCACTTTTGCTCGTTTGTATGAACCTCTAATTCACAAAAGTTTCTCTCACTCTCAAACATTGAAAAGTTTCAGTATTTGTTGCCATGTTTGTGATCTAAAACAGAGTTTTATCCACAATACCGAAACAGAATTTTTTGCACTCGACGCTCGTTTCGCTAACCATGTTAGCATCATCAGGAGATGATTAATAATAGTCTAATCATCTCCTGATAATGCTAACATGGTTAGCGAAACGCGCGTCGAGTGCAAAGGTATTATGACCTCTGTTTTAGTGCATGTTGCCGAAGGTTCCAAACCACAACATACATGTTTGTGATGACACTTATTCAATTGCCTATGACTCTCTTTATAAAAAATTCAAAATACACGACTACTTACGACTTATTATTACGATAAAATCACAGACATCAAAAGCCCCCCACAGGCTACGTTTTTTTTCGTCCCTTCGTATCGCCACGATTCGAAACGCTCGTGTTGAATCGCCGAACAAGTTTGGCCACACACTGCGAGCAATTTTGACAGTTTTTTGTTGTGCGTCCTGTGATCAACACGGTTTGAGTACGTCATGAAGAGAAAGCACTTGTTAGCCGTGGTGACAGCGGTTGCCGGCTTAAGCAAAAGTAAAAGAAACGAAGATCAATGTCGGTCAAAAAATGGCTTTTAAAGCGAAAAACAAAAGAAAGGTATATTTGTATAACATGTTATCTTGTAAAATGATTTATTTTCAATTCAGGTGTGCAGTTTATTAAAACAAGGAACACAAGCCAGGCTTTCCTGGACAATCCGTGCGGAAACTCGTGTATTTTGAGACCTTTTGTTTGCCTGGCGACTGGAAACATTTACACGCAATCTTGATAACATCCCTTGGAAATTTTTCGCTTCTTTCTCCTGGGCCAGAGGGGTTTACGAAAGTGTGAACCCTTTTACGAGGCGGTTCATTCGTGGTTGTTGAATGATTTTATGCTGTTCTGCTAAGGTTTTTCTAAAAAACAGTGTTTAGAATTTTGGGTTAGTTAATTAGGTAGCCGGCAGAAACTCGGTTGTAAATGATACAAGCGTTTACGACACACGTTCCAAATAAAAATTCAAACATGATTTTGCTGTACCATTTTGACCTTCTTCTTAATACGCGGCGGAGTGGTATGAGGACATCTGATCACTAAAATCTGTCCATTTTAGATTGGACCACCAACCGATAAACCGTCGTTCCAAAAATCAGCCTCCAGCAGAAATTTTTATCGACGACGCGACACGACGCTTTTGCACTACACACTTCCGTTTTTGCCATATTTTACACGACGTTCTGAATCGTGGCGATACGAACGGGCAAAAAAAAACGTAGTCTTTGGGGGGCTTAAAACCCTCTGAGAAATCCGATGATTAATATAATTTCGGATGACATAAGTGATCCCAGAAATTTAAAATACCCAGTAGACTCTTGGGATTTTGCTTAGGAGCTGATTAGAAAACTTAATTCTGACACCACTACTCGTTTCGAACTTCAACATCAACGCTCGGATCCAACCTTTGATGAACTTTAGCGTTAAACGTTGGAAAACAAAGTACTTTAATTCAGCAAATAACCACCATTATAATCTCCTACAAATATATCTTGTGCAGTAATCAAAAATTCACACACAATTTATAAATTGACAGTTTTTGCAACACTCCAAATGCACGGTTATGTTTAGTATAAGAGAAAACTGGTGTACAAATTACTTTGGGAACAAGGCACATTATAAAAAATTGTACTTCCACTCTCAGTTGTAACCTTTGTAAGTATCGGCATCACCAAATGCTACATTTACAGCACAACGCCACAAATATCTTAGCACATGCGCAACTTGCTAGTGCGTCTAGCTCCCTCAATGAAGAACATGCGTCCTCCGGTTCTTGTGGCCCACTCCTCGGTAAGGAAAATTCTACCTCACTTTCTTTCATAATAAATAATCTTCCTCTTAAATCTGCGTTATCGGCTACGACTCAAGTAGAAGTTCTAAACTTCGTGGTCGTGGTTGATTGATGATACTGCTAGACAAGTACCTAGCATCGCTGAAAAATTTGGAAGCAAACTTAGTTTACCTCGAACTAAACATAACTTTTCTATTCACCCTTATATCTTCTGTAAATTGAACTATAGGGCCATCCTAACCCTACTTTTAATATCGATCTTCCTGTCTTACCAAAAATTTGTTGAAATATGCCTTGCGCGTTCTGCTTCCATCGATAACGTCTCTCATATTTCTACTTTGAACCTTGCTGATCCCGAATTCAATAAGTCTAAACTCGTAGATAACTTTGAACTGGAGCTGAGCTTTTCCCATTCATTTTAAAAAAATGGTAAGTCTCACTGAACATCCAGTCAAGTTCCTAGTAATTGCTCTATCTTTCTCAATAACATACCACCGAATGATTGCCAAACTCAAGTTGTGTCTTTCAATAACGTCGAATTAAATACAATATTAGGATTTAATTAGCATCTTTCCTCTGACGCCTATTCGTGTCAAGTCTTTCCTCTCTTGAGGTGCCTTGCACAAAACATTTCACTTTGTCAGAAATCGCCACAATTTTTGATCGTCTGGGATTTTTAACACCACTAACCATTCTTGCCAAACATTTAATACAATATTTGCGAACATTGGGGTTGGAGCGGGATGAACCACACCAAAGAATGTCCAACGACTCTAGTTTCAGTACAAAAATCCCTTACTCAATCTTTTACAAATTTGTATCTGATGCTGCTTAAGTGTGATAGCAGGGAAAAGGGATATGGTCTGTTGTATGTACCTAAGATCTCTCTCCTCAGACTCAATCAGTGTTCAATTATGCTGTAAATCACGTAACATTAATACGTGTGCCACTGCCTATCAGGCTAAGTAAGAGTATGCCTGCCATTCTGTTGTCTGATTTACAAAACGAGTTATCGATATTTTATCTGAATCATTTGAATCCAGAAATTCTTTGTCTGAACTGATTCGTTGGTAACCTTGCACTGGATAAAATCTTCTCACCGATGGAAATTTTCTATCGCCAACAAAGTGAGTGATATCCAACAAAATATTTCACTTGACCTCTGGTATCCATGGTCTGCTTCCAGAATAACTTATTGGTCATATTCTGTGGTGGCTTAGGTCATTCTTTTTGAAATTGCTATTTAATGATTAATCTAACATTGCCCCAGATAAACCCACACCAGATGCGAAACCTCCCACCTAACGCATGAAACAAGAATTCGTTTAAAGCTCCGCCACGGCACATATAACAACCAGCAATATTACTCGACCTGTCAAGCGAAAAATTAAATTTGACCTTGCTAATGTCAGTTGGGTAGGAAAAGTCAGGGCTGGATTTGAAATATATATAAGTATGATTTTCCTTTAACAGAGCCGTACTATAAAATATAAAATATCAATGGGTTATGAAATATATGTATACCTTGTTGTATGGGCAGGAAATCTAAACAAATTCTTCTTGGAAGAATATCTCTGGTTTGTACAAGTTCTTATTGCTTAAACACCATGGCTTTTTGACACAATGTCAATTATTTGACAAATACAGGCCTATGGTTTCGATTTAACTCCAATAGCAATACAATAAACCAGTCGTAAAAACACGACGCCGCTGGCGGCAGTTTGACGGATTTCCTACCAAGGAATATCTTGCGCGCGGACTTGCGCAGATGCGAAAAAAGAAGATGTGATATTGCTGGTTGTTATATGTGCCGTGGCTCCGCCTCCTTGGGATGGCCAGCCATCCCAAGAAATAGTCAGGGCAAGCTCTAGTGTGATTCTAAACGTGAGCCACGCGAGTCTTTTGGTTAAGTCCGAGAGTGTTACGAAAAATAATTAGTCTTTATTTTATTTTTGTTAAAAATGCCTGGTTATAAGTGCCTTTATTTGAATTGTTCTACTAGAAGCGGGGGCGAAAAATCATTATTTAAATTACCCCGCAATCCTGAAAGGTATGTATAAATGTTGTTTAATGCACATTCCAGCTCACTTATTTCCAAAATTATTGCATATTCTAAAACCGAATGAGCACGAAATTCAATTAAATCTGAAAACTGGCAGATACAATATTATAGTTAAATCTTTTTTGGATCCAACTATTGTTATACAGTGTCCGCCAGAATATTGGCCACATATGGGAAAATTTGTTACTATTATGATATCGGAACTTTTGTTTTAACCAATCTATTCTGCATGTGTGACAATCTAAAAATGCATTTGAACATTAAAAATGTTTCTGTTTTCCTAGTATAGGGCCCCAAATCGTGAACAAGTGCATGCTACATTTGCCACCTTCATGACATCATACGCGTGAGAGATCGTGTTAGTTTGTTTATTTAAACCTAAATTTGATTATAACGTATCGGAATCAGTTCAAATGACTAAAATAAATTGGAACTAACTGAAACTAACCGAAAGTTTATTAAACGACTAACCAAAACTAACCAAAAGCACCAAAACGGGCTAAAACGTATCGGAACAGGTTACAAAAATTGAAGTAAGTTAAAACTAATCGAAACGAACCGAATTTTGGCAACTAACCAAAACTAACTGAAAACATTAAATTTGATTATAACGTGTCGAAACCGGTTCAAATATCTAAAAAAATTGGAACTAACTGAAACTAACCGAAAGTTGATTGGACCACTAACCAAAACTAACTATAATCGCCAAAACGGGCTAAAACCTATCGGAACAGGTTACAAAAATTAAGGTAAGTTAAAATTAACCAAAACGAACCGAATTTTGGTGACTAACGAAAACAAACCACAAACTTTAAATTTGATTTTAACGTATCGGAACCGGTTCAAGTGACTAAAATAATTTGGAACTAACTGAAAGTATCCGAAAGTTAATTGAATGACTAACCAAAACTAGCCAAAAGTAACCAAAAACACCAAAACTAACCCAAACTAAAAGCACCAAAACGGGCTAAAACTTATCAGAACACATTAAAAATGTTAAGTTAAAACTAACCCAAATTAACCGAATTTTGGCGACTAACCAAAACTAACCAAACACATTAAAATTGCTTATAATGTACCGGAACCGGTTCAAATGACTAAAATATAATAAAACTAACTGAACTTTACCGAAAGTTGATTGAACGACTAACTAACCAAAAGTAACCAAAAGCACCAAAACGGGCTAAAACGCATCGAAATAGATTAAAAATATTGAAGTAAGTTCAAACTAACCCAAATTAACCGAATTTTGGCGACTAACCAAAACTAACCAAAAACATTAAAAATGCTTATAACGCCTCGGTTAAATGACTAAAATAAATTGGAACTAACTGAATTTTACCTAAAGTTGATTGAACGACTAACCAAAAGTCAGTAAAAGCATCATATCGGGCTAAAACGTATCGAAATAGATTAAATATATTAAAACTAACCCAAATTAACCGAATTTTGTGACTAACCAAAAACACTGAAATTGTTTATAACGTATCGGAACTGGTTAAAACGATTAAAATAAATTAGTACCAACTGAAATTAACTGACGGTTGATTGAACGACTAACCAAGACTAACCAAAAGCACCAGAAAGGGCTAAAACAAATCGGAACATATTAAAAATATTAAGGTAAGTTGAAACTAACTTTAATTAACCGAATTTTGGCGACTGACTAAAATTAACCAAAACATTAAAATTGGTTATGACGTATCGGATCCGGTTCAAATGACTGAAATAAATTAAAACTTACTATAACTAACCCAAAGCCGATTGAATGACTAGCCAAAACTAATCAAAAGTAACCATAAAGACGAAATAGGGCTAAACCTATCGAAAATCGATAAAAGGTATTAAAATAAGTAACTAACCTAAATTAACCGAATTTTGGCGAATAACTATATTAACCAAAAACGTTTAAATTGGTTATAACGTATCGGAACCTGTTCAATTGATTAAAATAAATTGGAACTGGCTGAATGTAACCTAATGTTGATTGAATGACTAACCAAAACTAACCAAAAGTAACTAAAAGCACCAAAACGGGCTAAAACGTATCGAAATAGATTAAAACTATGGAAGTAAGTTAAAACTAATGCAAATTAACCGAATTTTGGTGACTAACCAAATACACTAAAATTGGGTATAACGTATGGGAACTGGTTCAAATGACTAAAATAAATTAAAACTAACTGAAAATTACCCTTTTTTGCGGTTGCGCTACGTTATAACCAGTTTAAATGTTTTTGGTCAATTTAAGTTAGTTGCCAGACTTCGGTTAAATTCAACTTAATCTATTATTTATAATCTGTGCCGATACGTTTTAGCCCTTTTTGGTGCTTTTGGATACTTTTGGTTAGTCGTTCAATAAATTTTCGGTTGATTTCAGTTAGTTTTAAATTATTTTAGTCATTTTCGAATCAGTTTCGATATGTTATAACCAATTTTAATGTTTTTGGTTATTTTAGGTTAGTCGCCAATATTCAGTTAATTTGGGTTAGTTTTAACTTGCTTTAATATTTTGAATCTGTTCCGATACATTTTAGCCCGTTTTTGGTGCTTTTATTTGCTTTTGGTTAGTTTTGGTTAGTTATTCAATCAACTTTCGGTTACTTTTAGCTAGTTCCAATTTATATTAGTCGTTTGAATCGGTTCCGATATGTTTTAATCAAATTTAATGTTTTTGGTTAGTTTTGGTTAGTCCTTAAAATTTGGCTCGTTTTGGTTAGTTTTAACTTATTTTAATGTTTGTAACCTGTTCCGATACGTTTTAGCCCGTTGTTGTGCTTTTGGTTACTTTTGGCTAGTTTTGGTTAGTCGTTCAATCAACTTTCGGTTAGTTTCAGTTAGTTCCAATGTATTTTAGTCATTTGAACGGATTCCGATACCTTATGATCAAATTTAAGTTTAAATAAACAAACTAACACGATCTCTCACGCGTATGACGTCATGTGGCAAATGTAGCATGTACTTTTTCACGATTTGAGGCCCTATATTAGGATAACAGAAACATTTTCAAAGGTAAAATAACCTTAAATCGGCATACAATAAAGCGAATTAAGGGAATTTCTGTAAAAAAGTCAGAGCAGCCATAATAACACAAGATTTCCATGACCGCCTGTTGGGAAAAAGTGAATGGCTATTGCAAATTTTTATTTTTCCTGAACCTTACCTTAGGAAACCCAAGAAGTGTTAGATCTCATAAAGCTTATGCCTGCTTATATATTTCACGACGAACACACTCTGACGCTCAGATCGGTTAGTGACTGTGGCACAAATTTTGTTGGCCCTCACAAACAGTAAATTCCTCCTATGCAGTCTGCATGTGAATCTCAGAATATTGAATGATCCATCAAGCCCACTCTTCGGTGGCCCGAGTTATACGCTTGCAAATACTCACATGAAGAATTATGTACGGTCCTTGTACAGATAGAGGTAATACTGCTAAATCCAAGACCTTTTCGTCCCATAAGCTCCGATCCTAACGATCCGAGCATTCTTAACAAGGGCTAAGAATCCCCTACTACCTGAAGAATATGACTCTCTTATCCCATTTGCAACTGGTTCAGCGCTTGCAGCAGGCCGTTTGGAAGCGTAGGCACAACGAATTTTTACCAACACTACAAGATATAAATGAGACAAATAGGCCAAACCTCTTGACGTGAGCACCCTCGGGTTGATTAAGAAAGAATAAATACCTCAACCCAAATAGCGTTTAGGTAGAGTTTTAAAATGTCACTCTGGCTCTGATGGCATCACCACAGCAAAGACATTAGACTAATCAAGACACAGTGTATGTGTTGCCATTTGACTCAAATTTAACATTTTTCTATTTATTTTCATACTCAACTTCAAAATATATATACTTACCCATATTTTCTGATTTTTTTTTTTGAAAACGCATGAGATACTGCATTTTTGGTGTGCAATATGTTATATTTCATTTACTGGTTAATTGCAAAAGTCTCTAATTTATTCTTTTTACACATTTATTAACCGTATTCGGTAACTTTTTACAACCTATCTCTGCCCTATCAGAAAACTTCTTTTCCCAAGTTTCACGTATATGAAAAGTGTGTAGTTGCATAAAAATATAGACTTTTAATGATATCTCTCGCTTCTCAGTACGAGTGAAAGTCAGTCGTGTGGCTACAAAGAATCCTAGAACCTTAGTAGATAAAAACCCTCTAAAAAACAGACGGATAGAGCCCCGTTGAAGCAGGAATATGGTATAAAGATTCGGTAAGTCATTTGATATTGTTGTGCACTCTCTTTTTTTAATTATTTATCTCGCTCCGCTACTTCTTTAACTGAACTATCTTTAACCTTATATGACAATTTCACTCTCTTTTCCAACAGTTCACTGCCTGGCTATCATTATGTATATTAAGAATTGATTTTTAATTTTTTACTCCTTATCGATTTAATGTGTATAAGATCTATGCTGCATGTGGATTATTTAAATAAGTTAAACAATTGTAACGCCAAAATGGAGTTTTTAGTCCCGCAGATGGACCCAGAATTCCCGTAATTCACTGGTCAAGAAATTGAAATATAATATGTTCATCTGGTTCATTTCACTAAAACATGCAAGCGATACTATTTTATGTGTTCAGATTATATTTCAGCCCTCGAAACGGTCTAACCTTCGACAAAACAAGCATGCATTCAGCAAAGACCCCTCGAAGAAGATAGTCGATATCGTTTTTTTTTTACCTCGTTTCCTATATATATTAAACTTTCAACAATCGTTTGTTATAATTATCTGTTAATTTTCCTTAATAGTTTCTCCAAATGTAATAGGTTACGTAAATAGCAGCGTGAATAAAGCCATAACACCTGTTATTGAGTCGGTTTTGGAATAAAGTGTACGATTTTCATACAATGTAAATAGTACCTGGTAGTATTAAGACTTATTTTTGTTCTCTTAATGGCAATACACTTATGTATTCCTTATAACCTGTTGAAGGTACAGGGTTTTTTTCATATATTTTGGAGCACCCTTTGCTAGAAAGACCTTTAAATGACCAGAAGTGAAGTATTTTTCATGAAATATTTCAATTTGACATCGGATAAAACAAATGAACATTGTAAATTTGTTTTAAAAAAATTAACTTGTGTTTTATGAAATGGATTGATCTGTAGTCCATTTATTACTGATTCCAAATATATCTGGTTTGATACCTGCAAGACTAACTGAGAAAAGTTGCAAAAGCCATGCCATAGGATCGATGCATTTGGCCAAGACACCATTTTATAGTGTTGTCTTTCCAACTCAGTAACATACGGACTATTCGATTAATAAAGAATGTTAGAATCTCCAGGGCGATCCATTAAAAAAAAATACAAGTTGATATTATTGACAATTTTTTTGTTCTAATTAAAAATCCTGTTGGTTCACAAAAAAGCCCTACATCTTTTGTATTTAAGGTTTTTTTATTAATTTGTTTCTTTTTTTAATGCTGACTATTTTGATTGCTCCATTAAGAGTATATTTCTGTCTGGTACTGTACCAATTAAATATAAGTATATTAAATCACCACACTTCATTTCCATCATAATTAAAACATTTTCTATAAAACTAGCATTGTGAAAATAACAATATCAATACATACCCATGAGCATGTATTAATGGTACTGCCCCATAAATAGCCATGGTGCTGTCAAGTTCATATTCAAACACATCCAAATTATACAACCTGCAATTAATAACAGAATATAAATACATACAAGATATAATTAGAAATAAATTAAAAGTGCACTCCAGAGGGCTGATTTACCTATAAGGGTCTAAACCTCCTTTGCCTGTGGTTCTAAGGGCCAAGTGATCGCCATGTTCTGGTAATCCATATACTCTTCCAGCGCCGGGAAAGCTGAAGTCGGCACCTAAAATTCATTAAATTGCTTGAGTAGTGTTATAATACATTCCCTGCAATAAACTCTACAGTTAAAGTTGGTTGGGATTTAATGAATTTAAAATATTTTAGAAATAATTTCAATAATTTCTAGTAAAAAAGAGACATACCTATTGCTGATGGTCCTTTTGGTTTGCTGTCATGATGGGATTTAAAGTTTTCCTCCCATGCACCAGGATCATCTTTAATTTGCACATCGATCTCCCTGAAATCACCAAAATTAAATTTAATGGATTTCGGTCAGACATCAGATGAATCGTTTCACGTTAAAATAGACTATCGGAAAATTGAAGATTTATGGGTTTCTAATAGTGATATACTCGTGTTATGCAGGTGCATGTTCATCAAAAACTATCGTTTCAAATGAGTGTATTGTTTTTTTCTGTTATTTAAAAATTTCTTTATTTCAAATTATATAAGTAAACACAGTACATTGCAAACCAACATATAATCAAATGACATTACACAAACATATCCATATTGATATGATTTTACATATACTATATTCATTAACACTGTAAGATGCTCAGTAAGATGGCATAAAGGATAGTTAATATTCGTTGTGCGGGTAAAAAATGTATCACTTCTATGGAAGAGGAAAATCATTTTCGAATTGAGCAGACTCAAAACTATATATACATATACGAGCAGAAAATCTTATTTTTTCACGAAAATTTTAAAAATCGAATCCTTGATCGAATCCGATATACAAAAAATCTAGATTTTAATGACCCTCAAAAACTGTGTAATAATTTCAATCGAAATAAAAAATTGTTTTTTCTAGTCGCTTCGGATTTGTGGTTTTTCACAAAAGTTTCGCGGATGATACGAAACTAGTTTTGTCTGCTCAGTAGACAAGAAACGACTCTATAAACTTTGAAAGTTTAAAACTACTATATCATGTAGTGAAAAACTTTTACTTTACGTACTTAATCAAGAAATTTTTACGTGTAACTCAAACTTGGGAAAAACCTGCATCAACTGAAAAACACCTTTTATGGGACTTATCTATGTACCAACGTTTCCTTATTTTCACAAGTACTATTACCACCTCTCTGCAACGTCTGATACATACACAATTTTTATACATCTTGTATGGGAAAAACTTACCCATCTGCAGGTTTGGTTCTGTAATGTTCAAATGCAAACAGTCCTTGGCCATTCACAACACTGACCAATTCTTCCTTCTGGTAAAATTCCAATTTTAATGGCTCCACAGTGACCACTACTCGGTTGTCTCCTGATTTTACAGAAAGTGTGTCCTGATTTTTCTCTAAAATTTCCAACCTGCAAAAAGGCATAAAAAAAACAACCTTATTAAGAGACCAGAATCACTGGCATATTTTCAATTTCACATCCTTGGCTATCAAATTTGTAATCAATCCCTTCTGCATGTACCTTATTGTCATTCAAAATTTAAATCTTACTCCAAAAACTTTTCTACCGATGCATTAACTAACCTAAAAGACTGTTACCCTAATATATTTGCCGATTCTCAAGAACTGTTTTCTGAGCTACAATTTATTTGGGCTAATAAAGAATTTAAAGACCTTGAATCACAAACTTTAATGAAAAATATTACTGAAAATAAAAATATCTTCAGAGAAGTAAATAAACTATTTTGCTTAATAATGACAATTCCATCTACTAGTATTTCGGTGAAACGAAGTTTTTCTTGCCTAAAGAGGGTTAAAACCTTACACTATATAATAAAGATAGACTCCGCGTTTCATTCATACTTATGCTGCCGCTCTGGCCCCAACAATGTCTACCCCCCTAACAAAACAAAACATGAACAAATAAGTGAAACTAAAGAAGTGGGGATAGCGTCTGCGGGCGACAAGCACCTCCCACTATAGCTCGCGGCCCGCGAGGCGCCGCCAGCTACAGTGGGAGGTGCTTGTCGCCCGCAGACGCTACCCCCACTTCTTTTCGCCCGCAGACCCATTTTAATGATGGGGCCAGTGGAATAGCAAAACAACTACCTCTTTTTCAACTATATAATCTAAGGTTAAAACCTATTTACGTAGTTCAATGACTGAAAACAGACTTACTAATTTATCAAAGATTTTGATTGCAATAGAACTGCTTAATGAATTAATGAACACACAACCGTTTTACGAAGATATAATTGACAAATTTGCAAGCCTGAACGATAGAAGAATCGATCTTGTATATGAAAAACTATAGACTTAACCCAACCTTACTTAGCCTTTTCTCAATGGTTAAGAAGACCAAAATTTAGTATGATTTGGTAAGTAATATGAGTTGTTAAGATACGTAATTTTTATTTTTCTAAATATAGGATGTAAATATTACTTTAGTAAATAAAAATATATAATATGAAAAAAAAAACGTTCAAAGCAATATTTTATATTTGAGTAAAATATAAGCTATAAAAAATATATAATTTAGAAGTTTCCGCCGTTTATTTTTTTTTAGTTACAATTTTATACCTATTTTAGCAATATCGCGAATGCGCCGTCAAAATGTGTTTGCCTTAGGTGTGTTTTTTAACGACTTTCGGGCAAAAGTTTGGGCGTGGCACCCCTAAAATATTTGCCTCCGGCATCTACTTTCTGAGTAGTGCTGGTCGACAAGATAAAATTCCTGATGAGGGATTCTTGTATTCTTGTATTATTTTAGTTTTCTTAGTTATAGTCATCCTGCATAACATTAAAACATTCGAACCTACTTCCAGTAAGGCTTGAATCACAGCTTTTATCGGGATAAATAGACTAAACAAATTTCAAACTTTAGAACCGATTATTAAGCAAAGTTCAGGAACTGTGTCGATAAAAAAAGTCAGTCGAGAAAGAGATTACGAAGCCCTGCCGTGAGGGGGGTTCTGTCATTGGTTTGCTTACTCATAACTACATTTATGATGTGTAAACATCTTACGCGGCGATATGAGGGTAAATATCGGCAAATGGGACGGAAATGTGGGGACGGAATGTGTAAACCGATGTGAGATTATAACCCGTGCGCATTGAGCAGGACGGTCGCGATTGCAATGACTCAAATGGCGCCTCTAAATAGCTAGCCACTAAGGCGGTATTAGATTTTCATTATATTATATGCGCAGTGTATTTGGATCCATAGCACAGTTTATTTTTAATAGACGGTAGAATTTGAAATGAATTTTCGCTTCAAAATGCACGACAAATTCGTCAGAACCCACGGCTATCGTCCTAAACAAATCCGAAAATTTCGGATTTTTATACAATTTTGCCATTTTAAATCATTTTTAAACGGATTTTAAACGATGAAAAAAACATATTTTAAATTAGACGAACTGTCAAAAGCATTATTCCGATGTCCAGACGTTTAAAACAATATTCAGGCATGGCCCTCTTCTAAAATTTGCAAAATTTGGCTATTGACTTTCCCAAATCAGAGGGTGCCGCCCCAAGATGACTAGCTGATAGTGAATAAGCTGTGTCCATAGGTTGATGTTATTCCTGGTGGCATTAGATTTTTCGTGTCGAATTTGTGCAGTGAATTAATCCACTCCGATTGAAGTTGCCAGTAAGTATTATTAAAGAATCCTAACTAATATTATAAATGTGAATAACTAATATTACAAATGCGAATGTGTTTGTTTGTTTCTTACGTTTTCACGCATAAACTACTCAACCGATCATTATGAAATTTTGTACAGATATTTTCAAGAGTATAGTAAAGTTAAGCTTAGCTTAGCTTTTACCCGCGGCTTCGCTCACGTTGATTTTTACCGTTAGCTTTAATACTATTTTTTATTTTCTTGAGGTTATATTTGTAAAAAGTTTTTTCTTGATATTGGGCATGCCCTTGGGTTAGTTTTTGTTCGTTGCGCCCCTGTAGCGAGTGAAGCGAGCGGAGGGATATGTGTGAAGTATAATATTAGACATTCTAATGTAAACCATACAAAATGTACAACGCACGTCAGGCGGTATCTGGGAATGTTTTTTGCAGGCTGTCTAACTGTTAGTGTAAAACGTTTCTTTCCAGAATATAGGCAACCAATTCCAAATAAGTGGTTGCCTATATTCAGGCGTCACGCGGCCTAAGGTGGCATTAGATTTTCATGTCGATGATGTCGATAAAGGGTATGTTTACACATCAGTGCCTCGAGTACTAGCAGACTCGCTCAATTGTTTTATTAATTATTATTATTTTCGCTGGAACACATGACTGTAAGACCAAAACTGTAAAGTTACGTACATAGAAGCTAACGTTTTTGTTGGAATTTCGGGCATGTATTTACAACAAACTGTGTACTTGGTGTTAAACGGATAGTTTTACATTGATGGACACAACAAAATAGTGTATATGTTTAAAAAAAATAATAAATATCGGTTAACTCCTACTCTAAAAAGTGAGGGTATAAAGTTGTGAGAGCTCTTCAGATTTACTAAATATGCGGATGGCCGTGGCCTTAGGGAATTGCATTATACACAAAAAATTATAATTTATAAAAAAAAACAATTCATGTGCCAAAAAAGACCCACTCATCCATATTATTAAGTTTAAATACTATTAGTAAAACTGCATCAGTCATTATCAACTCTCACAGTAACATGAAACAAAAAAATCTATTCTGCGACTAGTTTCATATAATTGTAATGAAGTCCAGAGGCGGGCGAAGATAAAAAATTCCTTTAATGAATTTTTCTTGAATCCGTGACTAGATTAACGAAGTGTACGAAAAGGACGTTGACATGGGCAAAACCGATGTAGTCTTCCTTAAATGATTTTTCTGTTGGAAAGTGATGCTATGACAACGGTAAATTCGTCGGCAAAAAAATATTGTATGGTGCTGACGAGATTCCCTGTAGCCTGATTGATGAATGTATTGAACAAATAATTACTCCATTAACAAATGATAAACTTCTCGTCTGAGCGCGGCTGCTCTTCAGAATCTCTCAAATGGTCGTGCCCATTCACAAAAAAGGTGATATGGAGGTGATTGAGAACTATAGACCTATTGTTCTATTATCAGTTTTGTCCAAGATTTGGGAAGTGTTTTCACAAGAGATTGCTTGTCTTTTTGAACTCATTTGGAATTCTTTCTTCCAGGCACTTTGGGTTTTCACCTCGGTTTACACTGGGGCTTCCCATGACATGTAATTTTAACTTTATACTTAAAAGTATTGAAGAATTCTTTATGTTTCCCTTCTAGGTAATGAGTCTTATAGGCTGTTTTTCTAGGATATTTACTTACAGATTATTTCCTTTTAAGCTCATAACTATTAATATTTTACCATTAAAAATTTAAATTGTTTCCTCAGCCCCTAATTGTTCCCTAGTGTAAGATTTAAATTGCCTCACATGACAATTTCAATATATATATATATATATCTAAGGAAATAAATGATTTGATTTGATTTGTCAGCATTCAGATGTTATATAGTTAATAATTAAAAAAAAATACCTTTTCGTACTTCCGGGACTGAAATAATAACTTCACTACCTTGTGACAGGGACTAAAGTGTCACTTTGTGTCCCTCAGGGACTAAATATTGTCGAAAATCCCGGAAGGATTAAATTACAAACACTGACTGAACTTTACCTTCAGGATTAAAAGTACTACTTCAGTCCCGCGGTATATAATATACTATTATTCGATAAAATGATAAGTACACATACATATCTCAGAGGAGGAATGACATCAAAATGAAAGGTACCTGCAGTAGCAAGACAAATTTGCAAAAAAAATCATTTAAACTAGTAAAAACACACTTATTTTTTAATAAATAGTGTTTGAATGGTGGATTAACACATTACATTTCTTGAACCCTACTCATTTATACTTTGTTAAAACTGTGTAGGTTTTCATGTGCATGTATTAGTTATTTTCTAAAGTAAACTATGATGGTGATATACAGTACATTCTAATTTAAAACTTTAGCTCACTTACTTCGCAACTTGTGGTTCTCCGTTCAAAGCGAGCTGGGGTTTGTAGCGAGGATGTAGCCCATCAACTTCATCGACTGTCACCCTAAATATATTTCCAACAATAGCTGTCAGAACAAACTTCAAACTGGCAGTGGGTACTTTGGTGTTCAATAGAGCAGCCTCGATGCTGTTGTCACTAACTTGCAATGTGGATAGATTGAGTTGGTATGGACTCTCGCCTTGTTCATATTTTCGTAAGCGCCTAAAATGGATTTAGAAATCAGGAATCAGGAATTCATCAATTTAGTGAAAAAAATATTATCCAAGGTGTATAAAGTATATGTTTACTTGTTTAGCAGGTGGAACCTTCTGACATATGTACCTACACATTGTCTATTTTATTCAACACATTTAGCATGAAAACATTAGGTCTTAAAATTAAACAAGAAATTAAATAAAGAAGACTGCTAAAGAAATAAATTTACGACTACCTAATCAAATTTTCTTTAAGGTGGCAGACACTTACCTGCAAAAGCTGCTTTGTTCACATGTCTTAAAATTATTCTTGTCCACAGCCAAAATAGAACTGGCTAACCCTAGGATCAGTCCCAGTAAAAATACTCTAGAAAAATGAAAAGGATAATACATCAACATTGCATTTTCATTACAATAATTCTATTAAAACACGGTCTAGGGAAAAATCCTACAGATAAAGCATTTGAACAATACAAATGATAAATGAGATAAATGCGAGGATAAATGTATGCTGCTACTTTAGACACATTATTTCAGTGAATTGCTTGTTGAATGGCCTATTTCAAACATTTGTTCTGAAGTTGGTGAACCAAATTATAAGTTATTAATTAGGATTAGAAAGGAAAGGAAAATTCCTTTCATTCATACCTTTAAGTTTTTGGAGTCCTATATTGATCTAAAATTGACCTAGGAGCTCATATTAATAACCTAGTTGTTACCTTATGTAGAACACTAAGTGTCTATAACCTAAACTAACTTAAAAGCTTAAAGCAAACTACAGAACCTAAAAGACTAGAAACTAGTTATTCAACTTTCACCTCTCCATGATTCACTCAGCAATTACTGTTATGATGTTGAAATACATCATTCCATTCCATGTAACTATAAACCCATATCACTGTTGTCAACATTATGCAAATTGATAGAGACTGGTAAAGGAACGACTTTTATGCTTCCTCAAAGGTCAGAAAATACTTCACCATGGACTGTAATGAACACCTCTGCTGCTACACTTGACTTTCTGTCAAAAAAAAAAATCCAGGAAGTAAACAAAAGAGAAGCAACAGCGGCAGATTGGTATGACTTATTCAAAGCATTCGATTGTGTGAGTCACAGAATAATAATGCGAAAGATCTCAGCTTATGGAGTTAGGGGTGTGGCACTCAGGTGCTTGGAGTGTTATCTTTCAGATCGCACTCAGGCTGTGCAACTAAATGGTGTCATCTGGCGGGCGGCTGGTGAATTGTATTTTACCACAGGGGTCAGTCCTTGGTCCTTTATTGTTCTCCTAATATACATAAATGACCTCACCAAGGGACATTTCATTTTGTTTGCCGATGACACGACCGTTCTGTAGAGCAACAGGGATCCTGAGCGGCTCGCCAGTGATCTTCTGAATATAAAGCGATTCCATTTAACTTTGCCATAATCTGTCAAAGACCCATATCATTGGTTTTAGTTGCAGTGCAGAGAGCCTGGTGTTTCGCGACAATTCATTGGACCTTGTGGAGGACTCTAAATTTCTTGGTTTAATAATTGACAATAAATTAAAATTTAGTCATCACATAATAAAACTAAATAATAAACTTTCATCTGGTTGCTAGAATGTTGCTAAGAAGGTTTACTTTGCGGTAGTAGAATCACATCTAAGATAATAATATGCACTTCCATTTTAGGGCGCATGTTAGGATTATCTCTTTTAATCAGTTTCGGTTCTGCACAAAAGAGCTGTCAAAAATATCAATATTGCCCATCCCCGAAGACATTGCCGTCCTCTTTTTATATACCTACTTTGCCTTCGTTGTTTATCTTAGAAACAGCTTGTCTAATTCGCAGAAACAGAGGTAGTTTTACTAACCATCAGCGGGCTTTTATTACGAGAAAGGTAAATAATATCCCTCTTTCCATTCCCAGATTGGTTCTGTCAGGGATTCATTCACTTACAATGATGTAAAAATTTATAAACAAATTAGTTTGGAACTTAGAAATATGCGGGGTGTGGGGCGTTTTCGAAATTGCTCAAATCATACTTACTCAAATTTTATTCAATTGACATTTTTTTAAAACAAATCATATGCAAACTCTTGTGCAAACCCAAATTTGAGTCCTCATAATAATTATTACCTTATTACCAATTAATTCACCTTTGTGATTTATTGTATCAATTGATTATTTTTTTTGTGCTTATATACATTCATATTGTGTGTGTTTTCAAGAATTTTATGTAGACCTCTCTAAATGTTTGGGATTAACATTTCTCGTTAGTACGCTTTGTCAATAAAAATATTATACATCTATTAATTCTTGGACCATAAAGTACTTTCAACATCAGTGTATGATAAAGCTAAAGCATTCGACAGGGTTGACCACTGAAGGCTCATCGAGAGACTTAGGTGTTTGGGAGTAAGATACCCAATGCTGAGTTGGTTAGCTGATTTTCTTGTTGGAAGGACTCAAGCCAGTGGCGTGCAGTGCCATTTAGGAGAGGGTAGGCAACATAATAGAAAATGATACAGAAGGAATAAGCCCGCTGCAGGCGCCGCCGTAGGTAGAATTTTTTTCAGGTGCCACGCCCAAAAACGTCTATTTTGAGGCTCCAAAAAATGTAGGCATAAAGCCTTTGCAATTCGAGTTTCGCCAAAACTATGCAAAGAAATCGCGTTGTAAATGGTTAGTGGACTGGCCTTGTTTTTCTGAGACATTTGACACATTATTTAAATAAATATACCCACGTTTACTCTACAATTTCCTTCTTCACCAAAGAGTAAGCATAGCCAACAATACATTTTAATTTTATGACGACACCTGCAGAGCCACTAATAATTGTCATGGATTTTTTTATTAAAATATCGAGGTTTTCTTTCTAACCAACAAAACAAACCCACAAAGAAAACAACAACCCCTTGTATAGGTTAAACTAACTAAACTTTCTAAACTATAACTAAAAGCACAGGGCGTCAAATCCCAATCTCACACAAGAATAGAGCACATGGAAAAGGGAACCTGAGATTATTCTTATTTATGGCTGGCCAATGCCGGTGTTGTATTATCGGGTTTCAGTTTCTTACAAAAAAAAAATGCATGGCGTTATTAATACCCAGATATCGAAATATTAATAAATTTAGGGATGCCCCATGTACTGTAATTTTAAACATTATTAAATAATAAAGCTTTCTTAATCAAACCCTGTAATGATGTAACCGGTAATCGCTTTCAAACCAATTACTAAAGCGCAGAAAACCAATAACAATATGATCCTTGGTAAAAAAGAAGAATGTCTATCAAATCAAAATATTAATTAAAGAGAGCACATTTTGGCAACAGCACTTATCGTCGTGTCGGCCCCACCGATCTCCATGGTCGGCCCGGACCATCTTCGCATGCTTTGTCTCTTTTCTTTTTATGTAACGTTTCATTTGGCTGCCTTTTTTCAAGCACTGCTTTTCGCTTCCATAGTAAATCCAGTATTGACGGTATAAATGCATGCCTTCGGTTTATTATGGAATGCTTTTTAGCGGATTGCCGTCGGAGAATATTATTCCGTTTAATATAGGTAGCGTAATATGAGTGGTAGACTGTGATGCTTTTCTATAATATAATTAATATTTTAATTGGCGCTTAAGATAAGCTTTTTAAATTTGGATTATACTTATTAGTAAAATTATAATTTATATTATCGGGTTTAAAATTAAATGGGAAAATATAAAAAATGTCGAAACATCAGGGTAGGCAATGCATTTGTGCTTTTATTGTGTGCACGCCACTGACTCAAGCAGTTAAATATGGCAGTGTTATGTCTCGTGTTTTTGATGTACCTTCTGGTGCACCCTTTAGGGTCGCACTTTGTCCAGTCCTTTTCATTCTATTTACATCTGATGTAGGCAGGGCTATAGCCCACATCATTTGCAGATGACCTTGAACGTTATCGTCAGATCTCATCTCTAGAGGACGCACAACTATTACAAAGTGATATTGATTCTTTTAATGAATGGTGTGGCTTGAATAAAATGGACCTCAATATCACTAAATGTTACAAAATAACTTTTTCTAGGTTAACTGAACTGGTAAGATTTCTTTACAAAATTAATAATGCACCAATCAAGGAAGTGGAAAGTGTTCAGGATTTGGGAGTGAAGTTAGACTTCAAGATGGCATTTAATGGCCATATTAGCAATATTGTGTCAAAGGCTGTCAGGTTTCTGGGTTTTATATGTAGGTCCACAACTGATGTCTGTGAATATATTACAGGCACTGTACTGTGCAATAGTTCGACCTATAAAGCGATTCCATTCTACTTTGCCATAAACTGTCAAAGACCCATATCATTGGTTTTAGTTGCAATGGAGGGAGCCTGGTTTTCATGACAATTCATCGGACATTGTGGAGGACTATAAATTTCTTGGTTTAATAATTGACAATAAATTAAATTTAGTCATTGCATAATAAAATTAAATAATAAACTTTCATCTGGTTGCTACACTGTTGCTAAGAAGGTTTACTTTGCGGTAGTAGAATCACATCTAAGATCACTTCCATTTTGGGGCGCATGTTAGGATTATCTCTTCCAATCAGTTTCTGTTCTGCACAAAAGAGCTGTCAAAAATATCAATAATGCTATACCTCAGTATGCTGTTCACATTGCAGCCCTTGAAAGGGTCCAAAATAGATTTCTGAAGAGTAGCTGCTTATAGATTGTGCTTGGTTCGTGATGAGTATATTAATGATGAGATGAGGGCTTTCTTTAATTTACAGACAACTTAAGAGGGCTAATTGATTGCCCTGTCCTTTTGAGTCTCATTTCATTAAGAGCAGGAGAAAGCAGGACGAGAGGTTCTTGAGTTGTTTAGTGTGTCCCTTCATAATACCAATTATGGCATGAACGAGTTAATCTCAAGGATGCTCAGGTTGGCAAACTAAAAATGTCGAAATATTGACCTTTTTAATTACCCTTCTAACGCTATGTTTACTTGACTTGTTTTTTGGAATTCATAAATTGTATAGCTAAGTATTTATATATAATAGGTGTTGAGTGGTATTTATAATTTTATTATGTTTGTTAAACATAGATAAATTGTAAAATTTTTGTACTTGTAAATTGGCCTTGACATAAGTACCTAAATCAATTTGATAGGCTTGCAAAATCAATTATTTGTGGTCGTTCATGGCACTAGACTTGGTCATTTGGATTTTTGGCTCTATATGTGCTTAAATTTAAAATTTTTGTATTTGTACCTACGTAATGTGTTTTAGATAGTTGTAGTAAGATTTTGACTTTTATCCTGGATTGCATTATGTAATTATTATAGCTTATATTAAGGTTTTATTTTGTAAATGGCTTGCCGTGTATCTTGAATAAATTAATAAAAAATTAGTTAAGTTAAAACCGAAGGTAAATCTAAGAAGATCAAAGAAGGAAAAATATATATATCAGAAGACTTAACTTTTTGGGTAAAAAACATTGTTGGACGAAACCAGATTAATTACTTTTTCCAAAAAAAAAGTAGATTAAGAGAGAATGATTGCAGATTAAGCACTTTGATGAATTTCAAATCAATCAAATGATTTATGTTTTTTGTTGCAATAAATAACAGTTCACTTCTGTGACAAGGTTTCTGGTTTAGTGCTCGGTCAACCTTAGAATGAAGGCTCTTTTCTCATTGTGCTAAAATTATTTGTGTTCTTTATTCATCCAATAAAACCATGCTTCTGGGATTTTTTTCAATGAAACTTATAGAAAATATGCATGAGAGTGGTTTCTGCCAGGGTATTGGCCTCTAAAATTATCTTCACATAGCGATAAATCCCTCGGTAGTGTCAAAAAGAATTAATTTATATGTTGGGCTATATTCGAGGCTATATCCAACCCTGACCTTATTTTCTGTTTATTATTTTATTGAGGCAGAGGCCAGCTTAAATATTAAGAGTACAATTGAAGAGAAGCATGCATTATTTAGTATTTATTTGTAATACCCATTGGTTTGTTCTTTCTACAACTTGCATAATAAATGTGCTTGGGTCCAAAGGAAATCAGAAAAAAAAAGTACTAAAAATACCGGTACAAATACAGCAAACAGCAATAATTGTAGATGATCCGGTGTTATACACATCACGTAATTTTAATATGTTTTTACTGTATTTTATGCTAATAATAACACTTAATAGAACGATAAACTCACCTTTTTGCCATGTTGGCACACTCCAGAAAATTTAAAAACACTTTGAGCTTTAAATTTCAAGTTTTATATATTTTATATTTTAATTTTTAACCTAACTAAAAAAATTAAAGGTGAATTTTGACATTTGAAGGCTTTGAACTGACGTGTCTTTAAAAGATTTATGTTTCTTCGGATTTCGGCAATAGAAAAATAGGCCTAAAAATGCAGATTTCTTTATTATCGGAGCAATTTGTTTTTAATGAGGAAACCAGAGATAAACGAGTTCAAACTCCAGGTTCCAGGTTCCAGGTTTTGATTATGGCGTTGCTCCTAGGCAATTGCCAGCTCCATTACTTGATGACCACGTAGTGTCTGGCTCTAAACCATCACGTGACCATCGAGCTTTACACAAATATAAGCTACTGAATTGCACAGACAGAAATGGTCCCACAGGGACATCCGGTCCCTCCCGGCCTGGGTACCGGCGTGAATGGGTATTTCTTCTGGCTATAAACTATGAAAGGCACAGAATTGATTCTGGCTAAGCTATGAAAGGCACAGACTACGCTGGCTATGACATCCGGTTCTTCCTCGGGGAGAAAAACGGTCACTAAACGTTTGCCACGTGTCGCTCAATGGCCTGTGCCAATAGCGCTCAAAGAGCCGTCACCGAACGCGTCTACACTCGACCGAAGACGAATCGGAAGTCGAGTTCAAACTCCAACGGTTTCTTTTTATTTTTTTTAAGGTTAGATTTCTAAACAGTTTCACTTCTGCTTGAGTATGTCTTGGGTTAGTTTGGGTTAGCAGTTAGCATCTGGTTAGTTTCCTTTTCTTGAGAACCCGTAGCGAGCGTAGCGAGCGAAGGGCCTGCGAAAGTGAATTAATTTAGGCATGCTGCTGAGAGTTATGGGATAGTCTCCAGACGTAAGTAATAATAAACTAAATAAGGATAGTTACTCCACATAAGAGCCTATGTTCACTTTACGGAGGGCTATTTGGTAAGCTGTGGCATTGTGTGTATAAACAAAGCTGTGGCTATACCCTATCCCTATAATCTAAGCGATCGTCATCAATTACAATTAAATATTTCGGAATTTGTTTAGAGTAAGCGTGTGAATTATTTCACCGAGTAAAGCCTACTTTTAAGAATTCAGTGTAACCATAAGAATTGACTACTGCCCGGTCTCCAACTTCCAAACTGACCTCTCTCTCCGACTGATACAAGGTGATGCCGCTTATTAGCATTTCGTCTGTTTCGTTTTTTGTCAGTTGGTCTAGAATTCTTCGTCGCGTTCAAGGTTATCATTACACATAGTCTCCGATGAGCATGGGACTCAGCCGCTGCCTCATTAGGAGTTTTAAAGGTGCGTATAGACCTGACGAGACACGCACGCGACGCGCACGGTTTTCGCGCGCGCCTGCTGTGAGCCATGTAGAGAGACGCGCGCGCCACGCGACTAAGTTCTATTGGACTTCTTCACTGATTCTCGCGCGATTGCTACGCTCCTACAACTACCCGTCCACACTGCGCCTCGCTCTTGCTTTGATCTGCCGCCGAAAAACCGACAGCAGACGGGTAGCGACGCGCCCCGGACAGGCGGCGCTAGCGCCGCGCGCGCGACCCGTCCACACTTAGGAATTTTGGACTGTCGCGTGCGTGTCGCGCGCGCGTCGCGTCAGGTCTGTACGCACCTTAATATCTTGATTAATGACTTCTATGGTCTGACTGCCTTCTCTAAAGGCGTACTGATTTCTTGACAGGCTTGCGGTTTGCTCTAGGTTATTTGTTTAGCTTCCCACGTAGCAGGTGTTCGTTACTTCAATATCTAACAGGGAGATCCAGATATGATCCGCAGGATCCTCCAAATGCTTACTTTCACAGGTGCACGAGCCTTGCTATTTTCCAGTATGATGGAATGGTACAGCTTCAGAACGATCCGTTGTTAAGTGCTTAAGGATCTCTGGCGGGATGTTTTCAAATCCTGGCGACTTATGGCTTTTCAGCTTATTGCAATCATCAGTTTGCAGTTCTTCTACTGTCAAGTTTAAAAACCTCCCGCTTTGGCATCATTGGGCTTGGTAGGGGTGAAAATCCGGCCATCCGTTTCATCAGTAATTTATATCCGTCTCCCCATATGTCACTATCTGCATTTTCGCAAAGAGTTTTCCAGCTTGTTTGTTGCAGACAAGACGTTGCCCGGCCACATCACAGGGCTTCAGAGTTGTGCACGCATCACATTGTTGACAAACACTATGTCTTTATGGTCCAGCGAATTGCTTTCAACTGGTCCGTAGAGCAGTGGTCAGATGCTGTGCTTGCGATACGGCGGCCCGTGTTTAATTCCTGTCGATGTATTTTTATTTTTTTTTAAGTATGTTTGTTTTTTTTTAATTTGGGTTAGTTGTTTTTTATTACGCCCCGTAGCGAGCGGAGAGCATTGCATGAAGTGAAGTTGTAAAAATGCAATGTAAACATTAAACAACGCATGTGTTGGTCAACAATGTAATGTGCGCGTAACTCTGAAACCCTGTGATGTGGTCCAGGCAACGTCTTGTCTTTTACAGTGTTCCTTTTCTCAACGTTGCCCTTCATTTATGTTCATCCCGGAAATTATGACTTAGTTCTGCTATATTTCTGCTTCTATTTCACAAGTAGATCCTCCTCTGAATACATTTTGTTCGGAGTTTGGGATAGCTTGGGTTTTTCATTTTCTTCGGAGTACCGCGATTTGCCCTGACGACCAGTAAGCAAGTTTTCCACTCCTGATGGGTTTTCTTTTTGGCATTGACTAATCACAGATTTCGGTTAGTTTTTTGAAATCATCTTTCAGACATGGCGCCACTTCCGTCGCCTATTCCTTTACTGTAAATCGGAGTTTCTTGACTTGCAAGCCTTTGTCATTTATTGCCGATCCCCTTCGTTTTTTCTTCTCTGATACATAAAACATTATGTATTTGTGATAACTTAAAGAATCTTGTATACCTACCTTTAGTATGTATTCGGAACGATCTGTTGTTAAGTGTTTAAGGATCTGTGGAGGGATGTTTTCAAGTCGTATAGTGACTCATTGCTTTTTAGCTTATTGCAAGCTGTTTGCAGATCTTCTACTGTAAAGTTTTGCAATTAAATATTTAATAATATTAATATTAAAATATTAAATAATATCACCAGTCAATGTACGGGAAAAAATTTATTTACCACTTCCTCCATCTTTGGCATCGTTAGGCTTGGTCGGAGTGGAAATCCGGCCATTCTTTTCATCACTAATTTATATCCGTCTCCTCATATGTCACTATCTACATTTTTGCAAAGAGTTTTCCAGCTTGTTCGTTGAGCCCCTTTTACAGTGTTCCTTTTCTCAACCTTGCGCTTCGTTTATGTTCATCCCAGAAGTTATGGTTTAGTACTGCCCAAAGACATTATTGCGTTTAAATGTCTTTGGTACTACCGGACCGGATTTCTGCTTTTACCTCGCAATGAGATCCTCCTTTGAATAAATTTTTCGTCGGAGTTCCGCGATTTGCTCTGGTGATTAGTAAGCAGGTTTTCCTCTCCTGATGCATTTTCTTTTTGGCATCACCTTATCACAGATTTCGGTTAAGTTTTTTGAAAAACATCTCACAGACATGGCGCCATCTCCGTCGTCTATAGCATATAAAGATCCTTACAGGCGTAGCCGACTATATCAAAATAGGCCTCTCCTATTGGTCGATCTGCATGACCCTCCGCTCGCTTCGCCACGACCACACGGTGGCCTATTGATAGATCAATATTTGAAATTGCGTATTTAAGGGAGCACACAATTGAAAGGGAGCATTTTCTTAATTAAATAGTGGTTGACTCAATTCTAGACACTTACACTGGATTTATAAACTCGAAAAGTTCGCAATGTTGAGACTCAGTTTGGAGTTGAAATTTCGGTTCAAGATGAACTAATGAAATCATTCAGTTCAATTTATAAACTCAGTTGGCGAAAAGTTCGCTAATTTTCAGGATGTTCGCAAAGTTCAGAGATAACCAAATTTTATGTTCGGAGTTCGGAAAGTTCGTTCCAACCAATGAAAAATCACTGTACTAGCACGTGATCGCTGTCAATAGCCGATTTGACATTTGAAGTCCCACAGCTGTTTTTATTGTTGTTATTTTTTTGTGAAAAATGGCTAAATCTGAAACTGAAGAATGGAGTGAAATCGAGGATATTGATGCATCAATGCTACTTATAGAAGTAATTCAAAATTATCCATTTTTGTACAATCTCGGTCACCGAAATTCTATTGGTTATGAGTTTTAACCAATCAAATATGAACTTTCCCAACTTCTTGGTGATGTTTATAAATGCCATAAAATGAACTCTGAACTCCGAACTCTGAACCTCACCAACTATGAACTTTCCAACCTCAACATTACGAACTTTATGAGTTTATAAATGGACCTTTATTTTCTGATATGACCTCGTATTTAAAGTTCACCAGACAATCAGTCTTTGCACAGTAAAAAGAAAACTTGGCTGGTATTATTATTTAACGGCTGTGGCTGTGATTTTTTTACCGTGTATCAACTTTCCTAGAGGTTTATATTTTATCTGAGAGCATGTTAAGTAAAAACTAGCCAGTCAAACAATTATGGATTAATAAAAGAAATTCAATTAGCAATAATTATTTTCCGCAATAATTTAATTAAATAAAATACGGAGTGACACTAGCACTACTTATTTTAATGGGATGCTCATTAAATTCTCGAATACATATAGCAAATATACAGGCACTCTAAACATTGTGATTTAAAACTAAACTAACTATCTAACGCTAGCACTGAATTGTTTTACTGAGATATTCATGGAATTCTCGAATACACACAGCAATAAATGTTTCCAAATATATAGGCACTCTACGCATTATGATTTAAAACTAAACTTGCTGTCTAACGCTTAATGTTAACCCGGAACCTGCCATCCTAGCCTCCATTTCTTCTTTTGACCACCTTCTCCCTCGACGGATTACGAAATTCAAACAACGTTTGTTTACATTACTTTTCGAGCCGACGACATGAATTTACTTAATTATTTAGTTACTTCCACGAGCCTCTAAATTTTGAGACACTATTTTCGGTTTGGTCAATACTGAGACCATAGTACAAACTTGAGAATTAAAGTTACTTTTAAAATATTCCCGAGTCTCTTTTGGTCATAACGACCAAGTGAAGTTTCTGGTCAGACTATAAAAATTTCCTGAGCCCTTACTTGGGCATTACGACCTACTGCAAGTGAAGATTGTTTTCAGACTATCTTTTGCTCCGATAATTTTTTGCTTTTATAGCAGCTTTTCATCTGGTTTGTTCCCAGAAAAATCCGGAATCTGCACACCTGCAGCAAGAAAACACGTGCAAGGTGGTATGACGCAAAATGCTCCAATTTTCGACGAAAACAGCTATTCGAGTTTTAACTAGTTTTTAAATTCCAATCGCGCCAAGTATTCAAAATTTTACATTTCAAACTTAGGTTCGTCACAGAAATTAGCTCACAATCGGTAATTGAACTTTTGAGGTCATGACTTTATTGTCTTTCATTTCAATTGGCTGGGTTGGAAATCTTTCTCATTAGAAACGACCCCTAGCCACTGGTTTTCTTTTTAGAACAATGTTGGGGGAAACTGCGTGAGAATGTTCGACAGCGGAGGATATTCTTCCTAGTTAGTTCATCTAGTTTCACGTTATACTGCAGTCAAAAACAAAAGTATAAGTCAACTCCGATTTGATTGGTTCTCGAATCTTGTGAAGTTATACACCATGCCGTTTATTGAAATATATTCCAATTGTAAGCTATCTATTCAAACTTGTAAAAATGCCGAAGTATGAAAAACCTGACACCTATTTGTCTGTAAAAAACGTTCTCCCGTAAATTTGGATTTACACCAAGCCAACCATATTTTCCTTACTAGTTTCAATGAGCTAAGGATTTTGCAGTTGATCGTCTGATACCCTTTGTTTGTTGTTCTAACACACCTCGGCGAGCCTGTCTTTTCTTTCGCCGATACGGCACTCTTAATCGGCTTCTCTTCCAAAAATCTCACAAGATTTTTATCTTGTTGTTCGGTGCTTTATTTTTTCGGCCAGTTCATGTTGTTCCTTCCGCAGTATATATATAAATATATATTTTTTAACGTTATGAACGGTGTTTTGTAGGACACCAAAAAATAACCTATCTGCCACCCTTCTCACAGACCATCTTTCTTCAATTAAAGTCACTAATATCACTCTTTCTGGTCGAACTTATATGAGGCATAATTTTAGAAAACTGAAAATGACAATAATATTTAAAATAACTTTGACATTTTTGAAATGAAAACTTCTTTAGCAGCCTTGGGTGTGATTTGGGACTCGACGAAGGGGAACAAAAAAGTGACACTAAAAAATAAGAGTAGTTCTTATCCAATCAGTGAAGTTAAACAACGTCGAGCGTGGTTAGTAATTGAATGGGTGACCGATCAGTTTAGTTTTATGGAGGTTTCACTTCTACCGTCTGTGCAGTAGAAGTGCACACATGATTTTTTTTATTAGCATCTGGCAGCAGTGAAGTATTCATAGATCTGAAAGGTAAGTTGAAAGCAGTAGCGTGCCGTATAGGGGGCAAGGGGGGGCGAATGCCCCCCCCGCCCTTTATCTAAACCGCCACAGCCTCCTAATGCAAACTGCAAATGGCTCATCATTCGGCGCCCTCGAAATAGCTCGCCCCTCCCGCCCTTATACCCACGGCACGTTACTGGTTGAAAGACACACTTACAGCTTGACAAACCCTGTCCGGATTTCTTGTTCAAGTGCCCAGGGCTTTCGCATATATTTAAAATTCTACCCAGAGATTATTGTAATAAATATCAAATATTAATTAAGGAACTTTATTAATAAAAAAGTTTGCAGGATTTTTTATTTTAGAAGCTCACTACTGCCAACAGCTAAGTAAATACTCGGCGAGTATCTACATACAGCAAATTTGTCCCTCCAAAATAATAAGAGCGACATAAATGCTAACGAGCGTAGATTTCTGGTAAATAACGGCCTTCCGAGAACTGTCAAAAATGCGACAGAGATGCAGAGTAGGATGTTTAAGGAGCTGAGCGAGGTACACTCAGTTGATAGAAAGAAAGCGGCTGAGCACATTCTCGAGGGGAGGCCTCTTGGCGGCTTGGAGGAAGGCCGATATTATTCAGACTTGTAACAGTTCGATTTTGCCAATTTTAAAATTTCATTTATATGCCGCATTTAGCAAAAAAAATGATGCTGTATTTTGCACTCATCGGTTTATTAATTCTGAATTTAATAATTCGCTTGAAACCGCCTCTCTTCTTAATGTAAAATTAACTATATTTTAAGTATAGGTTAGCTATATATTTGTATTAGCATTCAGAATCTGTTGTGATTATCTATTTTAGCTGATAAGCGATGTACCTTATTATTAAGATAACTTGGCTTGATTTGTATCATATTATCGTAAACAGCCAGCCGACCGTTTTATATTTTTAAAGAAATCTGTTGGCCTGCAAATACGTTGCATGTGACTTATTGCACCATAATTGAATTTCAGTTTGGTTTGAATGTTTTATTACCTTTTGAGAACCCTAGGTTGATGTTCCGGAGATCGTTTTTGGACCTCTGCTTTAAATATATTTCTCGTTCGGTACAGCTGACCAGGTTTATTTGTAAGGTTTATGCCAAATAATAGGGATGGGCTATCTATCGCGCGTTTGTCATTCTCGATTTAGATTTTTTAAGGTTTATCATTCTTGTTAGAGCATTTCCTAGCATTTCTGGAAGAATGTAATTTTAGCTCACTATTCGTGGCTTCCGCCGTCATTTATCATCATAATAAGCGAGAATTAAGGCGTTTATTTTCTTAGAATTATTCCTTGTATCGAGGCACTCGGCAAGTTTTCAGACCAGTACTACTTGTGTCGCAGTATTTCATTTCGAAGGCGAATTCACGAACGGAGCGGACGGCTTTTTGCTAGTTAGACCGGAACGAAAAGACGAACGCTTGCCAGGGCGGCTAGAAACTTCACGTTTTAAGTATTGTGATATAATACAACCCATTTGATAGGGGATTTTTCGTGTCGTTTCTGTTTGTGTTTTAACACGACCGATTTTTCGGGCACTACATGCTGTACTAGCGGCTTCCACGTTTGTCCCATAAGACCGAGACCGTCGAATCTCTCCTAATCCACCCTCAAGTCCGAGTTTGAGGGTTTATCTGGTGGGCCAGAAAATCAATTGCAGAACTACCACTTTTTCTGGTGGGCCAGAAGTTCAATTGCAGAACTACAACTTTTTCTGGTGGGCCAGAAGTTCAATTGCAGAACTACAACTTTTTCTGGTGGGCCAGAAGTTCAGTTGAAGAACTACAACTTTTTCTCAAGGGCCAGAAGCCGGTCCACAACTTTTTCTTCTGGAAGGCCAGAAGCGTCCGTGAAGGGCCTTAACTGGTGGTTCCCGCACTAGAGGCCATCGACAGAGTTCGACAACGAGATTTGGGTATAAGTTTTGAGTCTCATTGTTTCTTGTTTACTCTTCGTTTGCTTTTATTCATATAAATCAAACATTGGTTTATCGGACCAGTTAATCTAATTGCTTTGAGTTGTTTTCTCATTTTAAAAGTCAAGCGCTGGCTGGATAATTTCATTCTTTTCATTCATTAGTGGGCAGATATAACCGCTCTGAATTTTATCTTTTTATCATATGAATCAAGCTAGCCATAGTTTTAATCTAATCTGGTGCTTTTATTAACTTCTCAAGTTTTTTTGATCTAATCATTGTGTTCGCTCATTGCGGCATATTATCACCATCAGTGCATCTATTAGCGCACGCATACCTCATACATACGTCAAGTGATCACTTTGATAAGTAGTGTTTAGTGCATTTAATGATAAGGCATATAGAACCGAGGTTTTCCAACTGAATTGGTCTCTGTACGTACAATCTTCATATTGTACTCTGTTTATTTTATTAATTACTTTAAGTCATATAACATTCTTTTGTCTACTCAACCACATTTTAATATAACCTTTTTCTCCAGATAGATTGTTGCTGTGTTTGCAAAAAAAGGATTTAGTAGCAAATATAGTGTTCATTAAATTTTAGATTGTGTTTTCTTGATAGAAGTTAGTGGATTATAATTACGCCATTGTCTTCGTTTTTTTGATAGTTCGAAATTATGAACTGAGAACCGGTTAATTTTATGAGCGAATCTAGCCACTCGGTACATCACCAGCCGAGCTTTTTCCGTTTAGCTGGCTAGAACGGGTGGCGCTCAAACGACCCCACGACAGGGGCCGGGCTTTGTAACGCGACTCTCCGGGGCTAGGTTCATTTTTTTTTAATTAATTGGGGAAAAAAGATATTTGTGGTTTAATAAAAAAAAACGTGTTGCAGACTTTAGGAAAAACCAAGTCTAATGCCATGGGCCCCGATGATCGTTACGTCACGTCGGGTCCCCGTTCATAAACTGGTGCTGCTCCTCGACGCTATGTTTTTCCAGGGTATTGTCCCGGACTCTCTCAGGGCAATCCTCAAGGGAGGCGAGCCGGAGGAAGTCTGTAACTGGAGAATCTTATATCATCGGCCATTTTGCGATTGCCACATAATGTTCTACGGAGGTGACAATACTAGGTATACATACATAACTAACAAATTATTTCTTGTAATTTGAGAAATTTTAAATTGTTTTATCCAATTTTCTTTGACAGTTCTTAAAGCTGATTTTTCTGTTTAGGTTTCTTATTCTAATATAAATTCTCGTTCTGCACAAACACTTAATCACCTCGAATGGCACCGACGCGACGCCGACCTGTCAGGTAAGCAGTCATTTGTTTTCAGAAAAACAAATTCTTTGCTTAAACAACATCAGCCAACCATTTTATCAAATTCTGTTTCCATTTTCTGAGCTATACCCGACGCGCCGAACAGATTCACCAATCGCGGAAACAATTCGTCTTATTTTATAATTGAATCGACCCAATGTTTTGTTTTTCATTTCGATTTTTCTTATACATAATACAATAAATAAAAATAGAGTGTGTTAATGAAAGTTCCTATGTTTGGAATCAATGGAATCATAAAATAAGAAGAATTATTGTATCCGTGTTTTCCGTGTTTGGTGAATCTGTTCGGCGCGCCGAGTATAGCTCCCAAATCGTTATATTTGGGCACAGAAGAGAGCGAGATCCTATCAAAATGACCTCAAGCCAGTCAGCCGCGTCCAGTGTTTTTGTAGGTATTTACAGAGAAAAATATTATTTTTATATTTATACGCCACATATTCAGCTTTATAACGTAAAGCTCCAAAACTTAGTTTTTCTCTTATTTCAAAGTTCTCCATAACACTTAAAAGTTCTTCATTAATTTCTTGTTCTAAATATGCGGGTTATACAAAATCATTTGATGCCTCCTTCTTCATTTTGATGAGTTCATTCTGTCTTCTCTTCGACAAGCACGCAGACACTGCTTTTGCTTTACTAAGTCGTCATGTTTTGGAAATCGAAAATATTTGATATCACTCCCTTATTATTGTTTTTACACGTAGCCACGGCACAGTTCGGCATAATTATACTATAAACTTTCATTTTAAATAATCCTAGTGCATGCACAATAACACAAAATGTCTAGAAACACAACACAAATTCACTTAAGTAAATAAGCTATAACAGCGTCAAACAGAGACATTTGCTCCCAAATGACGTAGTGCGCGGACGGGTCAAAAACGAGTCTAGAAATCAGTATACCGTTATATGTGTATCGTGAGTCTTTCCATATTCTCTAACTTATTTGATATTGCACACTATACGCCTAATTTCAATTGTTCTCGAGTTGTTTGAACAATGGCATTTCCAAACTTTGACACCCTGGTAGAACCAGACTGATTCGCCTTGTTTGAAGAACGAAATGGGATGCACTACTTATCTTCCTTATTTTAGGTTTGAAATAAAAATATTTTTGGTTAAACATGTTCAATCGTTTTTTTTTTGAAATTACTATATCATGATTAGCAGAAAAACAAATTTGTAGACTTGAGTTTGAACAGTATTTATATTATGATGAATATAACAAAATGCCGTTGGAAGGAGAGAATAAGGAAAAGGCATATGCATAAAATTCATACAATTTAGTACGATATTTATACACAAAACATTTTATTGATACAATACAAATAATTTTTACATTTTAGTGGCGTAAAATGTAGTACATAAGCGGTACGCAATATCCTTACCTAATGACTAGAATACTGATGATTTTAAGTCTTTTAAAGTTTTTTCTTTAACAACTAGACAGCTATATGTGTGGATGAAATTCAAGCATTTCATGGCAAAATACAGACATCTAAAGAAAATTAAACTGTTAGTCTCAGTTGGCACGTGCATATATTTATTTCGGTCATATGCGATTATCCAAAGTTAACAAATTGTCGAGAAAATTGGGTCATTTCGATATATTTATCACAGGAAAATGGAGTGATGTAGTAACCGAAAAATTATTTTATACAGAGATTTGATAACTTTGGACTTTAAATCAGGCAAATTATGCAGGATGTCGCGTTGACTAATAATTGTAAGCAAATTATAAACATAAAATTTATTCTTGAAAAAAATTGTTGTTATTTTAGATTGACACCCTGTATATTATTCAGAAAAGTTTACTAGATTACTTGACACTGCGCCAAATGAGATTTGCAACAGAAAAAATACTTTTGCACAAATACTGTGGTAGAATTACAATACGTTGGTCAAAATACAGTAAAAGTATTAAGTACAATAATGTATATAAATATTCTGTAAAAAATGTTGACGTATAAAACACCATGGAGTATAATATAAATGCTTACAAAAATGGGTTCCGTCTAAGAATTATCAGAAAAAAATCTCTCGTTAAATTTGAGAATTACGATCCTAAAAATGTGTGTTAGCTACTATAGCTAGTTTTATTAGTTCATATATAAAGCTTGTCCCAAAAGCATTGCTACGTGTCAAATTACACACCTGCTCATATATCTAGAATTTTATTCTTAATTAGGCATTTTTTGAAAATAAAACGAAAGTCATGAATGCTTCAAGCTGTTTGGGACAGGCTGTACAGGAAATGTTTGTAGTAGGTATATACGTAAATCTATGCTTACCCGGTAAAATACTCTCTACTTATATATCTTATAAATAATTTTAGCATCACATATAAACTTTCACATAGGCAAAATAAGGACCACTTTTTTAAAAGAGTCTGAGTAATTCTTTTTTTGAAGGAAAAGAGAAATGCAAAGAAACAAACAGCAACATACCGCTTCAATAAAATAAAATACTGACTAATAAACCAGAATTTTAATAAGCAAATGCCTAAATTAATATATTCACCATTTCTCTATAAAATAAATTCGCCTCTAACAACAAATAAGTTGATATAAAAATAATATTCGAAAAAGTTTACCTTGTCATAAACGTCGACTTTTAATAACAAAAACTTCAAAAACACAAAGAAAAATGGTGAATGCATTTTAGAGGCACAAATAGAAAATTAAAATGGGGAAAAAAAATTAATACACTGGGTTTACAAGTACACTGTGCACACCTAAACTGGTAATCGTATTTAGAAACAGCTTTATGTAACAATTTGACCGTTGTACACGGTGTGTTGTAATATCGGGACCTGACTTATTATCGTATTAAAATATTTCTCACAGGAAGAGTCTATATTAGTCCAAACTATAAAAACCTATATTATATATTACCACGGTTATGGCAAACATATACACACATACACTTAATTCAGGCGAGGAATCTAATCGGTAGGCATTACCCGATGAGCTTATACCGGATAAGCTCTAGTAGCTCTACCAACCACATCATTCCCGCGAGAACGGGTCGGAAGCTTGCAGCATCAAGTCTTCCAAATTGAAAGTTTTAATCTTGTAGGCCCACCCTTCTATTGATCAGCATGGATCTAGTGCCATTCAAAAAGTATTAGATAAAAAGGGTCCCTAGCGTTAGAAAACTGCATTCCCTTATTTGGATAGGAAAAATTACACACGGAAGCTGAATGTCTTTTTTCAAAATTTTATTCAGCGTATAAAATTTGTCACAGTTTTTAAATTTCATATTCGGTTTTGAAAAGATTTACAAAAAACATCTTCAGGGTTCTCTGTTTAACAATATGTATCTCCCATAAATGCTAATGCAGAACGTAAATAAAATATTCAAGCTAACGAACAAGAACAAAGAAAAGGCGGAGAAGATAGTGCAAAAGAAGTGTAAATTGAAGCAACAAATATTGAAATAAATTTAGATGCGCCAAATGGACTTGACGATTTAGAGCAATTATCCCAAAGAACTGAAATTATCTTGCGCCATAAAGACGGAAATGATGATAAACTTATTGTAAAACCTTCGCAAAAATTTACTACCTGCCGAGCTCATCGATAATGGCATGTTAATATGGGATATTGCAGCAATAACAGGGAATATTATAATGGATGCTGATGAAATTTTATCTGGAAGTAATCTAGAAAATTATAATATTATACCATCCATTGGCACACCAATAGAAGAAAGTGCCTTGGAGTTGGAAAATAGTATTATTTGCTTTTAAGAAGTAGATAAGGAAAGTATTGTAGTAACTGGAGTCCAGAATGAGGATAATCAACAAAATAGTGGCACCGAAAGTGAGGAAAATGATCCTGAATATAAACCTGAAAATGATGGTTGACAATTAAAGAGAAATAGAACAAGAAGCAAACCAAGATGAAGATGACCTCATAAGAAGAAAGAGATGGAAAAAAAATTGCGAACGAGGAAAAATGAAATGAAAATAAAAAAATAATGAAACGTTAAAAGGGAGAATTGTATTAAGGGAAAAAGGAGATCAATGGCCAATGGAATTATATAATAGAAAGGGAAAAAAGAAAGCTGCTAGCCCCATATAACTGTAAACTTTCAAGAAAAAATACCGTTATAAAGTGCAATACATTTTCCGAGGAGGATAGGGAAATCATATTTACAAAATTTTGGTCCAATATGAAATGGGAAAAAGAAAAATCTATGTATCTTTCTTAGTAAAACCAAATGGTGTGAAAAGACAAGGAAACAGGCGAAACGAAACAACATAGAGAAGCAAAGAATCTATGCATTATCACATGAAGAAGGAAGGACAACTTATCAGAGTTTGTAAACAGATGTTCCTCAGTACACATGATCTCACTTGACTAGTTGAAAAAAGAAGTATCGGGAAGAAGAAAGTCTGAAGAAAATAATTCAGCAGCGAGCACTATTAACACAAACCGTTACAAAGATATGAAAGAAAATTTGAGATTATTTTCTGAGCTATCAAGGTTGACTCACATTACTGCCGATATTCTTCCGACAAACTATATTTGGAGCCCTACTCGAAATCGAAAATTTCATTATTTCAATTCTACAAATCCTGGTGTCAAGAAAAATAAGTGGCCACATTATCGATCGCCTCGTTTTGTCAAGTTTTCGAGAAAATAAACCTTTCCCTATTTCGGGCTAAAAAGGACGGGTCCGATAAATGTGTGGCACATCGAAGTGGTAACATACCCGATGATGTCTTCAATTTACATCAAGAGAAAAAAAGAGAAGCCAGAGAAGAGAAAAACCGAGATAAGATATCTGAAAATATTATATTTTACTATCACCCAGAACAAACATATTCCAATATTTCAAAACCAAATTAATAGTACATACTATAACATCTTCTGAAATGAAAACCAAAGATCGTTATTGCTACTTATAGCATGAGGCTGCTGGTGGTACTAGTGCAAATGACTATACCTCAATAGTTTGCAAATTCTTGAAAGACCATGTCGAGAAAGATAATATTGAGGCGGAACAAAAAATTATAATAATGATGGATGTGCATCACATACTCTAGCCAATGCCCTTCTTAGTCATGAAGGAGGCATGCACTCGACTATCGAGAGAAAACTTCGTCATATCAATATAAACGTACCTGCCGACTATGTGGAGATATGTAGGAGGGCACGTAGAAATCCAAAGCCGTATACAGTTTATTATCTAGAGCATGGATTTTTTAAGGACTTCAGTAAACTTCCATTGGTAAAATCTTTGCCTCCAGGTAAAAGAGTCGGTGATCCGCACGTCAAAAACATACGCGCTTTGAGGCATTCACCAGATGGAACCATAGCTTATAAATTGAGGCATTCCGAAAATTACCATTACAATATTTATGCTGTTCATTTCATGAACTTCCAACTTTATTCAATACTCCTTTGCCGATTAAGAGGGAACAATTTTTACAGTTACAAGCCTTGAAAATCAATATTCCAGCAGATGATTATCACTCATTTTGTGACAACTTGTCTTACCTACCATTAGATTAATAGTATCTCCAGATAAGTGTCCGCAAGTGTTAGTGGTGTTTGTAAAATTGCATACAACAATGCAAAAAGTTTGAAAATTGATGATGATCATATTAAATCGAAACGTAATAAATATTTTTTTTATTAAAGGAAGTACAGAAGTCCGTTCCCGAGGGCACCTCACCGTATTGTTCTACTGTCATACGTAAAACAGAAAATAAAAAGAATCGAAAATATCACGCTCTAACACGATTTAAAGGACTATCAAAACTTGACTTAAGTAAAAATGCTTTCTTGATTGACCAGATCCGCTGCTTTTCCTTTAAAAAAAATTAGTCAGAGGTCAGGTCCCGATATTTGACAGTTAAATATTTATTAATGATAAAATTTTCATCGAAAATTCTAATTTAAGAAGGGGGTGACCCTTAGATCAACACAGTGTAACAAAAATAAAAAATGTACAGGGTAGGGGCAGATTGAGAAACCAAGTTTCCGGCTTGGAATTGGGCCATTTAAAAATATCCGTCAACGATGAACGCAATTTAACAATCAATAATATCTTAAATTAAATCTAAGAAATCACAATAGGTTGCAAAAATAAAAGTATATGTATGTCTACGCAAGATTTACACTGCGGGCCGAATCAAATTATTTTTTGAACGATTTTAATGATTTTTTTTTTGCACGGGCATGGATGGACACAACCTTTAATAAGCAAACCGTTTTTAAGTTTTCCGGTGAAAAAAGTGGGTTACAGTCTCATTTTCGATTTTTTCGAAATGAGGTTTTGTATTTCTTAATATTCTTTTCGGAGGGGCGCGGCGGGCGGTGTTGGTTTGAAATTGTCTCCCTGTATGATGTATAAGAAAGTGGGTTTTATTACAAGTAGAATTTGGGTTTTTGGCGATTTACTGAAGTGTAACAGATTTATTTTATGCAATGTACCATTTGGCGTGCATAGAAAACTGGTACAGCAGCTCCCGTACTATAAGAGTATTGGATGCGGAAAAGGATGATATCTCTATTTCGGTAATAAATAGGAGAAAAATATGCCACCCTAAAATGTAAGAATCTTTTAAGAGGCACAATTCTAAGCTTATTTTATATATACACGATGGCAAGTAAAAGTTTAACTTTTTTAAAGGACACACACTGTGTATTATTTATTTTTACAAATCAACGGAGGAAATCTAAGAATATTTCATATATCATAATTTGACTAAAATCAATTGTTTTTGAAATATAGTCGAGTGAAGAATTGACGGTTTGCGTTTGGAATGCGCTTTGAACTGTGCGACTTAGAACAAAAAGGCTTGCACTTTCCCACCAGGGGTTTCCAATCCGGGATCCCGAAATAGCGAGATCGCGAAAGATTTTTCGTCTCTAAAATCCCGGGATTAATAAACGGGATCTCGAAAATCTCGATTTTTTAAATGATAAAATTTAAATTTGCTTTATTCTTTTTTTCTTTATCCGTGTGTTATTTTAGCTTTACCCCGGTAATTTACGTATGTAATATGTTACAGACAGTACCACCTACGAGTGTGGAAGCTGAAAAAACCTTTCCTTCGGCGGTCTCATTTGCGAACAAACTTAGATCACGCTTAAAATATGTGACTCTAGACGTGTTGGTGTTTCTAAGGGCATGTTTTATTTTTACTAGCAAAACGCAAATATCTAAAAATTATTTTAATTGTACATTTTAATAAAACTTTCCTCACTGTTTCTAGTTCTTAGTTTCATATTTTATAACCATATTGGTATTTTACTTTTTAAATTAAATTTTTTTTTTGTATTTTTTAATAAAAAACCTTCTTTTGTTTGCTGTATTTCTGCATTTTTATTACTTTTATTGCTAGTTTTAAATTTTAAAAAAATATTGGGGTTAATCCCAGAATCCCGGGATCTAGTTTTTTTTATCCCGGGATCTCAAAATGGGATCCCGATCCAAAAAAGTGGAAACCCTTTTTCCCACGTTCATTATTAAAAATCTACCTTCTGATTTAGCCGGAAATACTTATCATTTTGTCGGCTCCTAGAGCCTTCAAAATGGTCTAAAATGTCAACTTTCATTAGTCAATATATCGAAAATAATTGAATTTCGATTTTTTGAACAGTTTTCGTGTAAATTTAAAAATAAAATAATTTAGAGGATATGTTGTTTAAAAAAATCAATTTTGATGTGCCGTGGCTTTGTGGGCCACTCTGTATACATATAGTTATTTAAAATGTACACCTCTCCGAGATCCATGTAATTTCGTTTAAATATTTTTCCCCATATATTATAGAAATAACGATACCATTTTCCTTCTTCGAACTAATTGGTCGCCTTGAATATTTAAGTAAATATATTATAATATTAACATAGGCAAACATTTTTCTAATGCCCGATATTTTACAATAGTCTAGAAACTCGAATTTTATTTGTACAATACGGTGGTATGCACCTAATGGTCCATTAGGTACTATTAATAAAATAAAAATATTCTGAGAGCCAAAAATGCCTTAAATACGGATTTTCGTTTTTTAATTGACACTCTGCATAATGCAAATATAAAGTTGATTTTTGGCGATTAGTGAGATGCAAATGTATTATTGGATGTACCATTGGCGTGCATAAAAAATTGATATGAGAACATTCTAGCACCTAGACTATTAAGTATTTAAAGCCTATGTTTTTTTTTTGATAATTTGACGCGTCGTAATAAAGAATTGTGCACGAGCTCGAATTAAATTTTTACTGCACCCAGTGTTGCACGCAATGGTCCATCATTATTAATGATAGAAAACTATTTTGAAGACAAAAATGCCTTCCGTTTTTTAGTTGGCATCCTATATAATTTTGTAGAGGTAATGTATTTCATACAAGTACAACTTAGATTTTTGACGATTTAGTGAGATGTATCACTGACATGCTTAGAGAAATCTCCTGGACTATAAGTATAAAGCCTACGTTCATAGAACATTGAACCACAATATCTTTGCCTATGTTTCTTGACAATTTGCCAAGTGGACACCCGATAATTCATAATAGTCCAGGAGCTCGACCTAAAGATTCGCCGTCCCACTTTAATAAAAAAAAAATGGTTTCAGGTGACAAAAATGCGTATTGGACTTGTGCTAATTGATAATAAAAACACATTAACTTTTCCGAAAACTAAAATCGAGTTTTACTTCGCAAAGATTATGTCCACAGATATAGCATACAAGGAAATCGTTTATTTTGACCATAAAGATCCGAAGACAACTCATGAACAAGTTCAATTAATCATTATTCGTCCAGCAGCCTAAATCCTTTTAAATATAAACAATATAAAATTAAACAATAACGACGTCAGGTATTTACAAAAAGTATGCAATACGGTAAATCGCGAAAAAATTAAATTTGTTAAAATAATATTTACACGCTCTATAAAAATATATTAAAAATAACATTTGTTAAGTGGAAAATGATGTATACCGGTAAAAATAAAACCATAGATACTATGGATGTTTTTTTTTTGTACATTTGCGGCGGAACTTAAAGGGTAGGTTCAATAATAGTAATCATTCTTATTTAAAATAAAACCTACAAAAGGAAATTATCATCAGTGGAGAATCATTTCATTTCAAAAATGCAAAGCAACTCTACTAGACTAATTTAAAATAAAAATGGTATTCCCATAAAACTATTTAGAGAACTGTTTAAAAATAGGTTCTAAATTGGACAACAGTCTGTCAGATTTTCTACATTGAAATCACACGAAACTAAGCGCTTTTATTAAATACATGATTATCTCCTTTACTCAAAAAAATATCGTAGGAAAACTGGCAGTCCTTTTGTCGGTCTTTCTGAACATATTTTTAAATCATCTCTGTACATAAAAAATGCAAATACGTGACCTATTTTGACATCAAGCAAATAGTTCAGCTGTATTCGACAATGCTTTGATTTTTGAAAATCTCAGTTTTAGGGTTTTGAGGTTCTTCCTCGGTTGAGCATAATTCCCCACATTCGGCTATAAGTAAGATATTAACATTGTTTATATAAAGGAATAAACAATCATATTAATTAAATCAAGAAGATATGGGGCCATGCTCTCTGGTAAAGGCAAGGTAAAAAGTGCATATAAAATGGTTCGCCAATACTTTTAACCTACGATGTTTCTTTTAGTATCTTCATTAACATTCTTATAGAGGCCCACTAAAATTTCACTTCAAATTTTCTATATAGTAACCAGTGCAGGAGTTACGTTGTTAATTACAAATTTATTGTCTTGTATTTTCAGCGCCACTGATTTTTTTTTTGTTATTATTATATCAGTTTATTTTGTATCTATATTGTGGTGTTCGGGATCTAATTTTAAACAGATTTCCTTTTACTATAACAGTAGATATCCCGCACTTAATAAAAATTAAGCATTTCAAATTTAAAATTTGAATTCAGAATTTGCGAAAATAACCACTTATGCGACATTTTGACTTTGACTTTGACTTCACAAAATTATAGATTTGGGGGACCTAATATAATACATCTCGTATATTTAACGAATATTAGAAATCAGATTTTAGTTGTTTTTAGGGAATTGCACGCCACTGCCTAAGCACACCTTCACTGTGAAGGCGATTCGAAGATTTGGACATTTCTATGATTTCTACTGAGAATAGTAGTTATTATAAAGGCACCTTCGAGCTACACAAGAGTTTATTGCGAAGGTAATTCAAACACTGGACTGGATTCGTTCACAAATTCCACGTGATATTAACATATAGATCACGTGACACTTTTAAATCTATAGTCAAAGAACTGTATGCCTAAGTCTCAAAGTTGCTTCGCAACAAAAACAGTAGGGAGGTGGTAGATTTGCCATTTAAAAATGTTGTAAAAAAGACAAAGTGAGTAACGCGGTCAAACCTGATTTATCGACGTACTCCAAGTAAACATCTGCCATGTATGAAATAACACCCCGTATATTTATCGAATATGATGCCTAAAGTACCCTCATTAATTTCAATTGAATATTTCTGCGATTGTTTCACTATAGTCACGTGATCCCAACTTCAATTTCACGCGGCAATCCTACTATAGAAAATTGTAACATTGAACGCATCCCCAACATATTTACATATTTCAAGGGTATAGGGATTGGCATGATTCATTCATAGCTGTGACGTGATATAGACATGGAAATCATTTAGGAACGCGTTCTGAGTGCAGGTTTAGGGTGCGTTCACGCACATTGCAATAGTGATAATAGATTTGTCACTCCAAGTAACATTTCGTTCGTTGACCTAAAGTTTGTCTGCACAGTCAATTAAATCGGTCATTCATGGTATAAAATCTATTTCTCTTTCTGTGTCAGTGACTTCCTTCTACCCCTTATTTAACCATGTAATACCCAATAAAGAGACCGATGGGAATATTCGTTTGAAATATATTCTCATGACCTCAAAACCCTGAAACGAAAAAGTATTCAATTCGAATGTCTCAAACAAAAACAAACTTAAGGGTCCCAGTTCAAATTTATGGGTTGCTCCCACCTTCCGCCTTAAGTGTCTTGCATCGCTCCTTCTCCTGATTGTTTTCTGGAGGTTCGCACTCGAAACTTGCGCGTGCCAAGGCATTTTCATTCAGTACGGGACAGTGTTGCAAGAGTGATATCACTTTGGGGTCCTTCTCGAAGGGACAAGTGACTTGTTTCCACGCCATGAATTCGGTGACTTGTTTAGCTAGTTGCCAGAATTTTTCGAAATTGATATGGCCGTTCGGTAGTCTGGAAATTAAGAAATTTTATAGGCAAAATGCGATGAAGGGTACGCGCCAGCGAATATGTCATCTATATAGACTTTTCGTGTGGGTTACTAATCAGAATTGAGGGTAAAAGACTTACTTGTTGGAACAGCCCTGGTTCAGAAAGTACAGGTCCTTCACTAACAAACTGAAGAACGGGATAACGATGCGTTGACGTTGATCGGTTGCGCCCGCGCTCCGCCACATGGCGGCTTTCAACGTGCTCCTGTAACTGCTGAAATTGCTGCTCGGATCCATTTGGTGTTCCAGAATGGCGAACTTGCCCGACTGAATTTTGTTCCACTGAAAAATACCATTGAATTAGGAAGCAGAACAAAAAATAAGTCGAAATAATTGCATTCAGTACTTACAGTCTTTTTGAGCCTCGATATTGGAGACATGTTAAGGCCAGCAATGATGGCCATAAGACTATTAAAATTCCCAATGTTGAAACATTCCCTTCCCGTTTCTATCCAATATTCCACCATTTTCACCCGCTGTTTCTTCTTCTGATACTAAAAATAAGTCGAAATAATAGTATTTAGTAATTTCGTTAATATTTTACTAAATAGTTTATAAAGTAATTTATTTTTTATTTTGTTGTAAATCTGTTAAACATTTCCTGAATACTGTTACTGCAAGCCGGTTCTTTAACCAGAAATATACCGGGTGGAACAAAACAGTTTGCTAGCATTGCAAATAGAGTAATTAATGTTAAATTGGCACATAGCTGCGAAATTGATAAGGCGTCAAGAAAAATTGAAAGAATTTGTTTGACGGCATTAAATTAGACTACTAGTTAAGAAAAGTTATAGCTATAGTGTCAGTTTATCCTAGCCTATCACCGTTGGTCACACACCTTGTATAAAAATATAGTAGGTAAGATAAAACCTGAAATTCTTCAATTAGTGCTTTTTGGAGTTTCAAAAAAATTTTCTCAGCCTTTTGGGATATTAATTATTTTAATTTTCAATTGCGGTCCCCAAACTACTTAAAATTAAGCTAATTTTGACAGCATTTTTTAGGCTTAAAAAAATTCCTTAGCGCTAGCATTGTTTTCGAAATATTTAAATTTTTTATTTTAAAACAGGATCGACCCAAATTTGATCTAATTTTTGTGCTTTATTGATGCTTTTTAGTGCTTCAAAAATTTACGAGTGTTTTTTGGCCCTGATGTTTACCTATTACTTTTTATTTTAAATGTCAGTCCCCAAAACTATTTATTACTAACTTAATTTCAGTGCTGTTTTAGTGCTTCATTAGTGTTTCAAAGAGTTTTGTTGGTGCTACTGTGGTTTTTGAGATAGTCAGTTTTTAATTTTAAAGTCAGTTCCGAATGCGTTCACGATTGAGTCAAATTTTATTAGAAATTTTAGTGCTCTATTAGTATTTCTTCGAGCTCAATTATTTTCCATACGTACTTATTAAGTTTATAGATATTTGCTCTACTTTTAATTTCAAGAGAGCTCTCAGAGTATTTATAGTATTGAGTCAAATTTGATGGTAGCTTTATTAATGTTTTTTAGAGTATCAAAAATTTGCACTTTCATTTTTGAGTTTCTTTTTCTACTTCTAATTTCAGGTATGCATGCCTCAAGCTATTTGAGGAGCTCCAAATCAAAACGCATTATTCCATAGGATGGAAGTTTTGAGAAAACGTGCATTTTTCATCGTAGCCTAAAGATGTTATTATCATACTGATTTTTGACAAAGTCATATTTTTATAAAGGCAAAGACTAAATCTAGCTCGAGATTTGAAATATTGGTTAATTTTTTACCTCAAAAACTGTGTAATTTTGAAAGAAAAAATCGTTTTATTCCGAACTTATAAAAATAATGCATTTTGAACCAAATCTAATGAATAATAGTGCGATTACGAGTGTAGAAATAACAATAAATAATTCCGTTTCCATCTTTATTATAATCAAATTAGCGCAATAAAGAGTGATCCAAAACTATTACACACAGAGTCTGTGAACACACCTGTTGACTGTCTATTCCCACTAAAAACATTAAAAAACCGCGCTTTGACGCGACAATTTCTTGTTCGTACGTAAACTCCATACAAAAACTGCGTTTTGTTTCACTGAGTAAAAATAATGCATTTTGAAACAAATCAAATACATCAAACGATGCGTTTTGATTTAAACGGCGCACAACGAGTTAACTTTTAAACAGGAATTATTGCGTTTTGATCCAGAACACTATAACCAACTGTTTACATACATTTTATAGATGGCACTGGATACTTATCCAGTGCCATCTATAAGTCAAAAGCCGAATTTTGGTCGAATACTGCGTTTTGATTTGGAGCTCCTCATTTAGGATCGAGTCAAATTTGATGTAATTTTTTAGTACTAGTAATTTAGTGCTTTTTAGAGCGCCAAAAATTTGCTTAAAATCTTCTTTAATTTTCGAGATATTCATTCTAATTTTCAAGATATCTCTCAAGCTATTTATGGTGGGGTCAAATTTTACGTCATTCTTTAGTGCCTTAAATTCTTCTTTGGTTTTTGAGATATTCATTCTTATTTGAATTTTAAGACAGCCCTCAAACTATTTAGGATCGAGTCAAATTTGATGGTGGTTTTTAGTTCATCATTAGTGCCGTTTAGCGCTGCAAAAATTATCTGAAGTTCCCCTTCGACTTCTTGAATAGTTAGTACTTTTTATTTTCAAGGTCAATCCTCAAATTATTTAAAAGTAAGTTAATTTCAATGCCATTCTAGTGCTTTCAAAAGTTACCTTGGTACAGTCATGGTTTTTGAGATATTCAAGTTTTTAATACCAAGGTACGTCCTGAAGGCGTAACTGACTCTTTAATGAAAAACTTTTGTGATGTATTAATGTTTTTGGAGCTTTAAAAATTATTGTAAGTTACCTTTTGATTTTTGAGATATTCACACATTTTTATTTTCAAGGTCGCACATTAAACTATTTTAAGCTAATTTCAGTGCCAACTTAGTGACTTAAAGAGTTTCGCTGGTCCTACTGTGGTTTTTGAGATATTCAGCTTCGAATTTCAAGATCAGCTCCGAAGGCATCTACAACTGAGTCAAATTTTATGGGAAATTTTAGTGCTACATAAATACTTTGAACTTCATAGATATTTTAGTTTTCCAGACATTCATTCCATTTTTAATTTCAAGATAGTCCGCTAACTATTTAGGATCGTTTTTTGAGATTGAGATTGAGTTAGAGATAAATATTTTTTGGTTGGTGTTTTTTAGAGATCTACTAAAGTATTTTATATTGCTTCTTTAGCCTGCGGGATATTTATTTAATTTTTCTTTGAATTAGTTCAACCCCAAACCATTTAAAAATTACTTACTTTCAGGACAGCTGTTTGTAGATTGTAGTTTGCTAGGGAGTCGTTTCGGCTAGTTTCAGCCGCCCGGCAGCATATTTACACATCCTCACATACGACGGCACCAGGGTGCTGAAATCGGTTAGGGTTTGTAAGCGTTTGTAGCACTACAAAAGCTCACTGATTTGGGCACCTAATCGCGCCATGTCTTTACGGTGCAATCAATTTGCAGTAAGAGCTCTCGTAGTCTAGAGGTTTAGATGGCTGGGTCTCACCTGGACGGTTCGGGTCCAATCCCCGTTGCTTTTTTTTTAGGTTAACTTTCGAAACAGTTTTTTTCTTGATTTTGGGTATCTCTTGGGTTAGTTTGGGTTAGCACCTGGTTAGTTTCTTTTTCTTGAGCCCCCGTAGCGAGCGAAGCGAGCGGAGGGCCATGCGAAAAGCGAAATATTATATAACAGCGTATTCCAGGTGCCCAAATCAGTGAGCTTTTGTACGCTTACAAAATCTAACCGATTTTAGCACCCTGGTGCCTATGATAGCCAATTACGTAGGTGCCGAAATCAGTGAGCTTTTGTAGCGTAATTATTGTTTACAAAGGCTCACAGTTTTCAGCACCCTGGTGCCATCGTATGTGAGGATGTGTAAATATGCCGCCCGGCACTGCAACCTTTCAAGATATTTTGTGTATAATCGCTACCCTCTTCACAATGAGATGAAGAGGAGGCATGTTCAGCAGTACCTCTAAGGCTGCGGTAGGGCACGTTGACATTGCCCCTGTTATTTCCAGGCATATCATCCTTTGACTGTGCTGCCGTATTTCTGCTGTTACGAAGCGGTGCTTTAGCATTGTTTCTGTCCATCTTATGATTGTGAGCTCAGCTTTCCACTCTTGAAGTGCTCTTCTGATAAACTGATGTGAGGTATTATCAAGTGCTCCCTCTATGAACGCAGCAAGAGCAATTTATTTGCATTCGATGGTATTTTCTATGTCTTTAACTAGACATTGCAGTGCACTAAATATGGATTTGCCTGCTTGGTAGGCGAACTGCTTAGGATGGAGCGGTGTTCTCGTTAGAGTTTCGCTTCTTATGATGTATTGATCGATTGCTTTCTCCATTGTTTTGAGGAGAAAGGAGAATAGGCTGATGGGACTGTATGATTTTGCTTCGTCCCCCGGGCGTCGCGTCGGCATGTCTTAGGTATAAATATCACATTTGCCTCCCTCCAAGCTAGTGGTATATGTACTAGGATAAGGCTAGCTTTAAAGTTTTTCTGTAGGTGTACCTTTAAGATCTTATAGTCTTTCTGAAGCAGGGCAGGAAAGATCCGGGCTTTGTAGGGGTTACTATTTCGCTATTATTGTTTATTGCTGCAAGTTTTCGTGAAGCTACTTTGATTTTTTAAATATTCAAGCTTTAATTTCATGGTTAACCTCGAAACTGTTTACCATCTAGTCAATTTGGCGCTTCGTTAATGATTTTTAAAGCTTTCAATTCTTGCTTCGTTTTTGAGATATTCATTCCTTTTTTAATTTCAAGGTTGGCCTACAAGCTATTTACAATCGACTCAAATTTCTTATTGTTTTTAGTGCGTTCTAGTGTTTTAAACGGTTCGTTGCATTGATTTTTGAGAAATTCTAATTTTTAGTTTAAGTTTACTGTTTAAATTTCGTAATTATTCAGCGCTGCATTTTCAAATTTGCATTTTTACTTTGTAAATATTTGGCAATACTTCAAGAAGTTTTATTTGTGTTTTTTGGCTTTTGAAATATTCAAGTTTTTCTTCGAAAAGGATCGTTAATCTTTATTTAGTTTTTAAGATAGAATAATTTTCAACGTCAGCCCCAAAGTATATTTCGTATTATATCAAATTTACCCCCATTTTTTGTGCTTCATTAGTGCTTGAAATAAATTTGTTACTGCTTATTCGGTAAAAGCTTCTAAAAATAAAGGTATACCAGGTCCATCTTTGAAAAAAAAATGCTGGGCCCATCACGACCTGAATCGTCGCACCGCATTTTGTAGATAAGAACAATTGCCAACAAAAATTTAATATTTATTTTGAAATATCTAAGGGAAGAAAATTTAAAATATTTTTCAAAAAGTACTTACTTTACACACTTGGGTCGCCACAAAATAACTAAGCTTATTGAACCACTGGACGTATTGTTCCAGATTTCTGGTTTTTTTCAGGTCCTTGAACGAAGTTTCCAGAGCCGGATTGTCCTTGGCAAACGCCTGGACAAACTCTTCGGGACCGATGAAGGACAACCTGAAGAACGGATTCGTATAAAAGAACCAATAAAAAGCATATAATCTTATTGAAACAAAAAGTTGATGGTTTCCATACCTTTCCAATTCAACATGAGTGAGTTGCTGGGCAAGTTTTTCAGGATTCGGGCAAGTTTCGGAAATGTCAGGACAAGAAATGTTTTCGTCCGAAGATGCTGTGTTACTCTAAAACAAAAAAATATATATATTTTTTTGCTTTCAATACAGTTAAATTCCAGAAAGTATTCATTGGTCTCGCACTACTCGCAAAGTTTTAGGGCCAACTACACTGTGGTACTGTATTAAATGTGACTCGACTTCCGTCCAGAAAAAAAAACATACCGTGATATACTATTGCCATATGACATTTTACCTGGTTTTCAAGAGATTTTTCGTACTCCTCCAAAGCGGTTAGCCTAGGATGCAAGTTATGCAGTAGAACAGACACATTTGCTCTCAGAGTGGGATTGATTGCGCAACATTGTTGCGTCACTTTTCTCACGTGCTCCATCATCCGTTCATCCCTAAAAAAAAATATTGTTTAATAAATTAGGTTTCAAACCAAATATGTATGTAAATACTGATTTTATCCGAAAGTTACTATTCACCTAAAGTCATACGGAAACTGTTCCGTCCACTCCGCCAACAACTGAACCATCTTCTCGACGAACCGCATCTGCTGGTGCCCATTGGAGCCCCCAGGAGGTTGCGACCCGCTTCCAAGCCCCTGCTGCTGGTCGCCCAGGGCTCGCACCCTAGCCAGTAGGTCATGGGGCTTGATGAAGAGTCTCGCCGAGAGCAGAAACGCGAACAAGTAGGCCCGGTCCGGGTAGTAGGATTCAGTTGGTACCATATGTTGGATGAGTGCTTCGAGGGAGCCACTCAGGAGGTTGCCGTCTCGGTAGACCAGGGCCTGGAAGAAAAACATAGTAAACATTTTCGAAATTAATTTTTGGAAGTATTTTTTTTATGGAATATTTTATTTGCAAAAACTGCTAAAGCAAGGGAAATTCGTGCTATTTTTAGAGTAGACACCTAAAAATTTGGGCAATAATATCCATTGACGTGGATAATTTCGTGATAAATTTCTAGATATCTACACTAAAAATGGCACAAATTTCCGGATATTTTGCAAAAATACTACGAAGTTCCGGGTATTTGTATTGATACACCACTCCCCGAAATACCGTACAGTTTGATATTTGGAAATTTTGTTACTGGATAAGACTCTACTTGTGTCAAAAACGGAACCTGTCTCAACTTTGTTCTTTTTTTTTAAATTGAACTATTATTAGCCAGGCCAGAGTTACATTTTAATATACTCAATTTAGATGTAGTTATTTTTAATTTAAAGTCAACTTCATACCTAGTAATTATTTTTAACTTATTCCCGCCTTTTGCCCGCGAATGAACCAGAGCCAAGTTTTGATAAATATTGCTTCAACTTTTGAAATTCTATATGGGAACTAAATTTTATTTCTAATAATTACTTTTGCTTGTTGCCACCCGTAACTCGCAATCAAAGCTACATTTTGACAAATATTTCTTTAACTTTTGCAATTCTATGTTTGAAATAAAGTTTATTTCAAATAATTCCTTTTACTTGTTGCCAGCCTTAACTCGCACATAAACACAAGTTATATAAATTGTAAATCTTTTTTGGCTTAATGCAATAGTTGATTTAAAATTACTAGTTAGTGCTATCACCAATTATTTTCTATCTAGGTACTTATTGCCGCCCTCGACTTGCACGTATATTTCTAAATAGCAGACGCGGCACCTCGCCATAGGGCAATACTAATAAAAATGTAGTTGTTGCGTGAAATCGTTTTTTTTTTAAATCAAACTGTTTTTCATGTTATGGGAAACTTTAAGAGCCCGAGGGAACTTGGTAATGTTAGTCGTTTTGGTGCAAGTTTTGAAGATCTACGAGAAACAAAAACAATACAACGCATATGATCAATTTTTGGCTCGTGCTGTATTATTATACACCGTGGGCAAAATTGAATAGGAACCTTCTTTAATGCTTAATAACTTTTTTATTTTCAAAGGATTTTTGATAATTTTTTGATATGTTGTGGGCTAAGGGATTAAAAATAACTTTGCAAAGAGGATTTACTTCAGTGGCGTACAAGACTTGGTTTTACTAAAATGAAAGTATCAATTATAATTTTGTTTGTATTAACCTGGTTTTTTAATGGTCAATATTCCGAACCCTTTCAAATCTCTTTTGCCCATTTTTTACATCTTTATTTCATTAGGCCGATTTTTGCAACGATGAAATACATTGGTTTTGAAAAATACCCCCTTTTCTGTACGCCACTGAAGTAGACTCTCTTTGCAAAGTTCTTTTTAATTCCAATACCTTAGGCCATAATATATCCAAAAATGATAAAAAATCCTTTGAAAATAAAAAAGCCAAAGAAGGTTCCGATTTAATTTTGCCCACAGTGTAGATGCATTTTACGGGCTGCTTAGACCTGTTTCTAAGTTCTAAACACATTGTACTTATTGACGAAATAACACCTTTACTTGGGAGAGAGATTAAATACGAAAAGTTATCCAAAATAAATAGCGACAAGTTTATAATTCGAGCAAACAAACAAACCTGTTTCTCGGAGTTGGTAAAGATTAGGTGCCTCGAAAAATAAACATTACGTAAAGAGATAATAAACAACATTCGACTTTACGGGACGATTTTTGGGCTAGTCAAAAAATTTTGAAACATGGAAAATAAAAACATCAGTATACTTAATGAAAACACCAATTATGAAGTATCACCTTCAGTGGCGTAACTAAGAGCCCGCAGTTGCGGCGGGGCTCCGCGGTTTTGGGTGCCCGATGGGCTGATTTTACTAATATATACTATTACAGCACAGCAACACGCCGGGCCCCCAACCCGCGTTTTTGGTAATTTCAATGTATAGTCTACCTCAACTCAACATTCGCGTCTGGGTACACCAAACTGTGGCTTCGCGCATGCGTACGTACTATTTCAGAAAATTCAAATATTTTTAAAAGTTGCTTTTTCTTGATTCTGGGCATGCCTTGGGTTAGTTTCAGTTACTTTCGTTTGGTTGCGCTCCCGCAGCGAGCGCAGGGCCATGCGTGAAATATTGGAACGACCTAAAATACTTCTGACACTTCGGTCACGTATGCGCAGGTTCGAAACTAGAAACTTTGGTGTACGGTAACAGAATAACTTTTTGCGCTGCACGCGATTAGATTTTGCAATGATACGTTGATGAAGATTGTACTTTATTGCAATAACGCGGGTTGGGGCTTGTCGCTGTGCTGTAAGGGTAGATATTTAGTAAAATCGCTCCGTGGGGCCCCAGGTGCCAGCGCAACAAAAAAGTACGAAACTAAAAGATAATACTTTAACCCATGAACCTCATAATACATACCTACCATTGAAAAAGTGGAAGAATAGTATCGCATTTTAAGCACCAACCAAACCCGCAAGTTCCCATAATAAACACAATCTGGTGAGTTTTCAGTTGCTAGGAAATGTAAATATTGAGTCTCGTTTAAGTAAGGCTTATGCAGAACAAATAAATATTAATAAATAAAGACATTAAATTTTATTTTAAATTCGGGACTGGATAGAGCTTTTAAAGAAATCACCAGGACCACAGCTTATTATATGTATAAGCCATAAGCTGTGCCAGGACATTGAGAATAATAGTGATTATACCGATGACTACCAGCGGAAGCAGAAAAGTGCTTTTCAACTTTGAGGTTGATTAAAAGATATTTAAGAAATTCAATGGGGAATAATACACTAAATGCTTTAGCTATGTTACATATTGAGAGTGCTATAGTAGAAGGAATTCCAGATTTTAATGAAAAAGTTATTCAAAAATCTATTTTGGACAAAAACAGGCATATGAAATTTCACTTTAAAAACTAGGAAACGGCAAGGTCGAAGTGATTCTCATGAACTTTTTCTCCAACTCCATTGATTTGTAGTTACAATAAACTATTTTAATGGTTTACTCTTCTGGAATCGGTAAGTACCTACCTATAATTTCTTTAAGTGCACAACAACTGCCATTCAAGGAGACGCCGAACCCTTGTTTTTTAACGATTTTAAGAACTTTTGGATAAAAGTTGGGCGTGGCACCCCTAAAAATTTTTTGCGTCCGGCGGGCTTTTTCGTGGTGGCGCCAAATGTCTTCTCGCCCTGCGCCCTCCCACTTTATAAACCCACGAGCCGCCACTGAATAGTATTATCATCATTTCTCATGGGCCCCGGGAAAACCCTTGCGGGGGGCCCGGATTCGATGTTACGCCAATGATCACCTTCGTTAGAGAAAGCCTATGTACCGCTTGCGCTCCTTAGAATGAGATATAGCTGAAAGCTGCACAACTAGACGCGTTTTTATTACGGTAGAAAATACGATTTTTTTTTAAATTTATTTAGACGCTTTCTGATATTTTAACATCTCTTACCAAGGACTTCAAAACAAATGCAAGATACTTTAGAGGGTGATTACTTGTTTGAAATAAATAGTAGTTTGTTATATGAACGTTATATCAAAAGTTAACCATTAGAGGGAGACCGCGTTGTAAAGATGAGGGAAAAAACAAGTTTTTATTTTTTTTTTCTTAAAAACGAAAATGAAAAGTTATCAATGCGCCTATTTTCGGAAAACATAAAGATAGGTCTCATTGGAAGCTAATGACTGAATCAATTATTATTAAGTATAGTCGACGTGCGGGCCAAAGATTATCGAATATATTAAGCGCGACTAGGTTTGACCTTATATTTAGGAAAAATACTGTTCTAGATTTAGACTGTTTTATATGGAGAGATTTAATTTTATATTTTGACATCCGCCGCCCAAGAGTTAACATTCAGAAACTTTATTCGAATTCCATATTACAAAATTTCCTAAAGGCATAATTAGCAATATATATTAGTGAAGATATACCCTTCAAAATTTTAAATGGAACTGGAGATAACTGAAATGCGTTCGTGCTTCAGTGTTGTTAACTAAAAATTCTGTCCAATACATAATGGACCAGAAATTGAAAAGAAACAAAAAAAAAAAACAACAATGGCGAAACACGTTTCGAATTCAAACCCGTGGCATTTGAACGATTAAAACTACCGGTCGGTTTAAATTTATGTCCAAAATCGTCCGCTAAAACTTTTTGATGCCGTTGGGTGGAAAAATGAATGGGCTGTTTTAAAATGGATAACAAATTCCTACCGATAAATCTTTTACTGTTGAAATAGTATGCGGTGTCTGTTCCGGTGCATATTCTTTAATTATTCATTTTATTCACCTATTATATTAAGTAAGTGCTATTTTTTATTCTGATTCTTAAACTCTTTAGTGAATTATGGGCTCTATTGCCACACTGCCAGGGCTAATTCTGAATTTTGAAGTTAGAATTGAGCAAAAATCTGATCTTCCAAGTTTTAAAGTCTAAAGCATAACTGGAATTAGAAATTACGAAAATATCAAAATAGCTATACTGGATTTCAAATTTAGAATTTAAATACCGGGAACAAGCAGACATTTTAGTTTTTTTCCGAGCTTCAAAGTTATAATTAAACAAACATTATAATATGGTCCTAGTTTTAAACTCAGAACTTAGAAAATGAAACCTAGAGCGTAAGCTCTATTAAGTAAACTTAATTCTAAATTATATACTTAGAATTATTTTGGAAAATTAGAATTAAGTATAGGTTCAGATTTCATAATTTCAATCTATAAATCCTTAATTATTTGTGTTAGCATTAAGTCTTCTTCCAAATTTAAAACTCAGAATTAGACTAAAATAATAAGTAGGTTTACTTACGTCACGAGTCAGAATAATTTAACTAAAATGATGTAGGTATTAAGCGTCTCAACGCAATACCGACTGTTAATTCAACGACATAAAAGCCTAACTGAGAGTTTAACCATTGTTTATATATAAACATTGGTTTTAACTATACACAAGTTTAATACTCAGACATGGGGGTCGGAAGGGGGGAGGCAAAGGAGGCTATTTGCTTCCCCCATGCGAAACTGAGTACATACATTTCCTAATTCCCTTATAAAGACAAAATACAAATATAGAATATCTATAAAAATATATATACAAATAAATAATTAAAATCCTTCCTATTTACCTATCATTCGGCATGATACCTGCTCATAATGTGTCTTCCTCGGCGTCTTTCTGTGTTTTCAGTGTGTTTTAGTTGTTTAATTTTTAGAAGGAAAATTGAAAGTAACACATTTGGTTTAAAAGGCTTAAAATCTCATATTAAGTCAGCAAAAAATTTAATTTACCTTGGGTTACTCCGGCGTAATTTGGGTTAATTCCGGACTAACCCAATGTAGAATTAAGAAAATATAAAAATTTTTAAAGTCAGAAAGAGGCTTCATTCTTGTGCAAGTATTATACTTTTATTAAAGGCATACTTTTTGAAAATAGTTAAAAAGGGTTGTAATCAAGGTTGAAATAGCCCTGTTGTTAACTGAGCTTCTTACAAACTTGCATAACGACTTGGAAACAAATACATTTAGATAACCTGATTCATTTCGAATCTTTTCTCTCTCACACTTTTTGCATAGAACTAACCGTCTCGAAATAAAAAATAAAATGAAAGGCATTACATATCGGAAAAGGGCAGTTAATTACAGTCTTTTAGAAAAAAATTACCGTGTAATCGGATAACACGCTACTGAATTGAAACTTCTGCCTGTAACGAACGTTGCATTGAAGCGCGCTCACTGCTCAAGCAATCCCCATTACTAACTCGACTACGTAGCGTTGCATGTTATCGTTACATAGCAAATCATAAACATAAACGAACCAACAACACCTCTACAAAAGGACAAAGTGCTCACAAAATTTTAGCTCGTGACGTAATTCATGTGGGCCTTTGCGATATGGAATGAAGATGTCGGAGGGGGCTAGCGGGTGGAAAGGTAATCGCGATCGAGACGCAATTGGTTGCAACGTGGCCAGGCTACTACGACAGTAGCGAATATTAGGATGACCTTACATAAAGAATGTATCTCTTACATTACAATTTCTCCAATATTGTAAATACATATTTCCATAAGATGTCCTTTTCTCTTGTTACAATGAGGTATTTGGTAATTTATTTACTCAATTATCTAATACTACCATCTTTTTCGTGCACTTTTCTAAACTTTCCTTATAGAGCTGGCAACAGCGCCTGAGACGATGTACCAGAAAGAAGAAGCAAAACAAACGATTAGCTTGCAAAATGTGTTATTTTCTTGCATTTTTCGGAACCGGAAGTATTTATGTGCTTTTAAGTGCGTGAAACTTGTAACCTAATATTTCGTTGTATATTTAGGTATACAATTTATATTGTTAGGCATGTCTTTAAATACGTAAAACCATATCTTTCGGATTTAAAAAACTGTTGCTTTTATGCCGTTCGGCCGATTTCTTTACATAACAGTTCAGTTTATACGTTTTTTTTCTCGTGTTTAATGGAGTGTTTTTCTCTCAGTTTCGGCTAGGTTTGTGGTAACGGATACTTGTTATAATTATGCTTCAAAAATGTTGTATTTCTCGCTGTAATGGAAACTATAAAAATGGGCCTAAAGTTCATGTTTTCGGTTTTCCAAAGACGTAAGTTTGCAATGGCTAAAAGCTATACCCCGAGATAAATTTGAACTCACAAATAACATGAAAGTATGTGAATACCATCTATTTTTTTTTTAATTGTCCTAGTTATATATCAAAAAATTTCAAGATACGGCCAAGTAAAGATGAAAAGCTCAAAAATATTGATGACTTAAATTTGTCAAAAGCCCTTGAAATAAGCAAAATTTAGTTTGAGGGCACGAAAAAAAAACAATAATTTTGGGGAGTTTATTGTCAAATTTTCTCCATGTAAACTACCAAAAGATTAGTTTTCTGTCCGAAGTTTGTCTCAAGAAGATGAAATATTAACTATTTTTAAAATTGAATATACACCTGGTCCATGCATTAATTGGGAGATTGATATGAATTATAACCTAATATTGAAACTTTTTTGTATAACGAGTCAGTTTGTATTTCAACATCAAAATTAAGACTTTTTCCAGTTTAAATTTTATTGTTTCAAATTTTAATAAATTATGATCAGTTTCAGGATATCAAAGATGTATTGCCATTAATTGCATATTTAGGTGGTTATTGTGTAAAATATACTAATATTAGTTAAAATATTTAATAAACATATTTTTATGAACATCCTGTATTACTTAAAATGCTACCCAGCCGTCCGTGACATTTAGCTTAAACCCATGAAAACTGATACTCTAACATAAACAAATAATATGATCCAGAGATTGGGAGAGACCTAAAACAAGAACTAAGGCAGTGCAGTCAGGCAGTGAGTGCTGGCACTTTGGCTGATTAAGACCCATGTATATAGAGTGGTCATAGTTTACCTATGTGTGGTTGTTTTGTCTGAAATCATGTCGACATGTGAATAATAGTTTATATTGTTATTAAAGTCCATGGCAGGAGTTTTGATGGTATACCAGAGTTTATTGCCGTTGGGCAAGGTATTACCAGGTTGTGGTCGATTGTTTAGCAATGACCGGGATGCCCTTTCGCGCGGATGCCTTCGAGTTGGTACTAGTGAGTTAGAAGGGCCCTCACCTGTCACCTCGATTGGCACACTTGGGTTCTAAGATCTCGATATATGTTATCTTAGTTTCCGGGTGTTGAGATGCTTACTGTTTAGCGGCAGTGGAGCGTCTGGGGTAGCCCAAACTATTTCAGGTGACACTAGCTAGTCGTCGAAGAAAGAAGGTATATGTCTGAGATTATATAATAATATAGTATTGTGTAAATTGATGGTTATTGGATGAAGCAAGGGGACAGAGCTTCCCCGGTGAGTACAACTTATTTTTATCATTGTCAATCAGTGCAGTAATTGTTTAATACTTTTGTTTCATGGTCACCTCAATCTCTGGCTATATACCGGGTGGAGCTCGCTGAATGAATTGCATTGTCAATACTCACGTAAGTGTGATCTTATAAAACACTAATTTTACAATCAGGTGTGGGGTCCAGCAATCAATTCACTCACGAGTTCTTATAAATAAAAGAAAAATCGGAAAGTCAAAATATCTTAACGTTAATATAATTGTATTTATTATCTATACGGTTCCACCCTGTAGTCCGGGTCATATCATAAATACGTACCGCACCGTACTTGGGGCATATTTTCTTATGTAAACAAACGATACTAAAAATGCTTCGAACGTTGAAATTCGATACTTAAGTTTTGGGATTTATACCTGAATGAATAAGTGGAGAACTGTTATATTATGCTCAATGTTTTTTCTTCGCAGTTAAACTAAATTTTAAGAGGAATTTAGAGCGATAAATATTGAACATGTTATGAGCTAGAAGGTCAAGTTAAGTATCGATTTCGATGATGATATGAGAAAGAAGTACGAGAAATATTTGGCCCGACGTTTTTAGCGCTTATCGGTTACGTGTTGTGATGCATAAATAAATTTGTTTCGTGTGCACTTATTAATCGTACTATGCTTTTTGAAAAATATATATTTAGTGACACTAAAGTTGACTGATTGAATTATTTCTATTTTGTGATAATATTATTGTTTGATAATAATTAACTGTGACAATTTTAAGACTAGTGTGATGATAGTGTTTGAATTAAATTTCACTAAGGTAAGGTTACTGGATAGCGAAATCTCTAATAGCGGTTTTGCGGGAACATGCGTTGTTTGCTACGAATTGTAATACCTATATATGTATGTATGTATGTGTCGTGTATATGTGTATATAAAAAAAAATAATAATAAAATCATTTAACCTAAACTAGTTTAACTTAATTTAATTTAAAAATATTTGAATAATAAAATATTTTGCTCTTAGATAGGTTTATAATTATGTGGCGAATGGCGTATGAGCTCGTACAAACTGTGGTTGTATAGTCAGTGTCTACATGTTGTGATTTTCTTCTTAAAAAATAAATGGATCAAAGAACTGTGACAAGAAAGAGAATCTGTCATATATTTTCATCCTCGGATGAGGAAGGTGTAGTTATGTCTGGGACTAGCGAGCTGTAACGGCATCATTAGCAGAATCATCTACAACGCAAGATATTTCAATGTTGACTGGAGTTGTAAAATACCTTGTAAGGGTCATGGAAAATCAGACCAACATGTCACGAGAATTTTTATCCCTCGATATAATGTGGTCCCAAATTTTAATCCTGAAAGTTGTCGCAAGGCAATTGAAAAATGTAATCAAATTTTAATGATTGACAAACTAAATAATTTATTCCATTGGAACGATGAAATTACTGTATATAATGCTATGTCAAGATTAACTGATAATCAAATTCTTCTAATTTTAATTGCCATCTTTTTAACTTAGAGTTTGGTTATTTTAGATTGAAATCTAAACTAATTAGTGGTCTATGATCTGTGTAAATATGATATTTACGGCCGAATAGAATCAGATATGGTCTAAAATATTCGGAAGCCCATACGATTGTTAAAACTCTTTTCCAATTTCTGAATATTTAGTTTCCGTTTCATTTTAAGTTTCGTGAGGCAAATGCTGTAGGTTTGTTATGGAGAATTAATTCTTGCCAAGGGCATATTTACTTGCATCTGTAGTTAATACGAATAGGTTTGAAAAATCTAGATATTGAAGTATAGGTGCATTTATTAACAATTGTTTACAATGTTTAAATGCATTTATAAGTTCTGGTGTGTGATTCATTTTAATGTCTTCTTCATTGGTTTTGTTAATTTAGAAAAATCTTTTATAAATTGTCTTAATATCCAATTAATCTGAGAAAAGATGTTATTTCTTTTGTGCTTTTTAGAACTGGAAAATATTTATCAGGATTAGGTCTAATTCCGTCTTGCTTACAATGTGTATTAAATATTGGATCTTCAAAATTCTAAATTATCAAGAGGAATCTTCAATTTAGAGTCGTATAATCTTGAAAATACTTTCCTTAGTTTTGCAATATACTCTTGGAGAGTTGTACTAAATATAATTATGTCGTCTAAGTAAACAAAACATGTTTAATTTTGTAAGCCACGTAAAATGTTATTCGTTGTTCTTTGAAATGTTGCCGGGAAAATTTTAATGCAACAGGCATTGGTAAAAATTGATAATGTCGTAAATCAGTACTAAAGGCGGTTTTAGGAATATCATTTTCGTTTATTTGTATTTGGTGAAATCCGTTAGCTAAATCAAGCATATAGTGAAATATTGCGCTTTACCTAGGTTGACTAAAATTTCATTAATTTGAGGAATTGGAAATTTCGAATCTACCGTTTGTGAATTTAATTTTCGATCATTCATTTCTGATTGCCGGATTTGTCAATTTTCATTGGTGCTATCCATATAAGGTGAATTAGATTTTTGAATAATATTTGGTTCTAATAACTTCGAAACTTGAGTTGTATCTTCTTCGTGATGTTTTTCAGGGTATCTATAACTTATAGTACATACCTATTGGAGTTCTTCTGTTAATTGTATTTCATGTTCTGCAGTGCTTGTAAAGGTTAGGGGCATACCTTCACAATGAAATATATCTCTGAATTCATAGCAGAGTTTACTTATTTGATCTTTTTCTTCGCGATTGCAATGGTCAAGTCAAGTCTAATATATTTTTTAAAATTAACTTTTAATTTATTATCAATATCTGGTTCTAATTTTTGTTAAAAAAATAGATTGATCCAAAAAAATTGTTTTCGTTTAAACTTATTGGCCCTATTATATTCATGGAAAAAGGGCATTCACAAATAAACAACTGTAAACTTAATAAGCCAAGGAGCTGTTTCATTAATTTACTGATGGCGGTTAACGAGTACCTGCAAAGACTAAGAAACTATATTAGTCGATAATGTCGATATACGTTCATGATTATTAGTTTCTGCTTATCTTAGCACTCTTATTCAAATGGGAACGTATTATCTTAATTTAACATGGTACTCTTATCTTCTCCTTTTTGTATTACTAAAAATATAGAGTGTATTCAATACTACTACTCAAAAGGGTTAAATTAACTTATAAAGGAGATTTTTAAAATGAGGTCGCCTGAAAAATTAGACTGATTATTTTTGGTCGGAAACTATAGAACAGTGAAAAGGGAATCGAAAACCACGTGTCCACTTGTTTTCATTGGCTATCGAAATTAAGCTTATATCAAGAACCAAATAAAAAAAATATATATTAGCTTGACATCTAATAATAACTATGGTCCAACATTTGTTGTGTTAATTATTAACATTATTATTATGTTCATTTGTATTAGCATGGTGCGCTTTGTCTGGGCCTATTTTGCGACTTCGCGTCGCTCTTGAAACTTTTGCTGTTTTGTCAAGACATCTGTCAATTGGTTGCCTGTTGAAGTATATGTTAGAATTGCTACATTGTTATTGATTTGATCCCTTCTCGAATGATGCTTCATGCCAGTGTGTTTTATACGTTTGTGGAAAACATGGTTGTTGGCTATTTACAACCGTCATTGTCTTCATATATTATTCTATTATATTTGAGTTAATATCTTTATAGATTTGACCCATCAGACTTCTCGTACGCCTTCAAAAAGTGTATTCAGCCTCGGTAGATCAAGCTGCTAAAGAATTTTGTTGTTTTGCATTCCAGCATATTATGCGATTTTCAATTTATGAAATAAAATACCCTTTTATATACCAACTTAAGTTCCAATGTACCTTTTACAGATCTTAAAATACGTTTAAGGTATTGCCATAATTCTCTATTATTTTCATTTTGATATTTACTTAATAAATTAGGGGCTGTACATAAGTCTGGCCGTGTACGTACATAGCATCAAGTACATTAAGCAACCTATTAAGTTTCGACAAGGTGCGTCAATATTTTAATCAGAATTGAGTTCAGTATAATTTAATTTATTTGGTAATGATGTAACAGGCTTCCAATCAGTCATATTAAATTTATTTAAAAGAGTTTTAAATATGAACTCTGATCTAACGTAATTTCATTCTCACAACGCTCTACTTTAATTTCAAGAAATTCTTATTTCTTTCATTTCTTAAATGCTGTCCATCAAATTAACGGAAAATCTCCAAATCAATCATTATTATCATGGGTTACAATTCACGGACTACAAGTGACGCACTAATATCAGCAGAATTAAACTTGTCTCGAATCAATGGAGATATTGATACAATTAGAAATTAAACTTCAGATACGATCGAGGAAAACTGACTAGAACAGAAAAGACGATTTGATAAACATCGTAAACCTGCGAAAAAGTACCAAGTTGGAGACCTATTATTAGGTAATGAACAAAAATGTCGAAGGTCAACGTAAGAACCTAGATTCCACGTACGATGGTCCCATGGTCATAATAGAGGTATTGTCTAATGACAGATACAGAGTACAAGACATACCCCACCCATTCTACTTAAAGTTCCACTAAGAAATACGACTTTGTTATCGCAGCGGGCCGAATGAAGCCATGAATACCGCCTGGAGGAGTTTCAGGTGATACCCAAAGCTACAGCGGGGAAGATGGCGTTCCTTTTCCATCTGACTCAGATTGGAGT
>MU182100.1:101602-138594 GCA_016904865.1 Pissodes strobi
AAAATATGTTATAATGTTAGATTCATTATATACTCGTATTTCGTAAAGTAATTCGCAACTAAATTAGTAAGACGTTTACGACCTTTTTCGTAAAGCTAAAAGCAACTATATTTTATATTATTTTAGAAAGTAAATCATATAGTTAATTTTACGGCATCAAGCTATTCCCAGAAACTAGATAATATCTTATTGAAGGCAACGAACAACTCTAAAATGTATCATATCTAAGACACTTTTCTAGGGCAACTAGTAACTAATTAGTTTTAATTACTAACTCGTTACTTTTAGAGTATCTATAAGTCAAAAGCGCTCTTATTGTGCGGGTCCAAAGCTCACATTTTCCATTAAATGTCATTCCTTTGACAGATTTCACACCCGAAATCTGCCACGAATGAAGTTTTTACTGAAAATTGTGACCTTTGGACCCGCACGATAAGATCACTTTTGACTATACTTAAAGTAAATAATTAACTCTTATACCTAAAGGAAACTACACCTCGGACATTTTCGTAAATTAACTCGTACTAGTTAGTTTGCGAATTGTGTTTTGAATTGTGAATAAATGATCTAATTCAGTTTAAATACCTAGGATCTAAATATATTTTATCATAACGTAAAATGTAACTATTTCTCTCCGTAAAAAGTTACATTCAGCTAATTACTATTTATTATTAGTATCCAGTTATTTAGAGTAACTATATGGTTACCGAGATGATTACCATCTATTTATATATCTTACAAAAGTACTCGTGATTATTTATTTTAATTTGTAAACAATTATTTTTACAGTATTTAGTTGCTTCCTTATATTTTTCATAAGGTTAACGGTAAGACGCTTTTGTAAAGTAGCTAGTAATTAACAGGTTTTAACTAGAAACTCGCTAGTTTTATAGTATCTAGTTACTTTAAGTAGCTAGACCCATAGTATCTAAATTACTCTAAATAAACTTTCATTTAGCAAAAAGGAACCATATCTCGAATATTTTCTTAAAGTTAATTAATTATGCAGTTTCAGTTAGTAACTAAATATTTTCAAAATCTACAGTTACTTAGAGTCACTAGTTACTTAATATCCAGGTGACTTTTTACCATAAGACATCAAATAACTATAATTTGGTCACTCGCAACTAATTCATTTTACTTAGTAAGCAAATAGGGTAATCAAGCTACTTAAAATAACTACGATATTTTTAATCTAAGTTAATTTTTAATGAAGCAAAAAGTAACGACATTCTTAAATAAAATCAGTCCTAGTAACTATCCCAAACTAGCACGTTTTAACTAATATTTCGCTGGTTATATAGTATCTAGTTACTTAACGTAGCTAGACCCATTATAAACTAAATTCATCTAAAAGTTTTTCATTTAGCAAAAAGCAACTATATCTCGAATATTTTCGTAAAGTTCACTAGTTATGTAGTTTCAATTAGTACCTAGTTATTTTCAATATCTATAGTTACTTAGAGTCACTAGATACCTAGTATCCAGGTGATTTTTTACGTAAAACATCGAATTAGTTTAATTTAGTCATCTCGTAACTAATTCATTTTACTTCGTTAGCAATATATATAATCTGATTAAAAATATAATCTAAGTTAATTTTTAATAGAGCAAAAAGTAACTCTACCTTTAAATAAAGTAAATCCTAGTGACTAACCCAAACTAGCATGTTTTAACAAATATCTCGCTGGTTTTATAGTATGTAGTTACTTGAAGTAGCTAGACCCATAGTAGGTATCTAAATTATTCTAAATAAACTTTCAATTAGCAAAAAGAAACTATATCTCGAATATTTTTGTAAAGTTAACTAGTTATGTAGTTTCAATTACTGACTAGTTATTTTCAATATCTATAATTACAACTATTCAAGAACCGTGTCAGCCAACATCTTCGCAGACAGTTATGTGAAATCTTCCGTAGTTGACTTTTTTAAAAACAACTTTTATTACTTAGAAGACTACACAACGTTGAGTACTATATAATTCAGCTGAGAAAAGGTTTCTTCAACAATTTGCTATAGACTAACTTTTACAATACAAAAATAAGCTTTTATAATCTCTCTATAATTACAGAGGGTCTAAGGGTCCATTTAGACAGAGAGCTTATCGTACACTAATGATATTTGTTGTAGATATCGCCTTGTCTTGAGTCACATAACTACACACACCGCTCGTCGAGCGCCATAGGATCTCCCTTTAGTGTGTTGCCACTACCATAAAAAAAATAGATTCACTAGATACCCAGCAGCCAGGTGACTTTATGTAAGACGTCGAATAACTATAATTTAGTCACTCGTAACTAATTAATTTTGCTTAGTAAGCAAATACGGTAAAACTAAAAGATATTTTGAATCTAAGTTGATTCTTTAATGAAGAAAAAAGTAACTCTACTTTAAACAAAGGAAGTGTTAACAGTTATTTTCAATAAATAAAGTGTCTAAGTGACTAAGTGATCATAGGTAGCTTTATAAGTGATCATAGGCAGCTTTATAAATTATAGTTACTTCTCTAGTAACTAAATAATTTCTACTAATAACTGCTTTCTGATAACTACTAACCCAAACTAATTCAAACCTACCTATATTTGAGACATTATTGTGAAAAAACTCTAGCAATTAATTACTTTTACAGAGTCTAGATACTTCCTTAAAGCAACTAGATGACGTAAAAGTTAATTAAAACTTAGATACTTTTATAAAGTAACTATTACGTAGTGAGTTTTAACTTGATAATCTTACAATATTTAGATACTTAAAGTAGCTAGATACTAAATACTTATAATATCTAAGTGATTTTTTTCATAAAGGAAAAGCAACTATATCATAGACACAGTTGAATGAATTCATAACAGTTAGTTTAAAGAAGTAATTATTATTTTTTACATTAGGATTAATAGTTCTTGCTTAAAGTAACTAGATAGTACAGTTACTGACTTTTTTTTCAAGGCAAAAACTAAACATAATTTAGACAGTTTTGTAAAGCAACTGGTTACTTTGGCAATAATTTGTTAATTAAAGTACCTAGATACAAATTATCTAAATTAGCTCCTATAAAGCAAAATATATTTTATTATACAGAATTTCGTAGAGTATTTTATAATTAGATAGTTTTAACTGATAAGTAAACACTGTAATTTAGTTACTTAAAACGCCTAGATACTTTGTAGTCAAGTGGACATTTCCATACGGCAGAAAGTAATCGTGTATTTTCATAAAATAATTTGCAACAGTTACCTTTAACTAGCAAACACTTACTTCTACAGCATCTATCTCGGTAACTAAATACGTTGTAACAAAGTTACCTTCTTATAGGGCAACAAGTCAGCATATCTCAGACACTTTTAAGTAGTAACACTTTACTGTATCTAGCTAGTCTTGTAAATTAAATACTTAGTACCGTGAATATTTTCGTAAAGAAGGTAACTCGAAGAAACTACTTTTTAGTAACTACATAGTTAATTTAACAATGTCTAGTTACTATAAGTAACCAGATACCACTTAGAGTCTAAATGACTTTTGGTGTATGACAAATAGGTCTTAAATAATTTTGTAAAAAAACTGGTAGCAATTACTTACTTTTAATTAGTATCTAGCTATTTTTACGGCATTTAGTTACTGAAAGCAACTAGATATTTTGAATTAAGTAAGATTTTCCTTAATATAAGTAACAGCTATGTGCTAGATAGTTTCGTAAATTTAGTTACTTTTACAGTATCTAAGCACTTGTAACTAGATAGTAACAGACACTTAATATTTAAGTAACTTTATAATATTTTAGATTCGCCAGATACTTGCTTTAGATACTTTCGTAACTAATTAAATTTTGTAACAAACTGCACTATCCTAAAATAACTAAATACTTATTATCTAAATGCCTTGGGTACTTTTGTAAAGTATTTCATAACTAGTTACTTTCAATTAGTAATTATAGAGTTAATTTTACCCAATCAAGCTAATTAAAATAAGTAGACACCTAGCATCTAAGTAACTTCTTCCTAAGGCAAGAAGTAACTATATCTTAGATTCGTAAAATATGAAATAACTAGGCATTTATTAAGATTAAGTATTCATTAAAGTAACTCGTGACACAACCACTAAGTATAATATTTTAGATATCTTCGTAAAGAAACTGGTAGGAATAACTTTAAATGAATAATTAGTGGCTTATACAGTTTTGAGCATCTAAGTTCATCTAAATGTTTTACATAATTTCGTAAAGTAACTTTTAGCCAAGAACGTTAAAGTAACGTTCTTGACTTTTAGCTACTTTACGAAAAATGCCACTTATCTTTCGTAAGAGCAACTATATCATAGATAGTATTTTCGGAAAGTAACTCATAACTATATAGTTTTAATTAGTAGGTAATAATTTATGCTTAAAATAAAATACTTTTAGTCTAAGTGTAAAGCAAACAGTAATTATTTATATCTTAGTTATTTTCGTGAAGTAACTCGTAAGAGAATTTTTTGAAATGGTGTTTACTGCTTTTTTAGAGAATGTCGAGAATATTAGAATATACTTTTGAAGTATCTTAGTTAAGATACTTTTGCAGCAATTAGTGCAGTCAAAAGTATCTAAACTACCTCCACAATACAGAGCAATGGCAAAAAGTGTTTTGGGAAATGACGAGTTCTTGAAAAAGTTTTACATGCCAAAGTAAATGGACTAATTAGGTATAATAGGTACAAAACAATAATATAAGTTAAATCCTCTATGTATAATAAACATATTTACATGCTTGTAGGCATATTGCATAAATATATTTGTTTGTTTACTAGTAATATTTGCCAACTAAGTTAGTACAAGTTCTTTCCTAGATTTTTGCAAATTTCAAATAATAGGTGACAACTGGTTTATTTCGCTTAAGAAAAAGCTTATTTTAACTATACCAAGTTTGAATTAAAACACAAAGAGAAAAAATATGCATCCTCCTGTCCTGAAAAATATTTTATATCGACTGGAATTCTCTTTTTCTGTGATCTAGAAAATTAATGTAAAAATAGTGGAAAACAAATAAGTTCAAGCAACTACTCGCTTTTAAAGCAAAAATCTCGTCATTAAAACTGATATTCCTCGTTTTGGTACAACGTATGGTTTTAGTACAAAGATTTAACACTCCTACTGCTCCGGTGAAAAAATGTCTAAACACATTTGGCACGAATAAGACTACAAAGCAGTTAAAATGAAATGTTTTAAACAACTCTTGGTAATTAAATTACCCAATAAAGAACAACTTTCACTTACAATCAATACCGTTTTCAATCATCGTAGTTCTAACTTCGAAGCGGTCGTCGTTTTCAAACGTCAGCCGCATTAAAAACGTCTCGCAGATAGATATTTATTGCTCATTAAAAACTATTACCGCGACCCAAATACCAGCACGTATATATCACAAAAATGTGTCGTAAAAATATTGTTTTTATTTTCTGTTTGGTTTGATTCAATAGACATACAGATTAAGAGCGCGATTACAGGATTTTAGAACAGATGCATCTGAAATTTGGAACTGGAATGTTTAGAAAAAGACAAACTAGTTATATGATTACTCCGAAAAGAAAAATAATTATAAAAATAATATTTCAAAATTATGTACGACCACATTGTATTATCACCTAAACACTATAAGCGAATTAACCTAAAAAATAGTAGTTGTCGCCTCTTTAGAAATTTAACAGGTTAGTTACTATATGCATTTGTAATTCAAGCACAGTTAAAATTATGACCAGGAAAAAATTGGAAAAGCAACAAAAACCTACTAAGAACATACAACAGAAAAAAAAGAAGAAAAATACAATACGTAAAAAGAAAGTATTACAAAGGACACAGTTAAAATAAATTTAGAATAATTAAATACTCGGATAGGTATGGCTCTTATCCATATAGAACCTTTTGTTATTCCCCTTGCATCATGTGTTTTTACGATAATCATTAACTAATTAAACCAAACTTGATCAGGAAAAAGTCATGAATATTGACAATTTTTCCAAACAAACGTTCGAGACATTTATGTTATAAGAAATTTCATAAACTGGATTTCTATTAATCAATACCTCTGGTTGATACGATCAATTCGTCCCCGTATTACCGCTGCTTTAACGTTTCATTATTATATGACCTCGTATAAATGGTGATTTGGTTCAAAACCACTTACATTGTTTTTTTTTTTATTGAAGTCTCTATCTCATGTCAAAAAATTGAGCTGAGAAAGATATGTTACATGAAAAAAAAACAATAATAATGAAACTACACTTTTTTCTCACTCTGTATGACATATTGTTAATAGATAAAAACGGATTCAAGTTGATTTAATAAAACCCTATTTTGTTCAGTCTATCTACTGGTTCTTCAAACACTCAGAAAAAGACAAAATTATACGATAAATACCGCAAGCACAAAATTTCAATAAAATTGCATCGTTTTACTACCCAGTATATAGAAACTAAAATTCTTTCAAAACCACTATCGCCCAAATTAAATATATTTTATAAAAATATCTAGTTTAAAATTATTTTCACAGAACTATATAGATACTTTTGAAAGATGCTTAGCTTATCTAATCAGAAAAGAATCTAGAATCGGATAAGTGTACTTATTGTTACTTTATAGTTACATTTGTAGAAAAAATATCTAGATAATCTAGTTAGTTGTCTTCGAGGGAAATCTATCTAGATACCCTAACTAAATTTGTCTGAAAAATTATATAATTACTTTACAATTAAATTTGAAGCGAAAATATCTAAATAATCTAACTACATATGTTTGAAGAGTATTCGATTAATTTATAGTTACTTTTAAAGAAAATTATCTGGATAACTAGTCACTTTATAGTTACGTTCACGAAACTAAATAACCTTGAAAAATATTTAGTTGCTTTCGTAGAAAAACTAGTTAGTTACTTTACCTGGATACGTCTTAAAAGTATCTAGTTACATTATAGTTATTTTCGTAAAAATATTATCGAAATATTCTAACTAGATACTTTCAAAAAAATCCAACTTTATATTATATTCGTGGAATTGGATACTTTTGAAAGTAAGTTAATTTCGTACAAAAATAATCTGGTTACTCGTACTACATTCTTTTCAAATATTATCTAGTTCAAGTATATCTGCAGTTATTTGCTGAGGTAGAAAATATTAATCTTATATTCTAATTAGATTCTTTTGAATAAGACTATGATTACTTCGAAGTTGAGCTCATACAACAAGCATTTAGATAATACAAGCAAAAGTATCTGGTTAATTTACAATAGCTTCGGTAACAAAAAGGTTCTAGATGCTCTGCTCTAACTAGATATTTTTTAAAAATATCTAGTTATTTTAGAGTTACTTTCATCGAACTAGATATATTTTACTTTCTAGGAAAAGTATTAAAATAATCTAACCAAATTCGTCTCAACAATATCTAGTTAATTTAGACAGAAAAAGCATTCTGATATGCTTTTAAAATGTCTAGTTATTTTATAGTTACTTTCGTAACATAATTATCTAATAAATACTGCAACTAGATAAAGTATCCATAAAGCTACTTATTAATTACATTCGTTGGACACTAATTTCGCAGAAAAAGAATTTAAATACTGTAAACAGATTATTTTGGACATGCACCTAGTTATATTATAGTTACTTTCGAAAGAAAGGTATCTAGCTGCTCTAACTAACATCTTTTGAAGAAGTATTTAGTTATTTTATATTTACCTTAATATACAGAACAAATATCCAGATACTGTTACTAGATTTTAAAAATATTTAGTAAGTACTATATAATAGATAACCTTTGTAAAATAACTATTAGCGGAAGTAAATATAATTTAAACGCATAGAATATATTTAAATACTATAATTAGATAATTTGGAAAAGTATCTAGTTATTTTCGAAGAAAAAGATTGCAGATACTCTAATTAAATTCGTATAGCGTAGCGTAAGCGTATAAGCTACTTTACTAAATATTTAACCACATACGTTAATTCATACTAACTCTCGGAAAAATATCTAGATAATAACTAGAGACTTTTTGAAAGATCTAGCTATTTTACAGTTACGTGCATGGAATGAATGTAATTATATATATTTTTTTAAATATAGTTTTGAAAAATATTCAGTTACTTATTATTAGTATCTAGATTCTAACCAGATTTATTGGAAATTGTATTGTAATTCTAGGAAATAACTTTAACCAAATGAATAGTTTCTTCTGCAAAAAGACAGACACAAAGTCCAGATGCAAGAATAAGAAACGAGATTGACTACATAGCAACAGAAAAGATATTTTCAATGACGTTTCGGTTCTAAACAAGTTCATCACAAGCAGCGACCACAGGCTGGTGAGAGCAAACATCAACATAAAAATCAATAAAGAGCGACACAGAATGATTAGAAAAAAAAAACAATGAAAGCTTGGATGACCACAAATCTCGAAGAATACCAGAATGAAGTCGATGAATATCTCAAGCACAACAGAATATTTAATGAAACTAAAAATATCTTGAATGAGGGAATCATAGAAGCCATAGAAAAAGCCAAGAAAAGCACTGTTTAAAAGCCAACAAAGAGGAAAAATTAAAGTTATTAGAAGAAAGAAGAACATGAGAAACAATCAAATTGACTGTCAACAACTGAGAGAAATAAACACAACGGTCTCGAAAGCCATAAGAAAGGATCTAAGATATTTCAAATTGAATAAAATAGAACAGACCATCCAAGAAAATAAAAGTTTAAAAGTCCTAAGAAGAAAACTGAATAACGGAAAACAAGAAAAATGATTAGCAACAGACAACAGCTATTAACAACAGTAGAAGATTCTATAAAGATCATTATAAAAGCAAAATAGAGGATAATCTAAGTTTAGAAGCAGCACTCAGAAAACAAGTATTAAATCAAGAGTCAGAACTTATGTCAGAAATAACCTTAGACGAAATAGAAAATGCAATATCTAAAATAAAAATACACAAAGCCCCAGGTGAGAACCGTATAGTTTTTGAGGCTATTAAGAATGGGGGACAACAACTGTTAATGGAAATTCAGAAACTTCTCAACATGTGCTTGAGAGAAAAATCATTAACTGAGGCTTGGAATAATACTATAACAATACTGCTTCATGTAAAAGGAGACAAAACGGATCTCGAAAATTACCGCGCCATCAGTTTATTAAGCCAACTGTACAAACTTTTCATCAGAGTAATAACATCGAGATTATAAAACAAGATTGAGTTTTACCAGCCGAAGGAACAGGCAGGATTCCGAAGCAACCACCGAACACTCGACGGAACAAATAATCATCTGCAAACCGTCAAAACCCTCATCGATGAGACCTTAGAATACAACAAGCCACTAGTGTTAACTTTTGTCGATTTCACAAAGCATTCGACACTATTGAATTGGACAACTTATTGGAAGCATTAAATGAAAGCCGGATAGATAGTCTCTATAGCAGACTTATTTATGTAATCAGATTACATGACGACTGCAATCAGTATCAAGGAGATACTATATGACCGAAACTATTCATCACCGCAATGGAATATGCCTTTAAAACATTATATTTGGACGAGAAAGGAATCGTTATAGATGGGGAAAAATTAACAACCTTCGATATGCTGACGACATTGTGTTAATATCGGACAAAATGAGGGAAATTGCTGGCACAATTGGAAACTGCGTGTTCAAAATTAGGATTAAATATGAATCTTATGAAAATCAAATTAATGACAAATCTAGTGACTAATGATCACCTTACAGTAAAAGGTAAAGGTATAGAGCTTTCCGAAAAATTCATTTACCTCGGACACGACATTACCATCGGTAAAGACAATCAGATGTGCGAAAGAAGGATAACCGCAGCCTGGGCAGCATATGGTGCTTTACGAGAAGTATTCGAAGGGAAGGTTTTTGACCACTGTGTACTTCCGGTACTAACGTATGGAGCAGAAACAATCACCCTAGCAAAAAAAGTGCCATCAAATTAAGAGTAGCCCAAAAACGCATGGAAGGGTCACTGCTACGAATCACTCTAAAAGATCGAGTTGCACACGAGAACCTAAGAGCTAGTACAGGTGTTACAGATGTGGTAGAAAGAATGGCAGTTAAAGTGGAACTTGGCAGGTCATGTGGCACGATTGAGGGATGGACATTGGACACGCAAGCTGATAGAATGGAGACCAAAAGCGGACAAACCATTACCTCGTAAGGTAATGGACAAGCGCAATCGAGGACGACCACCCAGGCACTGGCTTGTAATTGGCTTCAGAAGGTAAAGGATCGGAGGAAATGAAGAAAAATGGGAGAGGTCAATGTCCAGCAGTGGACGTGAAGGGCTCTTGATGATGATGATGATGATTTTAATTAGTTTGAAGTATACACTAGTTAGTTTACAGTTACCCGAATAAAAAAAGAGAATCCAGATACTCTAACTGGATACGTTTCAAAAACATCTCGTTACTTTCCTGGGATCTTAATACCTTAAATAGATTATTTCTAAAATACCTTACTTTATAATTAAATTCACTGAACTAGTAATTTCTGAAAAAAAGCGTCCCAGTTATGCTAACCTAATAATAATATAATAAAAGCTAGTTCAGCCCGCAAGACGAATTTTTCATGAAATCAAACGTTTAACTATATATAATATTCAGAATAGTGTGTGGAATTATATTTAGAAAATATTGAACTATATTTTAGTTTTTATTTAAAAAAAAATCACTTACCCTTCGGTTGGAACAGTCCTTCGGCGTTAGATCTGAGGCCACCGTCCCGAAAATTGTCGGCTAAAAATAAAACTCAATTTCAGCAAAAGTTCGAATATTATCCTGGAAACTCGGCTAGTTTTATTAAAATTTAATATTTGAGCGAGGACGGAAATTGCATGTGGAATATTAAACTTCTGCCAAAGAGTTGAGCCGATATTGTCCAGGGTTTTCGTTTATAATTTAGACCTCCGAGCCAGAGTAAAAAAATTAATAAAATAGATGTAGGGATTTGAGAGATTTGTAACCAAAACTCCTATCTCTGAGTATGCAGAGAGAGGCGAAAATGAGCCGTACACTAAAGTTGTGTTTTTTAACAATTTTTACAGTTCTGAATGGTCTGATATTACATATGCTAGGATCTAATGTCTATTGGTTTACAGAGCATCCTGTATAGTTATTTGTCCATGAAACGTTTTGTTTTAAAGGCTCACTAACTTGTAACGACTTATCGTAAAAAAGCTTTGTTATGACGATAGCAATAAATAGTACAGCGATTAAAGCTGGCTACAATAAAAAAAAATAATGGCGCATAATTTTAAACGCCTATAAAATTTTAGTCGTATCCAAAAGAGAACAATAACAATTATGTCAGCAAAGTGCTAATAATTTCTGGACATATCAAAGAAATTTTCATCAAATTTTGCCGTTTAACCCATGAAGGATTGGTGCCATATTGGCAACACTGGCAGTATTGAGCGCAAGCAGCCTTATTGAGGTTATCTCAGATTATTATGATTACATGCATGTACTGGACCAGCAGAAAACAAGTGGTTCTAAGATCTATGTGTGGCATAAACTTATTCCATTGTTGTTTGTAAAAAAAATTTCTCATCGTACTTTTATTGGTCAAAATGGATATACAATTTGTGTAAGTACCTAATTGCAAAAATCGCTTGTGAATAAGTACTACACTTTGCTAGCTCAAATAACATTGAGGCTACACTGGAAAGATAACTTGTTTCACCGTGATAACCAACAACTCGCGAAATAGATCCGCTTTTGCGATATTTTCTTTCCAACCTTGGCCAGTATGTACTGGCATCCTGATTTTCTTTTTTGGAGGGGGTTTGACTCTAGAAGAGGCTTTGAACATGGTCTGAAGATGACGGTAACATTAGAAATATTTGTATTCAGCCCCCAGATACTGGAGTCCTCACAGATGATAATTCGAGCAAGATGGACAATCTATCAAGGAAATAGCTCGAAGCTAAAGTTGGAGGATGACCAGAAGGAGACACAGTATGTGTTTTTGAAGAAGCAGAAAGCAAAAGTGAAGCAGCACAAGGAGATGTTCAAGCAATGGATATCGCTCAAGAAGAAAAAGGATGTTCTACACATGAAAGAGAAACTCCATGTAAAGTAGAGAAAATTGACTACGACTTCTTGGACTGGATAAAGGCTGATTTGGTTGACAACCACACAAATTTTCCAGAACAGAGTTACGAACAATATAACATTGTAACGCTGGTAGCGATGTTTGAATTGTTTTCCTGACGACGATATAATTAGCCATGTCCTGAGCGAGTCTATGAGTTATGCTCTACAGAAAAACTTACTGATCCACAAATATCTACACGAGAAGTTAGATGTTTTCTAACTTTTTTCATTCTTTCATAACTAGCTTCCAGGCAAATAAATTACTGGGATACGGAGGGCGACATGGGGAATAAGATGGTAATGAGTACAATACGAAGAGATCGGTTTTTACAATTTGGCGTCTCTTTCATGCTGCAAATAATGAAACTATCGATTATAGCGACAAATATTAATATATCAGATCGTTACCCGACCATTTGCAAAAGAAATTACGTTCAGGAATGCGAACTGAACTGTGACGAGTCGATGGTGAAATATTTTGGGCGTCCCTCTTGTAAACAATTCATCAGATGGAAGGCAATTGGTTTTGGTTACAAGGTGTGATGTCTCAGCACTAAAAGCAGGTATCTGGTGAATTTCAACATGTACGAAGGATCCAATCCTAAATTAAATAAAGATTATTACAAAGTCTTTGGAGCCTGTGCAGCACCTTTCGACACAATGCTCGATAAACTACCCAATGATAAATCCAAATTACCCCTCAAATTTTACTGCGCAAATTTATTTAGGAGCTTCTACTTTTTGCCACACTTGAAGAATCGTGGCTTTGCCTTTACCGGAACAATACACGAAAATCGTATTCCTAGAACCTGCCCTATTATCTCAAAAAATAACTTGCAGAAACGCAACAGAGGTGTCATTGAGTCGATCCTTGATAGAGAACCTGGTATTATCCTTGTGAGGATAACAATAGATAACAATGTTGTACGTGTGGCGTCAACATGTGATGGTGTAGGATCGCAATCGCTTGTGAAGAGGTATTCACAAGACGAAAAGAAAATTATCCAGGTACCACGCCCATGTCTTACTCCACAGACCTGCTGGACGAGAATATCAATCGCTCTAGAAGCGAGATGAGGGCAAAAAAGTGGTATTATTGGAGCTTGATTACCTGGATGCTAGATGTGACCATATACAAAATGCATGGATCCTACACAAGGAATTCAATGCAATTATTACAGGCGACAAATTATGTTAACTTATCTTTGACCACATACCGCGTTGCTGCAAGGCAGATGATATTATATATGACATGTGGGGCACCTACTGTGACCAATACCAAATCACAAAAAATAAATGTGCAGGTGAAGAATGCAAATCGATAATGCGTACAAGATGTGTAAAATGTGGAGTTGCTTTATGCAAAAAACCTAATTTGCAATTTCATGCACAGCTGTAGGTAGCTTATTTGTCGATTTAGATTTTCGTGTTATTACTTGGGCAGGTAGCCATAGGAGCTTACCGTTGCCATTTGGCAACATCGAATATTTTGGAATTTCAAGATATTTCTAGATTATTTTTGTTCTTTTTAGATAGTTATGTTAATTTATGTTGGATTTTTTTTAACATTTACGAAATAAAAATTTTCATGAACTCCGTCCTTCATGGGTTAAAAACGATTAAATACTTACAAATCACCTCAAAATACAACTACAGTCTGCGATTTATTTATAACCAAAATATCCTACAAATCACTAGTTTCCCTTGAAAACAATACATAATAAAAAAACAAAATAAAATCCGAGCTATTATATCGGATCTAAAGCAGTTATTTGTTGCTGATAACGTTCTGTAATAAAACTATAATAGTCAATTAATTACTTTCCATTCCGATGTAATGAAAAAACTTTTTCCGTTGTTCGATGGAAAAGTTTCTCCACGAAAGGAAGGCGATGCAGTCATTGTCTGCCTTTGATGGAAAATTGAGGATACAAAAGACGAAAAATGGGAGAAAAATTCGCTTTGTTGTCGAACAATGATGATTGGATTTTGGACGATTAATAAATCGGGAAAATATCGGGAAAACCTAAGTAGTTATTTAAAATAAGAGCCGATCTAAATTAATTTCAAATTATGCGAAAGTAACTTTCAGCCATTTTGGGTAAGTCTTATGCAGACATTTGGGTCCATCATTTTAACTTATTTAATTATTGTACTACTTATATTAACTAAAATTCTTTATTCAAATATTTTACACAATTTTACATTTTTTTAACACATCACAGTGAAAACATTTTATGCTGTATCATATATTCATGTATGGAACCGTCGCACAAATATATAAGCCATTAGATGTATAACCTGCCATCTATATCTACACCTATTAAAGCATCATCATTATTCCTACTCACTTTCAGAGTAGTTGTACCAAGTGGATTGATTCATAACCAATTTAGCTAGAATATTTTATTTTACCAAATACTGACATAACTTCCAAAATTTACACGTCGATGATACACCCCCCTATACTTACTAAAAATCCATTCGTATACCCGTTCGCACCAACGAAACTAGCGCATTTACTCAGCTGGTCGCAAATATAGTCAGTGTCGTCATACGAGCTCAAGGAATCGATACTGCTCTGAGTGAAATCGATTTTGTCGGTAACACCGGAACTCATGTGGCCTGAGTCCTTGCTGAGACACTGCTTGGGCTCCCTGTAAGTCATTGGCGGCTCGTGTTCCGACTCGTAGCTCGAAGCACTCGAACTGCTGCCGAATTTCGACCACTTGGAGCTGTTGGTGAACGTGTCGTTGGGGCTACCTAAGCAACAATTAATGCTGTATATCGGATATTGGTGCAGTCAGTCGGTAGGATAATATTTAAGAAATACGAAATAAACGATGTAATTTCTAAAAGCTAACCGTTATATTTTCCGTTCATCAACTCGGCGGTTGGAATTATTTTGATTGGTTCAAAAATTTCCGTCATAGCGCTGGTATAGTAGGAATGATCTTTGGTTTCTCGACTCCTCTCGTCCACCACTTTGCCATCTCTTGACACGGTCACTTCTTCTTTGATCACCGTCGTGCTTTTGACAGACAATGAAGTATCGAGTTTTACGGGGGCTTTTAAAATACCACTAAAACAAATAAGGTACTTAAATTAAACATCTGTAAAAACAAGAAAACATACCTAAATCATGAGCCACTCTATTATTATATAAGAAATATTGCTAAATTAGACACCATCACGCTTCTTTCTTTTTTTAGGAACATATTTATAGAGACATTTATACTACTACGTGTTTATAGGGTATGACAAATACTAACGCCTGCAAGTGGATCTACAAAACACTAAAATAATTGATTAAACTGGAGAAAATATGGGTGTTAGAAGTTCAATTATTGTACATTGTGGCTCAAATTCGAGTCTATGTATGCGGATCTCGAAAACCGTAAGTGTAGGTCAAATTAACAATATGCCGCTTAGAAAGTTTTGAAATTCCGAGTATTTCCGGAGATATCCGGAAAAATCAAAATTTGGAAAAAAAAAAATATTTTTTTCCTAGGCTTATTTAAAAACGGATTTCAAATCGATTTGCACTTTTGCATTGCCACTTTTTCCGCTCTATCCACTAATTAATGGGTCCAACGTTTCGTCTTCAAGGGGTCATCATGAACTTTTTTGTTTTATGTTTTTTCGATATTTCTTTAATCGTAATTTAAAATAGTTTAAGTTACCAATACTTTTGAACTTTTTATATTCTATAAAAATATTTAATTTTCTTGTTTGTGTTAAATGGAAAATTAGAGCCTTTATTTCTAATGAAAATAAAAAATAGTAGAATTAAATAAACAGGTTCGTTTATTTATTACCTCAAAGCCGAATAAATAATAAACAAAATAAAATTAAAATTTAAAAGAATATTAAAAAAAATTAATAACATATATGTACTTATATTAATAATGCCATTATCATCTGAAAAAAAAATCGGATTTTAAAAAAACAAAGTTGATGGTGTCTCCTTGAAGACGAAACGTCGGATTCCAAACTGGATATCAGCGGATAGAGCGAAAAATGTGACAATGCAAAAGTGCAATTCAATTTGAAATCTGTTTTTAAATAAGCTCAGGAAAAAATAAAACGATTTTTCAATACGTATTTCGTTTTTTTTTCCTGATATCTCCGAAAATACTTCGAATTTTAAACCTTTCTAAACTGAATATTGTTAGGAACCTAAATGCGCAATTTTGCGTTAATTTGACCGACATCTCTTAGTATACCCTAATTCACGAACGCACAGAGCCAATATCGTTGAAGGCGTGGCCAAATTTGAAATGCTAGTTTACCCTTACCCATGTATTTACGGTGCAATGAGATTCGCGCCTACCTAAAGCAATTTTATGCCTTCACGCATACGTACGTGCTAATATATATATTTTTCAAAGTGGTCTTTTCTTATTTTTTCTTGACTTTGAACATTGTCTTGGGGTAGTTTTGTCTGGTTGCGCCCCCGGAGCGAGCGAAGCGAGAGGAGTGCTATGCGTGAAGTGAAATATTCAAACCGGGGGCTGCTGCCAAATGCGCAGGTTCGAAGGTCGAAAATCTGCTGTAGGTAGACGCGAGTTGCAATGAGCTCTCAAGTTTTCTGGTGATATTGGTCAGATGCTGTGCCTGTAATACGGAAGCGCCGGTACATATACGTAAGCTGCAGACGCGATAGGACCTCGCCATAGGGCGATCGTAATATAAAAGTAGTTGTTTTTCATGCGTCGGGTTAGTCTTTGTTGGTTGCGCCCCCGAAGCGAGCGAAACGAGCGGAGGGCCAGGCATTGGGGTTTTTTGAGGTTATGTTTGGAAAAAGTTTTTATTTTTCATTTTAGGCATGCCTTGGGTTAGGTTTGGTTAGTGTTGGTTGGCTGCGTCCCCGTAGCGAGCGAAGCGAGCGGAGGACCATGCATGAAGTGTAATATTAGACATTCTAAAATAGTAAACAAACCTTTCGATTCCAATTGGCTGTGTGAAGTTTGTATATTAGGGTATGCTGTAGGTATCTCTTATGGTTTTCAAGTTCCCCATACATAGACTCGAATTCGAGTCACCCTGTACAGAGAATAGGAAGTTGGTAAAATTACATTGGTTTTTCTGAATTTTGAAAAACCTAAATCTCCGAAAATAAGTGTAATTCTTCTAAGTTTATTTGAAGAGATATGACAAATGAAGTACAGGGTTATTCGTTTTTAATATTCTTTATATTTTTTAAATTAGTAATTTTTATATAAGTACAGAGTGTAAAGCAAGTGCCCAAATCAATGTTTCATGTTTATCAAATTATTCCTTTTTTGGATCCCTCCGAACTTTCCATGTATCTATCACTACTTGTGTTGTTGCCTATATTTTTATTAAATTAGTGTTCAATGATCTTTTGTATACACAATAATTAAATATTATAAGCTACTGAGAAAGTTAAATACATTTTAACTGAACCTTTATTAAATGCGCTTTAATAGAAAAAATACACAAAGAAGAAAAATGCAGCTTCATATCCAGAACAAAATACGCCTAATACATAGCTACACATTTAAAAGAATATGATAAACTTATTGCCAACAATTAATTTGCTAGGACGAAACACGAAACGAAACGAACCAATCTGCGCTATGAAAATGATGATAAGAAACTAAATGTTTGGCTATATTTTCTAGATAGTAAAATAACATTAATTATATTAAGTTATTTAAAAAATCCCGATTCATATAGAGAGCCGTTTTACTTTTTGGTAATCAATTTTTTTATATCTTTTATCATAAAATATATAAATGAGGCAATCTATATTTATTTCATTTTCATCTCTATTTGTTTCGAGCTTTTACGAATACTTATTTTATAAAATACCAATTTCCATTATTCCATGAATACCCATTAGATCATTAGAGCGATAAGTAAAACTATAGGATAGTTTTGTCCTTTTCTACCATATTACTGAGATTATTGAATTTTTGAAAGCTTAGTAGTAGAATTGCTTACCAGTATTTTACAATCCTTAAAAAAACAGAATTAAATGAAATATATAAAAATATAATATATTATTATTCATGCTCATTTTAAATAAATACTAATAGGAGACTTTAAATCATAAAAGAAAATAATATGTAATTTGAAGGAATCAATTTATTTAAATTATATTTAAACAATGGTAGTAAAAAAATATTCCTCTGCGACATAATTTGTCATTTTTACATATCATTAAATATTATGCATCGTTTGTGGCAGTCAATTTTTTTTTCGAAATTGAATACTGCACATTCATAAATGCGACTAGTCCAAATAAAATAAAAAAATTCCATTAAATTTAGATAGTGAGCGCTTTATTTCACCAAAAAACTTTTTTCATAATAATATAAAACCAACTAAAAAAATGTTTAGTAATTATTAAAATTAAAATATAATATACTTATAAGAGTGGTATGGGTATAGCTATGTAAATATCGCTATTTAAATTATTTCGAAATTAATACATATAGATTTATTTTTATAGTCATTTCATTGTTATCAGACTATCGGAAGTAATTTTAATTATTACGAAAACTAAGGGATATTTTTGTCCTATTCTAATATATTACTGGGATTACTGAAATTTCGAAAGCTTGATAATAGAATTGTATACCAGTATTTACAATAATATAACGATAAGTAAAACTAAAGAATATGTTTGTCCCTTTCTTCCAGATTACTAAGACTACTGAAATTTCGAAAGCAATAATAGAATTGTACACCAGTTTTTTACAATAATATAGCGATTAGCAAAACTAAAGGATATTTTCATCCAGTAATTTACATCCACATCTATTTGAAGTGATTTAGTTATATGTTAGACAATATCCATTTATGTCATTGTCCTCTGGAAAACGTGAAATTGGCCACACATGTGGTTGCTTCAAGTAAAAGTAAACATTTAGTGTTAAGTGCCCTTCAGGAGAACTCCAATTTTATCTCGAGAACATGCTTGTTAACAACCTTGAATTATATATTTTCGTTCGAATTTGAACACTACACATTCAAAATGCGACAAGTCCAAATAAAATCAAAATATCCCATTAGCATGATAGCTTTATTTCACCAAAAAACTTTACTTTTAACATAATATTATAAAACAAACTAAAAAAAATTTTTAGTAATAATAAAAATTTAAATATAATATGCTTATAAGAGTGGTATGGGTATACCTACGTACGTTGTTTAAATTCTTATGAAGTTAATACATATAGATTTATTTGTATAGACATTTCATTGTTAACAGTTTATCGGAAGTAATTTTAATTACTACGAATTTCAATTAATACCTATTTTTATGATTAAAAATTTAATGGTTTGCAAGCATTTATTATATGAATTTCTATTATTCGAAGTGCCATCTATTAGTGAAACAACCGTTACTTCAGCTGCAGCTCATTGTTGTCAAACTTTATTGTACCCACTGACTACGTTTATGTTCGTAAGCCCTAAAGAAACGTAATTTAAGCTATGGGAGTAAGTTGGTGTAAATCTAAACGCTTTCTGCAATACAATTTAGCAAAGCAGCAAGTCGTAATGATGGATGGCTCTACTTCGGATAATTATGCACAAATGCTCGAAAATAATGGAAATAGGTAATCATAAAAATAGGTAATCATGAAAATTCTAAATCACAACAATTACTAATAAGTATAATTGCTATTCATAGAACTTCATAAAAATTAAAATTGTTTACCGAAGAAATGTATCCTCGAATGTATCATCCATTATGTTTGTAATAATTTTAATAGATGGCAATATTAATTACTTTGTCAATAAATTCTTTGTAGGAAAAAATTAGAATAGTATAATAAAATGCTATATATGCTGTTTTTATTATAATATTACACTAGAAAGTGAAAAAAGTTGTACATTTTTGTGAAATTGCGAATTTTCAGCTCTTAATGAAAGTCTTTAAAGCACTTAGGACGTATTTGAAACTTTTACAAAATACTTGAAACTCTCAATAAATTCGTGCCTGAAGTTATTATTTTTGAAAACTATATGTGCTGAAGTAAATTACTTTTATAAAGTGTTTAAAGTGCTGTGCAAAAGCTTTAATGAATTCGCTGCTTATGGTCAGCAATATCATGGAGTCCTGTTACTTAGAGCAGTTAGAAACAGTTGCAATCCGACTTTTTTTGAAGTAAATTCTTTTATAAAGTACCGGAAGTGCGTCAAACACTTTCCACAAGTGTTTTCCATTTTCTTATTTATTAGTAGTGCCTTAAGAGCTAGCAAAGCCAGTGACTCTTGCGAAGGGGTTTTGATAGCCTTCAAAAGAAATTCCTTTAACATATGCTTAAAGCAATGAAAAATGCTTTATAAAATGCTTAAAGCCCTTAAAAGATGATTCGTGCCTAAGGTCGACCTTTTAAATATATGTTCAACTAATTTAAACCTTTAGAAAAGCGTCTGGAGCATTTAAAAATCACTGAAAGCCACTGGAAAGTGCTTGAAACTTTCACAGAAATAATTGGAGCTATCTTTAGAAAGAATAATATGCTAAAGGATACCCTTTTATAAAGTGCTTGAAGCGTAGTGCATGATTCCCATTTTGTTTTATTTTATAGATTTGCCCTTAAAAGCTAGAAAACCCATGATGTTCTTACAAAATAATTGAAGTCATTTAAGAGCTCCGTACCGGAAGCCGATTTATTTTTGAAAATACAAGAGTTGTGATTATTTGTATAAAAAGCTACACGATGTTTTTCTAAATTTTATCAACTGCCCCTAGACCGTTAAGCCACCAGGTATTGTTGAAAAGTTCCGGGCCTTTAAGCATAATACTTGAAGCCTTTAAAGCGCTCTTAAAAAAATTAATGAGACTTTCACAAAATGCTTCAAGGTGTTTTAAGAAACCCTTGACTGTAAACAAATTACTTTTGAAAAGAACCCAACTAACTCTTTGTATAATAGTATTTCGAGCGAGCAGCATCAAATATATATTTTTTATAGATTTATCCCCCGACAAAATTATTTTAAGCACTTAACAAAAGTATTTGAGGCCTTTACAAAGCAGGTGAAGCTGTAAGGATGAGCTTGAACTCCCACAAAATGTTTGAAGCGCTTTTAAGAAATTCGTATCTGAAGCCGAATAACTTTTGAAAATGTACCCAAGTGCTGCAGTATTTAAAAACTTTTCTCAAGTGCTTCTCAGTTGTTTTAATAGATTTGCACCGGTGTCTCAGCTACTGAGTCCAGGAAGGTAAATGGGATTGAAGCCCTAGTAAGAAAATCTTTGTTGAAGGCCAATTACTTTTGAAAATATAATATGTGCGGATGTAATTAAAACTCTTTCTACAAATTGATTCCAGTGCTTTCCATTTTTTTTTAAATAGATAAGTAGTGAGTATTGCTAAGGAATTTCACTTAGTGAAAATGATTTTAGTGTTTACAAAACGCTTGAAGCTTTAGGAAGTGCTTGAATATTTCAAGTTCTTAAAAAATTCGTGCATGAAGCCAAAATACTTCTGAAAATAATATGTGCTGAAGTAATTAAAACCCCTTGTGTGCTGAGGACCAAACAAGTACTTCCCAATATTTTAAATAGATATATCTCTAAAAGTTTTCTAAGCCAGAAGTTTTATTACGGAGTTTCGGGTTCTTTAAATGCACTTCAAGTTCTCGGAAAATGATTAGCATCTGAAGCCAAAAACTTTTCAAAAAACAAATAAAATATGTTAAAACAAACTGCTTTTATAAAGAAATTTTAGTTTGCAATTACTCTAAGGGATACTGTAAATTGCTTTTTTAGAAATTTGTTGCATCTTTTAGTTTATTCTAAAATTTTAAGATATTTTTGGATAATTATCTCCTAAAATTGATCGATTTGTGCCTGAAAATTAATTAGGCTTAAGTCCTACTAATGGGTTCGAACCCCGAAAGAAAATGATTGAAGTCTTTAAAAAACTCTTAGAAAGTGTTTGAAGCTTTCACTAACCGCTAAGAGCCCTTTTAAGGAATGATTTACTGAAGCATTAAAAACTGAACTCTTTGAAAAATTACTTGGGGTTTTTTAAATCACCGGTATATACATTTACTAACAGTAGAAAATCGTTCTTACCTGTCAATAAGCAACTTATTCAACAAATCACAAGGAGGCACCTGCCCCGTGATCAAAGCCTCTTTAATAGCTCTACCATCCCTGCCTTCCAAAGTGACGGGAATGCCGTTGATGAACAACACTTCTTCTTCCCTGATGGACGATTTCTTCTCGCAATCGACTACTTTGGCCCCCTTGCCCAAGATGGCTTCAACCGTCTCTTGGATCTCGGGGTCGTCCATCTATGGGGACTGGGTCTGGGCTGCAAGGAGGAAAAGCACGTGTTTTGGCGCGATTCTTAGGAATTATTGGAGGTTGTTCGTCTTAAAATAGTCGAGGAGAAGCAATATATACTCGCGCATAACTTTTAAACGGCTGTACCGATTTCGATAAAATTTATTGCGCGTTCCAGAATGTGGTTCCACAAGGTGATTATCGTTGAAAGGAGAAACTCTACCTTCTGATTTTCCTTTCATACATACCCCTCTACTTACGTAAGCGTAAATACATATGTTATTTTAGTTCCGCCAGTCAATTAGGACATACGTACTTTAAGCTGAATGGACTCTATTAATACCACGCGAGGCAATCCGATATTTCCGTATTTCCGGTCGGTGCGCTATCGGCCCTTTCCGCCTACTTAATCGGTGCGACACATGTTACGAATCGGAATTATAGACCACCGTGCGCCAGCTGACAGACAGACAGACGAACAGATCGACTCGAGCGAACAAACAGGCTTCGTTAAAAATGCTTTTCGGAAATGAGCCACGTCAAACGTGATGCAGCGGAATCGTGTCGGGTTATTTCCTGGCGATTCTTCATGGAAATCACTGAAATATGTATAGGATATGGCTTGGTCGTTAGTCATTCTGTATGACAAGAAAGGTTTCGGGGCTGAAATCGGAGTTAATTTCGTATTGATGTGGATTAACCAAAAATTGACAAAAAGGATCATATCCATTAACTCTGCCCTGCTTTATTACTCACTAAGAGCTCATATAAGGTCATACCCCAATTTATTGTTGTAATTATACTGCAGGTTCTGGAAAAAGCTGCAAAAGAATGTAAGAGCTTCTTAAGAGCGAGGAATTTCCATGAAGATCCATTCTTATCTGCGCTTTGTTATCTAAGGTTTTCAAGAATGGTAATAAAATTCCCAGCATCATTTTTATTACCAATTTCTCAGAAAGTGTCCTTTGCGATAAAAATTGATTCAATCAAGAAAACCGACTATTAGTGTTTCTCAGGTTTTGACTGGGGTGCATATTTATGTGACGACAATGCAAATTTAAAAATATTTGAAATAATATTTTACAGACAGCAAAACAAAATGTTTTACAATACATGCAAAAAAGCCTAATACAGTTTTTATACAATATATGTTTAGTTACTGTGCTATACTGAAAACGTAGGTTTAAAAATTAAAAATCCTCAATTGTACTTAACTTTTCTCTTTTTTAAAAGAGAATTTTTAAAAATATCATTAAATGCTTAAAATATTTAAAAATTTTTCAAAAAACACCCCACTGATAAATTATTATTATTATGGTTTAATTAAAACTCAACCTTTTTCAGAGCCTTATAATATAAAGCAAAAATGCACCATTTTGTACAAAATTATCCTTATCAAATACTAGCATTATTTCGCTATTGTATTCCTAACTAAACCAATATTGGCTAAATAAATTCCAAAAGTGATAAAAAAAACAAGTTATGTGGCTCTGGCAATACAATAATTAGAGAAGCAACAAAGATAAATAAAATTTAGAAAAATTAAAATAATGAACATTATTAGGTACTGTGACTGTGATTATTCTATACACAAGTACGTTTCACAGAAATCTCCATAGAGCTTTAAAATATTTAAAATTTTGTATTAGTATATTTTTATATTTTTGCATATAATTTATAAGTGAAAGGAGCATTGGTTTTCTACGATTCTCATAGATAATTAAAAATATTTGGGTTAGTTTGGATAAGTATGTATTAACATTGACCATAAACAAATTAGAGGAGAATATTTGCAATTTACGGGCAAATCTGGCAATGCCGCACAGTGCGCATTCGCATCCATCTTTGTCGCACATTACTACATTAGCCGTATTCGATTGAGACTGGAGATCAGTTCAAAATGAACTGAAACTAAACTGATATTTCAGTTCAGTGAGCCAAGGTTAAATGAAATTATGAAAACAATTAAAAAAAAGCCGATTGACAATTGAGATTTAAATGCCATCTTTTTTACCTGAACTACTGAACCGATCTAAGTGATACCGGTCCATTTTCGGTTCACTTACCGATGAGCTGGATCACTTTTTAGGTAGTGGTGGCAAAGTGATATTTTTACAATCGAACACGAATCAGTCCAATAAAGTTCAGTTAGATCGATCTGAATCGATCCAAAGTAGTGAATCGAATACGGCTATTGTGTTCACATCTTCAGTGTTACGTTACATAATGGATAAATTCGCACGTGCAACGTTTACGTTAATTTTCATTCCAAAATACCACTGGGGCCACAGGCCACAGGCCTTGTTTCGTTTTCTTGTAACGAAGCTGACGGGTTAAAAAGTAAATGAAATAAATTTATACTTTGAAAAAATGCGCGCGCATTGTAATTTTATTTCATATTATAACACTTGGATATAGTTAGTGGCTTTCTGGAGTAGGTTTATATGATGATCATAAACAAATGCTCATGCGCGGCAGGATATTTTAATTTTTATCTCAAAATGCTTTTGGTTTAGCAAAGGTTGTTTCTAATCTTTCAAAAATACTATAAAAGATTGTCAATGTGGCAGTCTGGGTTAGCTTTATTTTCGATACAAATCTCCGAAATGGAAAAAAAAAATAAAACTTAAGTTAGTTTGGCTTAAATAACGAAAAATGATAAATATCATTATTTTAGGCTAAATTTCTATATTGGTTAAAAAATAATAATACATTTACTTACACTTTGCAATTTTAAAAAATTGGCGCATAGGTCATTACTGCAATTTGACAACAGCGATTACGTGGTCTCCAATGCTTATAAGGAATATATATAGTAACACAGTTTACACTTTTAAAAATGTGTGCCTGTTAGATTTAGAGTACATTTGGCAACACAGCTGGCATTGTTGATTTAGTGTGGCTTAATTTATGCTCAGCCATGTATAATTATTTATACCGTGCCGTGACATTACCAAATATAGATCGTAACCGTCTCAATTGTTCAGTCTTCGGTAGCGCAGTTGTTAAGGTACCGTAATCTGGGGTGAAATTGATCTCAAGGTGCGAAATTGATATTTACGAATTAATTCAATTAAGTATTTTGTTTTTCCAAATAATCCAAGGATTTTTTAAAACTATCGGCAACAACGTATTAGTCAGAAAACACGTGCGTGTCACATATGAATGTTTGGCCTAGGTAAATGTAATTTTCGTTAGAAAAAAACAGATTTAAATGTGCTCTGGTTTTTCAAAGTTTTTTTACCATACAATCTAATTCTATTCACATCAAAAACTAAAAAAACTGCACCTTTTTGGCCAATATTTACATGCTTTCTTACAACAGATATGAATACGCTCTGCTGCTAGGTATTTTCTTTTTGTCGGGGTATTCAGATTTTTAGACTGGGGTCAATTTGATCATAGGTACGGGGCGAATTCAGAATATACGCAAAATGTTTCGAGATTATAAGAGAAAACTTTGCTCTCGTTCCTATAAAGATTATAACGAAGCAAAGCTGGAAAATGCACTTGAAAAGGTCCATGGAGAAGGCTAGAGCTTACGACATGCTTCTGATGAGTATCGAGTTCCTTATTGCATCCCGATATCATGGTCGACATGGAAGAAAGAATGGTGGTCAGGCTATATTTTTGTTAACGAGGAAAAAGCCATTATACAACGTACTGCAATTTGTGGTGATAGGGGATTTCCCCTTGACTTACGAGACGTACGATACCTAGCTCAAAGTGTTTTTGACACGGAGGGTCGACAAGTTCCTTGCTTTAAGGATAATTACCAGGGAATGACTGGGTGTATTTACTGCCGAAGAGACATCAAGGAGAAGTAATACAAAAGGTGGCCGCAAATATTATAAGACCAATAGTCAATATTTCACTATTGTTGCATATTTTGACAATATTCGTAGATAACTAGAAAATATTCCTGACAGCAACATTTTTAACTACTATGAAACAAAAATGTGCAAGATATCCTCAGACAAAAGAGAATGATAAGTCAACGAGGTACTAAGTATCTAGAATGAGTTTTTAATTTCACTAAATCTGCGACTACTATAATGATGTGATATGTATGCTCTTCTGCTTCAGGTATACTTCTGCCACCCTATGTTATCTATAAAGCTGACAAAATGTGGTTGCATAGGACGGAAAATGGTCCAAAAGATTACCTTGCTGCAATGCAGTTTGTTTATATAATTAAAAATATTAGTTTGTGTGCGCCAGTTGCTGGTTAAAAATAATAATAAATTCACTTTCACATTCATGCATACGCAGCGGAATTGAAATTGAAAAATGGCGGGAATTTTTTTTTTCGAAAATACCTCTATATTAGGCTTAATTTACTCCTTACGTTCATCAAAATATAATAAATTTGATTTTACAGCGAGACAAGGCAAGGTAATACATTTAGCGGAAATAGGTACACAGTATTATGCTATGTTTTTGAAAATGTTCGAGTGTTGTGTTATTTGAAGCACATGTATTAACGATTCTTATTTCTAATTCATGATGTATACATAAATGTTACAATGTTACAAAACTCAACTGCATTCTGTACTTTATCGGGTTTTATAGTCAATTAGATATCTCTTCCCCAAGTGTATACGATATTATAAAATGTACATAAAAATGCAGTCACATAATACCCTCATGCATTCATAACGAACGCATGCATACACGACATAGCTCTAGGCCGTATTCTTAACCCAACCTCTTGAGTACATTCTTATGTACGAGTATATGCATGTGCTCGTGGCGTTTTCTTATTTTTTAAACTCTTCTTCCTTTTTGCTTTCGTTTTCGAATACCGGTTCGTTGCGAAGTTGTCGCGCATTTCAACTCGTTTCGGTTTATTTTTATGCTGCGATCAGTTGAGACGTTTCGGCTCGGGCTTTTATTAACTTCACGGCGCTCTACTGACGATAGGAAAAAGGCGAGAAATTCGGTAAAGATGGAGAAATTGCACTCGCCTAACGAGAAACGGAACGCGGCATATAAAGTGACAATACTTAAATATGCGGTTGGCGTATACCTTGTTAAAATAAGCAAAAACCAACGACTTTTATGGGACAATTTCGTATTGAATTCGAAATAACTTTCAAATGTATTCCATTCTTGACATGAACATGAGGCGCACCTTCTAAATTAACGATATTTTTAAAAAATTAGGATCCTAATCGGTAAGGTACAATTCCACCAAATAATTAATTTATTTGTAATTTAATATTTGTATTTGTATTTTTCAGGTACGAAATATCCTCTTAAAAGCTCTAAAAAATGCAAGCTTTCCTCAAACCTAGCTAACTTATTACAAGTGCTTTATCTATGTTTATTACTAGTTCTCAAAAAAAAAACGACAAAAAGTCAGGTGAAGTAAATTCGTTGTTCCAGGCTCGCTGTATTGCATCGATGCGGTGCGATATTGCCAGATGCACCTTCATCGCCTGCACAGAGAATGTTTGATAATTACAGTTGTCATTTTGTCAGCATGCAAATGAAGTTCCACTTGCCACTTTTTCTTTCTCAGCAAATTCCGCACAGGTTTACTATACCACCATGTCAGTAGGTAATTTAAAATGTCCGCTTAGCGACACAATGGACCGAAATAGCTTTAAAGAAATAAACGTGGGATCCTATATACGACCTTCGTTGCACGGACAAATAAAAAAAATGATTACCAATTGCGGCATTAAAACGGGTCGATTAGCCGATTTTCCAATTGAGCACTGAATCGACATGAATTCGTTAAAAAACGTCCGTAAAAGCTTTTATTCGTTTAACCTTCAAAATGCGTTTTAAACGCGATTTAAATTTTTAATGTCGTTTAAAAGCGGGGGCGCGCCCAAAGTGCATTTTAAAGCATGAAATTGCAGTTAAAGTCGCTGATTAGTCCGGATTATTTACGATCTTTTTCTGTATTATGTGAGTGTAATTCTGAAAGTGGCGGCATTTATACCGGATGTCCGAAAATGTCAATATAATTCTAGTATTGCATATAAATTCTTTTCCTATCGGACTTTGTTATGGACCTAGTCATGTTCAAATTGTTACAAATTATAATTATAACACCATTAACACAACAATGAAATTTGAGCACTTAAAAGAGCTCATAGTAGGTAATGCTTATATCCATATGTTTTTTGAAGTGAAAACTCCTTTAGCGCCGTTGGTTATGATTTGAGACTCGATGAAACGAAAACGAGGAAACTGAAAAAGTGACACCAATTTGTCAGTCGTGCGGTTTAAAGCACTTACCTTTTTTTTGAAAATGATCGTAATTCAAGAAAACTTTTTTTAATACCAGTGAACAATGAAACTCTCTAAACAATGCGTAAAGCATTAGTATCGAGATTAACTATCTTAAAAATGGATACAGTGTATGCTCCTTACTTCTTAACAAACTAAGGACAATACAAGAAATTAACACATATAACAACCAAGGTGCTAAACAAGTTTACAGAGTGCTTAAATTTTAATCATTTTAGAGAACTTATAATATGTAAAAGCCGTTTTATCTCTATAGGTAAATTATTGAAAGCATTGGAGACTTTTGAAACAGTCCTATATTAGTTTTAACATTTGTTTGGAAAACTTTAAATTGTGCTCGGGTATTATTAGAATGGACCTCGTGTGAAAATTTTATTTCAGTGTTGCACTTTTATTTATAATTAATAATTTTCTACATTAATTTTGAATGTTCTAGACGACAGATTTTATTTACTTTAAATATCTTTATGTCTTTGTATAAAGCTCCGGTGCCAGTTAACTTATCGTAGCTAAACAGTACTTTAATTAATTTATTTTGTAAAGTTTGTAACTTATTGAAATGTGTCTGCCCACATGTTCCCCATATTGGAATTAAATATCGAAAGTGAGAAAGGAAATAAGCATTGTAGACATTAATTTTACTTTTAATAAATTGATAAAACCATAGGAGTAATTTTATTAATTAAATGGTTAATGTGACCTGACCAATTTAAATTCTCATCAATAGTCAACCCTAAGTATTTTGTTTCAGAAACTCTTTTATCAGCAACATTATTTATTTTTATTTTAAGATATTGCACATTTTTGTTTTCTTGTCTAAAAAGGACGAATTTAGTTTTATCTATATTAATTTTTAGTTTGTCCGGTTTTTCTGAGTACAACAAAGAGACATATTTTTTAAGCTCTTCATTAATTGATTTGTTAAAATCGCGTTCATCATCCCCACTGTAAAGGAGAACAGTATAGTCAGCAAACGTAAAGTATAGCATGCATTGCCTTAGGCTTAAAGTGTATAAGAAGTAAAGTAAGAGACCGAGAATTGAGCCCTGAGGCACATCACAGGAGTTATTTGCATAACCGCTTTCAGAATCACCCACTTTCACATACTGTTTCCTTCCCGTGAGATATGTTTTACCAAGGCGTACATGGTGCCTCGAAATCCCATACTATTTAATTTTTTTAAGAGAATATCGATACTTACAACATCAAAAGCTTTTCTAAGGTCAACATATACCCCCACTACTATTTTACGGTTATCCGGATCTGTTGATATTTTATAAATCAAATCAACCGTCGCGCTAAGTGTATTTTTATGAACCCATACAGGAAGTCGTCTACATAATTGTTTATAAAGCTAAGCATTATATTTTCCATTACTCTTTCTATGATTTCTAAAATTTTGTTTATAAGCTCCACCCAAATTGGAAGCAGTTTCTCCTTTAAATCTAATACGTATATTACCGTTATTTAATGATGTTCAGGCGCAGAGTCCTTTTTTAAATGGCTTAAAATCTCGTTAATTTCAATTAGATTGGTTGGTGTAATATAAATGCTGCTTTTGCAAGTAATTTCACCGGAACGAATGTATACATTTTGTATTAATATTTCGGAATCTATTCCTTTGACAAATATCTCTTCCTACTTTTGAGAAGTAGGTATTAAAGTATTGCGCTATATCTTTTTGATCCGTTATTAATAAATTATTTATGGATAAATTATCTATAGTATTTATTTATATTTTAAAAGTTTATTGACAAACTCTTTTTTAAATTATTTCCTGTTTTTTTCCATTCTGACCGAAAATATTGACTTTTAGGGCTTTTATTATGTTATTTACTTTGTTTTTTACTACCTTAAATCTCTAGTCTGTCATTTTTATTTTTTATATTTTTTGTATAGCCTATTTCGCTAGTTAACGAGATTCATAAGATCATTAGTTACCCATTAATTATTATCCTTGACATTTTATTATTTTTTTATATTCACATTTTCTTACAATCATCAATAAGGTCTATTATGTCTTTAAATAAAACGACTTGTTTTTTCTTCATTTTTTGTTCTAATGTTTTTTTAAATATTATGTGATCTATTGCTTAAATTTCATAAAAGGTTTTAGGCTTAAATACAGTGATATCGAATGTTATGACATATGAACAGAGAAAGAATAATTACTATCAACATTTATACAGCTAATTTTATTACTGTTTTGGTCACAAAAATATGATCAATATTGCTTTTTGATTTTTCTGTAACACGAGTTGCTTGAGACTCTGTTCTCTTGTTTTTAATAAAAAAATATTTAAATTTGATATACTTTTATAATTCTTTGATATATAGGAATTATTTTCTAGTAAATGTGTTTATATCGCCACCTATCACATGTTTTTTTGGATGATTTAACAAAATATTTTCAGTCAGTAAATTGGCAGTGTTACTATAATAGTTAGATGGTTTATGAAGTGCAATAAGTTTGAAATTTTACTCATTTAGCGTTATGCACAACCAGTCAATTTTTGCTTCAGGATTGGATTCAGAACATAAATCGAGGCGCCTCGCCTCCTCTACCATTCCCATGAATGGACACCCTCGTAACCGTTAAGGCGGCAAATATAGGGCTAATTCAGTTCAATAATTCATCCAGACATATTTCCACTACTACGATATTACAGATATAATTTATCACAAAGCCTTGCACTTCATCTAATTTATTCCGCAGACTTTGGCTGTTCATATATAAGCAATTTTGAGTTTGGAGTTGCTGCTTAGCTATTTTAGGTGACTGGCTTCCTCAATTAACTTTATTTGAGAATTCTCGTTCTTTCTAATTGCCATCCTTTATCCATAAGTATGTGTAGTTTTGATCTTTTTCAAATGTCACTGCTTGTTTGTAAAAAAATCTAAATTTGACCTTGTCGATGGTTGAGGTATACCTTGTGCATGGTATTAAATCCTAGATCCTTTGAAGTAAGTCCAAATCTAAGTATTGTTTTTAACATTTCTTTTTTGGCTATTGGATTTTCTAAAACAACTTTTATTGGTTTTCCAGCTATTTTTGCCACTATATTATCCAGATTTTCGCAGGTTTCACTATAGGTATTCCATGAATTATCATGTTGTTGTTTAGCACCTGCTGCTCACGTTTGTTCAATTGTTTGCGGATTTGAGAAAGTTCCTCCTGCAGATTTATGTTTATTAATTTGTACTTGCTCATTGTATTTTGTAAAGAGACATGTAATTCGCCTCCATGTCCATAGTTATAGTCTAGTTATAAATTCAATAATCCTGCATTATACAGGGGCAGACAAAATTAGCCATTTAAATCTATAAATTTTTACGAGCATTTTTAACAGTGTTGTTAAATTTGGCTACAGTTGCAATTGAATCTGTTTAAGTTCAGAGGTAAATACAGGAAATTATTTTTAATGGGAAAAAGTAAGTACTAGCATTATGTGAACAGGTACAGCTTTATTAACATACAAGAATTTTATTTTAACAAAAAAGTTATTTGCGCGAGACACTGCGAGATTGCAATTCAAAGTATAAGCGTTCCAACTTTCATTGCGTATGTTTTTCTCATAACATAGACAAGTTTTGTGAAAATGTGTCTTCAAACTACAATAATAAAAAATAAAAATATATTAATTACTCTTTTCAGAAATGGATATAGTCAGGGAAATATTGCGAAATGGTAAATAAGTGTTCGTCAATCAATTTTTATAATTCATTTATGCCAACAACACAAATCGTCGACAAAACCTATACAATATTTGGCATTAATTATTTGCATTTTTAAAATAAAAACCTGAATTTTCAGCAAATACACCTTCTTCTATTTAGGGAAAGTTGTGTCCATTAAATTTGGTTCTGTGCTTATTTAGACATACAAACATTTTAGCTGTGAATCACTGTACGAAACACGCGTTAAAATATCGATTTTCGGATCAGTTTGAATTAGACATGAGCAAACTCCTCCCAATTGTTGTTCGAAATAAAATCCAGACGAGTAGTGACGGAGGAAATCTCCAATTGGAAAAACAGGCCAGAGAAAACGAGAAAACTTTTCGCTCGGTGAAATATGCGCGAAGTCGAACATTGGATTAGTAAACATACGCCCGACTTGTTCCAAAACTATTCAAAGAAAAATATTTAAAAAAGCGCCGGCTTTTGTTTAAAGTCTGTCACCGGTAATTTTTTTTTGCGAGCGGATTTGTTTTACTTGCCAGAAACACAAAAAAGCGGCTTCGCTCGAACGAGCGTTTGTTTTCGTTAAAGTCCCGAAAGGTCGGTGAACCAAGAAGAAATATATAGCTTTCAGTTTGTGTTTACTAGGATTTATTACTTAGACTCTTTGGGGATACACCTATATTAAATATCTTAGGAGTTCTGTAAAAAGTAATTATTCCGCGTTGGGTTTCCCATTAAAATCCTTTTCAGCTGGCTATTGTTTCGTCAGTTTAGGGCAAAAAAATAGTCCGTTTATTACACCACGTCGACGTTTCCAAATAAGAATTGTTTTTGAAAGCTAAAAACTGTGATTAGTTGGTCTGCGAACGACAAAAAAAAATGCATAAAAATTGTGACAAATGATTTTATAGAGTGATCCCTGTAATGAAATTAAAAAAAAATTAAAGCGTGATTGAATCCTCGACTAATTCTGTCATAAGACGTTTTTATAAGCGTAAACATGGTGTGACAAATTCGATTTGAAATGGGGTCAACCATTCAACCAACTGCTGGGCGTACGTACAAACGCTATTGTCAACGTCACTGGCGTAAACTTATTGCTTGATGCCCTCGCAAACCTGCGACAATATTATTTGAATCCACTAGTATCAAAACCCCCTAAATCCACTTTAGCAAAATGTTGAGGAAAGCAAAAAAATGATTTAAAGAATTTTTAAACCAAAATATGCAATAAAATATGACTTTTAGTATTTTTAACGTTCATGTATTTAGTAATCTACATTAAAACTTAACCAAATAAGAAATCAAATTGGATTTAGGGTAGTTTGCAACCAAAGGATGGATTTAGTGTAATATGAAAATGACCAAAGTGGATTTAGTGGTTTTATGACATAAATAGTATTTTTTCTTTTAAATAAAATACCACGGAGAAAAGCATAAGAAACGTAAACTATATTTCTGAGAAACAAAAAAAACTGGTATACGAAAATCTAAACTAATAAATTTAATCTGGAATATCTTCCATCACTTCACATAGTTCATTATTCTGTGCTCTCTCTTCTTCCTCTTCCGCTTCATTTGCGTTATGGGTTGCTCTGTTATCTACTAAATATCTCTCCAAAACATTTTTGTAATGTTCTAAGCGTAATCAAATCTTTCTACTCTGTTCCATTATGTTTAGTTAAAAGCTTAGCTACATCTTGTAGTATTGCATTTTTGGGCGATATTCCAGTCCCCATTGGCAGTGGATTTAATGAATTGATACTTTTTTCGGTTTGCATACGGACTTGTAGGCTTCTATGTCTGACATATAACTTTGTTCTCCTCTTCTCACTGTATTATTTATTCCCTTCTTTAAACAAAATCTTTTGGCCATGTTGAATGTTGAATGTTTGAATTTCAATCCAAAATATATATGTCCTTGTTTAGTTGAAATACGCTTGTATGTTTTTCAAATATCTTAAGGTATGTCCTATCTATGCCACCGAGGCTGACTTAGCGGATTCTGTGATCTGATTGGCCAAAATGGATTAAGGGGCGTTTGAAAATTAAAATTGGTCGGGTATAAGGGCTTTTGAAACTGAGGTTCTGTTTTAATATCAATTTTAATACACATTTAGTGGAATTTGTTACTACGTATGGTGAACGGTAGGAAATTATGTAACATTTAACTAATTTTTTGTCAGAAGCGGATTTAGGGGGTTTCGATCCTAGTAGATTCATTTATCTGTTGATCAAAAAGTAACACGTCACGTCCTCGTACAGAAATAACTATTTTATACGGTCCGATATTTACAATCCTCATTTAAAGCTATATATTGGACTATTGGATGCAAAATAATTATACAAGTCTTGGAACTATGAAAGGTCATAATAATTGACATATTATGCGTATTTGCGCACTTTAGGATCTAACTCTAAGGGTTAAGGGTCCGGCAATATTTCACTTGTGAATAAAAATCGGATTTACCACCTCAGTACAAAGATAACTATTTTGTTAGACCGGACTTTGCCTTAAATGACACATTACGCCCTCAATTCGAAGGCGCGTAATTGTAACTTAAGACCTTATCACGCAGCATTTATTTTTTGAGCTCCCAGGGACTTAAAATACTCAATACTCAACTAATGGCATTAGGTATGAAATTTATGTGTTGTTCGAAGTAAGGGCGTTAAAATTCCCATTTTAAGCCCACGGGCAAAATTAAATTTTTGAACTAGGACATAAAATAATTGTCGATATTTCACCGGTGGGTTAACTAGCACTTTAAGCCCTTGGTACAAAAACAACTATTTCATACGAACTGAACTGATACTTCACTCTCCTATACGAGAATGTCAATCATAATTTTAGACCTTAAGGCGTAAAATTTAATTTTTGGGTCCTAGAGTGTAAAATACTCAATACTTAAGTCATGCAATGGTATAGTAAATTACAACTGATTTATACATTGTTTTGAGGGTGCAAAATTATTTATTTGTGAAGGAGTAAGTAGTACCTTTTGAAAAGCGCACGAACAAATTAAAAAAAAATGTAATAATCAAGTAATCAAACTAGATATACAATATTACAACTGTGTCATTTTACGCCCTAGCACATTATATTTAATTTTTAACTTTTAATGCAAAAAATTATTGTTAAAATTTCACCACTGAGTCAAAATAGAAGAACAAAAATGTAAATTTTAATATGCCCATTGTTAGGAGGACATAAAGTGTAATTTCAAGCTATAGCGCGTAAAATTTAATTATTTTGAACCCTAAGGTATTAAATATATTTCACCAGTGGGTTAAAATAGTATTTTACACCATTGAAACAAAATTATTTATTTTGTAGACCTCAAGTCGCATTTTGGAGTTTAGAGAGTTATTGAGATGTTTATATAAACATTTGATGACGCAAAACCTGGCGCAAAACACATTTTTATGTTCAAGAGCCTATAATTCAATTTTTAAGGTCTAATGAGTGTCAAATTTAATTTTTGGATTGTAGGACTTAAAAAGGCGTGTTTTTCAGCAACATTTCTACAGTGATTAATACATTCTAGATTTGTGCGACTGGGCTTAAAGTGGGACATTACGCCCTCATTTGAGGGCGTAAAATGATACTTTATTCGTATGACATCAAACTCAAAAATATCATTTTTGTATGACCGGGTGTAAAATACAATTTTACTTCTCCATGTTCATCGTAAAATAGTAGTTTTGTGCCTTATAGAGAAAAAATTACTAATGGCACTGACACCAGCTAAAAAGTAGATATGCAGGGTACACAAAAATTCATTGATGGTTGCCCTCACACCGCTCGGGCAACAACTTTTGGCCGCGGGCGTAAAGTAGCATTTTAAGCTCTTGGTACAAATATAACTATTATTGTAATATGTATTGCAATGAAGTCATAAAGCGTAATTTTAGACCCTAGGGAATAAATTTTAATTTTAGGCTCAAAAGTTTAAAATTCCCGTGCGCCAAAAAGTATAGTATTATACGCGGTTGGTAAAATAACTAGGATGTAAAATAGTACTTTTAAGAACTAGCCCGTGAAATTTAATATTTTGCGTAAAATACACCTACAGAATAAATAGTGACACTTTACGCCCTTAATAAAAAATAACTATTTTCTTCAAACGTCAGTAAATCCGTCATTACTCGACTGTGTAGGCGGCAGTGAAGTTTCGTTTTTCCTCCGCCGGACCTTTACTTTTCACTTTTCCGCCGGCGGAGGTAAAAGTGTTATCATAGCAACATAGATGCAATACAAACAAACATCAAAATAAGGGTCAACAACTCAAGAGTTATTAAACTAAAATTTGTATTTATCACTCAATGTGTGACTGCATTTCTAAAAATCATTAATTTAGGAACAAATTGGTTATTATTTAATCGAACTTACCCAATAACTGCTTATCAATACGGAATTAAAACGCAATCGAAAACGCAATTTTAAAAATATAATTATTGTTGACAGTGTCCACTGACAGCTTTATGTTACATTACTATAGCAACAACCTGAGCCTATTCACCGACACCGCACCGGTCGAAGCCGCCTTGCGAACCCACTTATCTTTAATAATAATTATTATTACTATTAAAAAGAGACTTTTTGCATTAATTTGTCGACATTTGAAGAAAAAACAGCATATTTTA